>CM046458.1:45781389-46381389 GCA_025506515.1 Flaveria trinervia | reverse complement strand
ACCAACTCTTCCTCCATTTCCATTCCCATTCATGTTTTCATTATCATTCCCATTACCCTTCCACCTCCTTCTCCATTGTCATTTCCACCTCCAATTCCGTGTTCGTTTTCATTATTCTCTTCATAACCGCCATTTTCATCGTTGTGTTCGTTATCCTCGTTACCACCCCCATTATTGTGGTTCATGATGTTGTCACTCACCTATGCCATTATGGTCGGGATGAGTGCTGCCAGTTGTTGAGCAATCATGGTGGCTATATCAGGGTTTCCAGTTCCTGATTATTACCTCCCTGCTCACCTTCATTTTCTCCTACAGGTGCTTCACCCCTACCTCTTGCACCTCTTCCTCTACCTCTTGGGACAACATCACCACGACTAGCACTGTGAGTAACTCTTCTAGGTGGCATGTTTCTAATTAACATAAACAATATATAAGTTTCAATAATATCAAATGTCATCATAACTCAGTCAGTCTCATAAGGCATATCATCGCACACATATTTTCCACAGTGAAATACCACAACCCCAAAACATAATAATAATATAAAATTCCATTCTCATAATCATAATGTCTCAACGTGATAATAAGTAGCATAATATCCCAAAGCGTGTGAAAACTCATAGTTTAACAATGTCTAAAAATGAAATACGAAATAGCAAGGAAAATAAATCTTCTACTCCTTCAAGTCCTCATCCACGCTCATGCGTCTTCAGTCCTACTCGTCATCACTACCAGATGAGCTAAAAGGACTTGGGGCAGATCAGAGTGGTCGCCTCACAAGCTAGCTCATCTGCTGGCATACGAAACCTTATGCGAGTGGCGGAAAACACTCTCTTCCTAGCTGTCCTCAGCAACACCTGTCCAACACCGTTCTCTTGGTAAGGTCCTCTGGGGTAGCCGGGCACCCAAGGTCCTGCCACAAGGGCGTACCTTGCAATAGCCGGCCTAGCAGGCATCATGGGAGCAACTTGGACGGCACGAATGTCTGGTGTAGCAGGAACAACAGGTGCACTTGGTGTACCTGGGGCTTCAGGTGCTGCAGGACTAGGTGGTGCAACACGGACGGCAGGCAAACTTAAAACAGCATGATCACTTGCCTCTTCCTCATCAGATGACTCCCTTGCTGCCACCTCAGGGTCAGACTCTGTGTCAGATTACATAGGCAACATATGGTCCGAGAGAACCTCTTCCGGTTCCGACTTAGAGTCGGACAAATGAACTCGGGGCATTGTGGGAACGGAAGGTCTAGTTGAAGACATCCTATAAGGAAAATGTACTTTTCCTCAGATGAAGCAAATCAAAAGATAAAGAATAGATAGATAGAATAAGAGGAACATGCATGTAATATCGGATGCACATAAAACCCTAGTATGCAATCTACATGAAGGTTCCTAGGTTATAGTCTAGGTCGAGTGATCCACCTAATTCTCTATAACCAAGTGCTCTGATACCAATCTGTCACACCCCCGCTTATAGCGGAAATACGAGGATGTAACGGACGGGTTCGTCGTAACACATTGTTAATTAATAGAGATGCATTAAATGATGAAAAGTCAATGTGTCATGACGTCACCGGACACAAATGGAGACTTGTGTCATGGTTAGTCAGTTCCACGACAAACATAGTCATACAAACCAAATGAGTATAAATCCCACAACCCGGGAACAAGTAACCAAAATGTGAATAACAAGTAAATGTCAAATGCATCAAAGTTTAAAATAATGTAAGACTAAGGTCAACGCTAAGGCCAGCTTCCCTAGCAATCCTCAATGATTGTTACCTGAAAAGATATGCTCAAAATGGTCAACATAATGTTAGTGAGTTCTCAGGTTTAAATAATAAACAAAACTTGATGTTGTGTAATAGTTTGGTAGGATATGAGTGCACACAGTTATAAGCAAGTAATATCACATGATCATCATAACTAAACCTATGACGTACACAAAGAATTGTCGAAACATATTCACCCTAAGGACCGTTCCTGGCCATTGTCAGTCCCAACTAGTATACTAACAAACAAGGGTGGGGGTGTCAACCTAATAGTACTATCAATATCTGTCCATCGGCTCCAACACCGGAGTTAAATAGTTATGAATAAAAAACCACAAAGACAACTCATGCATGTACTAGATAAATACTTACAAACAGTAAACACAATAGTCCTAAAAGAATTGAATAAGTTCACAACATAAAAAAGGTGAGCATACTTTTCCCCCTAGCTTATAAATGTTTAAAATGAAAACAGGGCCATGAAACTCACTTTGATGAGACGAAATAAAAAAAACAAAATCTTCAAAGGGTGAGAGCAAACGACGATCAAAAACCTATAATTAGTTATAGTAAGATCTTAAGACGAGTCTATAGAGAATAGATACGTTCAACCGGTTTTGGTTCGGTTCGGGTTGATTCGGGTTCGAGGTGCAGCTCACACACATAATATATATAATTCATACACTCAACATACTATATTTGCAAAATATAACATAATAACAACAATAATAATAATAATAATAATAATATAATAATAATAATAATAATAATAATAATAATAATAATATAATAATAATAATAATAAATAGTAATCATAAAAATAATAAGGATAATAATAATAACAACAACAACACACACAATACACAAACACATTCACAATCACAATCACAGATACACACTACAGTTCATGCATACACACACACTCACAATATTCATGTGCACACACACCCACATATATATATCTGACGGTACATACACACACACATATGTACAAACATACAAAGACATACGCGCACATATACATTCATCGCATACATACATATTCAACCGCGAAATAACCATCCATATGTATACACACATCGCATATACACACACACATACCGTCGTACACACACACTAAAGCAACACACACACCGACGCACACACTGCACACCACATAACACTACACGCACACTGCACACACAAACACACCCCACACACACTGCATAAACACACACACACACACACACACGTGCATACTAAACACACACACACACAATGCATACACACACACTACACACCGACACCCACACACATCGCACACACACATACTGTACATACACATACACACACATTATACATACAAATAACATATATATACATATACGTGGCTGCACTCACATACACACATATAATACATACATATAATATATCCATATACATGGCTGCATACACATATCAATAAACATATAGGCATACATACACATACCATCGCACACACAGCATGTATATATATACATTCACTGTTGTGTATATATGCACACACCAGGTTCACATACACACACACTTTACAACACACACTGCACACACACACACGCACCACATGCACACACAGTCGCATATACACACGGTACATTCATACACATACACGCAATATATACATACATATTCAACCGGTACACACACATGGTTCATACGCATAAGCACATACATATATATGTATACATACGGGATCACACGAATCAAACTGAATAACCGAATGAATACACGGACCCAACCATGGTACGACACAAACAAAACGCAAAGAAACGAAGTTCATAATGATTGGTTACCTGCGAAACGATTAAACGGCGAGGCGGCGGCAACCTGTAGTGGCTAACGGCAACAAATTGGTCTTGAAAGGGTGGTGCACGGCGGAGGGTTTACGGAGGAGGGAGTGTTTCGATTAGGGTTGACAATTTTTAAGAAATATATATATATATATATATAATATATATATATAATATATATTATAATTTCATATTTACACTTAGGACCCTATACTTAAATTTGTTAATCCCTCATGTTAGTTAAATTACAATTTAAACCCTAGACTTAATTATAATATAATAATAATATATTATTATTATTAACAATATTTACGGTAATAATAATAATAATAAAATAAATTTTATAAGATTAGCGTTATTTAATATTAAGGTTGGCACGAAAGGGAGATACGACAAGATTCGGTTCAAAAACAATTTAATTACGCAAAAATAATAAATGCGCGAAAAGAATTAATAGATTTCGAGTCAATTGACGGACCTGATAGTGACGGATCATAAATATGACTTTTGGTAAGTCCTTAAAATTTCTACCAATGAATTTAACAAATTAGTGCATAATCTTAGGGTTGTAAACGAGCTGGGTCAAGTCAGGGTGGGCTCGGATTCGCTCGTTTAAATACCGAGCCGAACGGCTTGGCTTGTTTATTTTAACGAGCTCAAAATCCGAGCTCAGCCTCGGCTCGTTTATAACAAGTTGAGATGGCTCGCGAGCCAACTTATTTATATTTAAAAAAATTAACTTTTATTTTTGTATAGATTTATATATATATATATATATATATATATATATATATATATATATAATATTTTTTATCATGATTCGCTGAAAACACTTATATAAGATTTTATTTCAAGAAGTATAATCATGTTTTTATAGTTTTATAATTAGTTTCTCGTTTTATAATATCAAAATAATCATATATACATATCTATGATATATTTTAATTAATATGTATGGTATTTTATTTATAAATTATATAAGGTATAATTTAGGTTTAATTTAAACAAGCCAACGAGCCAGCTAATGAGCGAGCCAAGAGCCAAATGTACCTTTGCTCGAGTTCTGCTTGTCTAATAATCGAGCCGAGTAGGCTCGACTCCTTTCTAAACGAGCCATTTTCGAGCAAGCTTTTTTCAAGCTATTTTCGAGCGAGCATTAAACAAGTCACGAGCTGCAAGATTTTTGAACATCCCTACTTAATTTTGTAAAATATTGATGTTGATTTGAAAGTGGATGTTGATATGAGAAAAGAAGATCAAGCTATCATTTTTTAAACATCCTTTTCACATTCATATTAAAATTTTATAGATATTTTGAAGTGTGAAAGTTATACTCTTTCTGTGGAGGAAGTCCTTGCTGCTCTTGCCGCTCTTAATTCAAAGGAACTCAAGTGTATGTCTCATGTTAGATATAAATTAGGTGATAGTCTTGTAATTACAAGTAGATGAGAACAAATTCAAATAAAAGGAGTCAAGTAGATCAAAGTCCATATTTAAGTTCAAATGTTTTGTTTACAACTTAAAAAAACATTTTAAAAGAGATTGCCTAGAGAAAAAGAAGAGGACGAATGAGTCTAATTTATCTAAAACATAGGAAAATTACACACAAGGTAATTCCTTTCCTATGGATCTTATGTTAGGTATAAAAGTGCATATGTTCTAGTAGTTTGAAGTGGTAGAGTTAAGGATGAATTGATTTTAGAATCTTGATGTTCTTCTCACATGACACCACACAAATAAGTGTTTAAAGAGATCAAGATATAGGAGTTGGGGCTCGTTTACTTAGGATATAATAGACCATGCCAAATTAATAGGCAATTTGGCATGGTTTGGTGACCCTCAAGTTAGATAATGGAACAATAATAGATCTAACTAGTGTTAAATACATTCCTTCAAATTTTATCTCACATGCATATTTTAAGAAGATAGGCTATTAAGTCAGCTTGAAGAATGGTAAGGCAAGAGTGGTTAAAAGCTTAATAGTGGTATTGATAGGAACAAGGACTACAAACAACATTTACGTCTTGGATAGTGAAGTAGTCCATGAAGAAGTCATTATGGTCAATAAATTAAGACAACTTAGGCCGATATGTCATTAAAGACTAGGTCATATTAGTGATCTACAATAGGAAAAACTAAGGTACCAACAAGTATTTGGAAATTTCAAAGAAGGATGAGTCGGTTTCTATGATCATTGGATACTTAGTAAAGCACATACAGATAGATTGGATAGGTAACATAATACTAAAGGTTTATTAGGTTGATCTTAAGGATCTTGCTAAACCCTTGTCCATGGGGTGTAGCTAGATGCTTCTTATAGAAAACTAGTTGACTATGTAAACTGTGGTTTTTTAGGTCTCTAGCTGCAGGACCGTTGAAGGGTATGCACTTACAACACAACAATACAATAAGGAGAGTTGCTTGAGAACACTTAACAAATCAAATAGGGAACTGGTTAACCTTTTGTAAAGATGCTAAGAACACAAATAAATAAGAGACAGAACAAGATGGCAAAACACATAAGTAATTGGTTTTCAAGAATGTTGTATTTTGCCTCTCAACTTCTATTACAAATGTTACAAAAAACATATCAGAAAGTTACAACTACTTGAGTGACAGGATCAGTGATCACAAGTTTGATGTATTAGAATACAAAGCAGCGGAATACAAACTAGAATTAGACAAATTGTAGCAAGCAATCGATACTTGTAAGCATTAAGAGCGCATACGGTTATAGGGAGAGAATATATATTCTGATTTCAAGGAATGTTTATAGAGGTAGAATATTTCTAATCAAATCATTCATTCATTCATTCCATTCATTCATCCACGTTACAATAAGTTGTCACTCCTTATATAGAGTGCAACAATCACTGCTGTTATCACGGAAAGTGACAACTGGCAGATCTAATACAAAAAAACTAATTCTTAACAAACTACTGAAATGTTCACAACTACTGAGAACATATCAGCATGTTAAGTACAAAATATAAAACTACTGAAACTACAACGACTGAAGAACAAGCTCTTCAGTCGTTTTACAAAACTACTGAAACATAAAAATATAAAACTACTGATATCACAACTACTGAAGAAGTACTCTTCAGCAGTTGTGACAAACTACTGAGGCTTCAGTACTTGATCTTCAGACTTTGACCTTCAGGTGTTTCATCAGCTGATGACTTCAGTAGATATCATCAGCTGATGTCTTCAGTCTTTGTCTTCAGACTTTGTACATCAGTTGTTGATCTTCAGCACTTGTAACTCTTCAGCTGTTGTACTTCAGTACTTTGGTCTTTCAGCTTCAGCACTTGTGTTCTTCAGCTGTTGTACTTCAGCACTTTGGTTCTTCAGCTGTTGAGGTCTTCAGCACTTGATCTTCAGCTGTTGAAGTCTTCAGCACTTGTCAAACTACTGATGAGGCTTTCAGCAGTTGTTGTGATACCATGTGGGACTTAGAGGTTTTCTGATCTTGGCTCATTGGTTCTTTTGGTCCAACAAACTCCCCCTGAACCAATGCAGCCAAAACCTCTAACTTATTTATTCTCCCACTTATTGATGGCAAAATGTTGGTCTTTTTCCTTCTTGATCAGTAGAGAAGATGACCCATGTAAGCTCCGGCCTGGGAAGAACCTCAAATATTTGTTTGGCAGAGTATGAATGGGAACTCTGTTTTGGGGAACAGGACACAGAGTTGTTATCCCATTCATGAGATTCACTTCCCCATAATGAGTCTGTACGACTCTCTTGTGTAGGCCTCAAGGAAGGTGATTTGTTCCTCCATGGTTAGCTCTTCAGCACCTCCTTCAAACAATGATTCCGGCCCATAATACTCAGACAGGTATTTGGCCTGTTTCCCATTCTTTAGCTCCACAGTTGTTATTATTCTGTAAGCAAACTCATCCGGGTGATTACCCTCTAGGAACAACTGGAGCTCATTTTTCCTGACTTCCTCAAGCCTCTTGTAAACTAACCCTTTTTCACTATTTTGTTTTCCAGCATCTTCTGAGGGTTAGATTAGCTTTGTAGGCCTTCTTGAAGTCTTCTAGGATTTCCCAGGGTGAAACTACAAAGACCAGAGAGATCACTTCATCTACGATCTTTTTCACCTGGCCAATGTATCTCCGAGGTATATTGTTCTTATGAATTCTGTGAGAGACCCTGGGATCAGGCCAAATCCTCACTCTTTCCTTTTGATATTGAAAGGTATGCCTGAGAGTGTAAAGTCTGAGGGCTTGCTCCTTCATATTGATGATAGAAGATGTGGCTGCATAAGCTTTGTCAACTCTCTTCAGCAATTCCTCATCATGCTGTTTATGAAGCTCTTCTTCTTCTAGCTTCACTTTAACCATTTGTCTCTGGACTTCAGGAGTAATTGCTGAGGAGTGACTTGTGGCCTTAGGCAACTGAATCACAGCTGAGAGCGGCAGCCTGTCTTCATCATCTTCTTCATCTTCTTCTAGCCTCAATATCCTTCTCTTCTTCTTCAAGGGTATATCATCGGCTATGGGTTTTGAGGGTAAGGGAGTTGGTTTGGTGGGTTGTGTTTTGGGTGGTTTTGGTGTGGGAATGTTGACAGGCTGTGCTAGCATCCTTGAGGTGAGTGTGGCTTTTGATTGCTTGGCTAGCTCAGTCCTGCTCCCAGCACCCGCTTCATTCAAAGCTTCAATAACAAGCCCCTTAGTGTATGCTTCAGACGAACAGATCTTGGTGGTGATTGCCAGATACTGTCCCTGGACCAAGCTTTGATTTCAATCATTGATCTTCCAAGATATTTTGCAATAAATCTTATCATGATTTCAAGCCTTTCTCTTTCTAACACTTCATAACTTGCCCATCTATTCTGGATTTCTTCAATCTCTAGTCGTCGAATCTCAGAGTCAGTTTATGGTGTCATGGCCTTGCCTAAACAGCTGATCAATGATGTTGTCCATTGATCTGCTGTGTTCGGCATCAGCCTCTTTTATCAGTAGCTCCAAGGCTTTATCTTCAGCAATGTGCTCATCAGCACCTTTCTTTCGCTTGTAGGTGAGCATTGGTTGCTGTTCTTTTTCCTCCTTTTGGGCTTGCTTCACTTCCTTCTTTTCCTCGGATCTTTTCCTCTTCTTTTCTTTCACTGCAGTACTCTCCCCCTTTTTGTTGCATTGGAGGAAGGGGTTTGTACCGCAGAAAGAGTCTTTTGGACAGCAGCATCAACCAAGGGCTGTAAAGTTGAGGAAAGCCTCTCATCAATGGCTTTGATCACTATATCAGTGATTATGGTGTGATGAGAGGAGGGAATTTTGGAGTACAGCACCTATTTGCTCAGGAGGGTTCTGTTCCTGAGAAGTAGGGCCTGAAGCAGAGGCAGGTGGTTGATTTGGAGTGGCTCGTGTTTGGGAACCTTCAAGTGAAGGTGCCATCTGTGGGTGGATAGAGGCAGATGGTCTTTCTCCTTGTGAGAGTTGGTCAAGTAGGTTTTGCAGCCTACTGACTTTCTCTTCAAGGATTGTGTTCTGGGCAAGAACATCATAGAAAAAGCCCAGGTCATCATCAGCCGAAGCTGAATCACTGACCTCCTGCTTAGAGCAGGATTTACATGCACTGGGTGTAGACCAGTTGGTGCATGTGCCCCTTGTGCTTGGTACTGGGGACTTCCAGCCTCAGGACAATGTCCATCATCAGCTGTTGCCTCTAGTGAGGTCTTAGCAATGTTACCAGCCTCACTCTGGTCATGTGCTGAGTCAGAGGAGGTAGCCTCACTAGATATTCTAAGCTCCTTGTCTACACCAGGAGATAGAAGTGGGAAACCCCTGTGCTGTGGGTTCTCAAGTGCACTGTGTTCCTCCCCCTCAATTGTAGAGGTATTCCCAGTAGTAAGTGGTTTCTGGGGAGGGGGTGAGGAGTGCAATTGAGTCAGCACTTGTGCAACTATTAAAGTTGGGCTGTGAGGGGCGGTTGTTTGGGGTGAGGGATAGAAGCAGTGTGCACCTGGGAGGTTGGTGCTCTTCAATGGCAATCTCCTCAAGTGAGGAAGATCCCAGATATGTAGGTCCCCTTGGGTGGTTGCTGCAGGCTCCTGTTGAGAGGAAGCCTGAGCGGCTATGGCTGGAGGAGTCATTGTATCCACTAGGGGGTTTGGACTAGTGGATATATCCTGCGTTTGTGTTGCAGGGGCATCCTCAGGGGACTCAATTCCCTGAGTAGCCTTTTGGGTTTCTTTTTGGTGGGTTTGGTGGGGACTTTGGATTTGGAGGTGGTGGCTGTGGGTTCCAGCTGCGTGGGTTTTCGCAGCTTGGCAGCCATTTTGAGTGTCCGGTCAGAGTTGTGCCGGGAGTATACTTCCGGCAGAACAGCCGTAGCAGGGACTCCCAAGCCAACAAGTCCCTCAGCATTAAGCTGGTCTGTAATAATGGCCATTATGAACCGTGGATATAGTATCCAACGGTTGGCAGTTAGTTTTTGAGCCATATCTTTGAGCTCTGAAAATATTAATTCTGAAAAGTTTAGTGGTTGTTGCTCAAGATAGAATACATTACCTGCTGCCATTTGGTGGACATTTGATCCCAAGACGACGTCTTAGGGGCCAAACATACATTTACCATGTGAAAAATCAGGCGCTCAGCGTCATTAAAGTGTTTCTTCATGATGGTGGAGGCACTGAGATCGCCTTGATATCCATGTTGAGCAAAGGATAGATCTATGGTGCCCTTCGGATATCCAGCAGGAGAAGTAGCATCATTCAGTTGAAGAATTTGCGGATTATTGCAGGAGTAATGACTACTTCTTTGTTGTTGACGACCGACCGGAGGGATGGTGTGTTGTTCTCCCCAGTGGTAACAGTAACGTTCATCCAAAATTGGTGCAAGGATTCGGCATGTAAGATGGGTTCAGAAGAAATGCCTTGTTGTATTGGGACTGAACCATAAGATCGATAGCAGTATCGAACTTAGTCCAGATGGCGATTTAGTGAGGTAGGCAACACAGTTGTGTCGCGGTTTAATTTGCATAGACGCCATTGAGAAGAGGGAAGTTTTGGAGAGGAACGTTAGGTTTGAAGAAGATGAAGCATTGAGAGCTAAGGTTAGGGGTATATATAGGGTACGGGTAAGGAAACGACTGAAGGATGTGGTGTTAGTCATCAGTAGTTTTAAACGACCGTTGACATGGTATTATCCTTTCAGACGTTGAAACAGCTGAAGTCGTGGTGTTAGGCATCAGTAGTTTAGAAAACTACTGAAGACCGTGGTTTTGACTTCAGATGATTGAAACAACTGAGGACTTGGTGTTTGTCATCAGTAGTTATGAAACTACTGAAGACAGTGGTTTTGTCATCAGCTGTTGTAAACAACTGAAGACTTGGGATTAGTCATCAGTAGTTATAAAACTACTGAAGACGTGGTTTTGCTTCAGTTGTTTAAAATGAAACAGCAGTTGTACAAACGACTGAAGAGAAAGTTCTCTTCAGCTGTTTTCGTCAATTCTTAGCTTTTCAGCTGTTTCAAACTGTCCTCAACACATTCATCAGTCTTTTTGGCTGATTTCAGTTGTTTCATAGGACATCAGTACTTATCTGTTTTTACTGATTGCAGTAGTTGTAACTGCATCAGTAGTTGTAACTACATCAGTAGTTTAGAACAGATGAAGTACTTCAGTACTTGTGAGACATTTAGCCTTCAGTAGTTATAAAAACTACTGAGGTAAAAGAGCTCATCAGTACTTATATGTGACATAGGTACTCATGATCATCAGTATGAATTACTAAGATCATCAGTAGTTGTCACTTATTCTAGTTGCAGCATACCAAGCCTTAACACCAGGTTTTGGAAAGTTGAACTATCCAAAGGCTTAGTAAAAATGTCTGCAAGCTCATCAGCACTAGGCACAAACTTAGGATCAATCAGACCTTTTTCAAAACAATCCCTTATAAAATGATGTCTGATCTCTATATGTTTGGTCCTAGAGTGCTGGACTGGATTTTTGACAATACAAAGAGCTGAAGCACTATCCATTAACAATGGAGTCTTAGTCTCTGTAATGCCATAATCCAAAAGTTGGTTTTGAAGCCAGAGTACCTGAGATGTACAACTTGCAGCAGCAATGTACTCTGCTTCAGCAGTGGATGTAGCAACTGAGGTCTGTTTCTTGCTCTGCCAAGAAATCAAGCAGTTGCCTAGGAATTGACATCCACCAGAAGTTGATTTCCTGGTCAACTTACACCCTGCATAGTCACTGTCAGAAAAAGCAACTAATTTACCAGAATGTCCGGTAGAATACCATAAACCTAGAGATGGAGTGCCTTGCAGATATCTAAAGATCCTCTTGACTGCAATCAGATGAGACTCTTTAGGTGCAGCCTGAAATCTAGCACAAACACATGTAGCAAACATAATATCTGGTCTAGAAGCTGTTAAATACATCAAGGACCCAATCATACATCTGTAAAGTGTTTCATCAACCACTTTACCTTTCTGATCTGAGTCCAGTTGTGTGGTGCTGCTCATGGGAGTAGAACAGGCTTACAGTTTTGTAAATCAAACTTTTGCAAAAGATCTTTTGTATATTTGGACTGATGAATAAAAATTCCATCAGCCTTTTGTTTGATTTGCAACCCCAGAAAGAACTGTAATTCTCCCATGGCACTCATTTCAAACTTCTGTTGCATCAACTTTGTAAAGGCATCACACAACTTTGGATCAGAGGATGCAAAAATGATATCATCTACATAAATTTGAACAAGTAGATTATGCTGCCCAGCTTTCTTAATGAATAAAGTCTTGTCTATGGAGCCTCTAGTGAAATTGTTTTCCAGAAGAAAGTTTGATAATGTCTCATACCAGGCTCTGGGAGCTTGTTTTAACCCATAAAGAGCTTTATCAAGCTTATACACCCAATTAGGATGTTTATGTCCTCAAAGCCTGGAGGTTGACATACATAAACCTCTTCTTTAATTTTTCCATACAAAAATGCACTTTTGACATCCATTTGAAAAACTTTAAGGTTTTGATAAGCAGCATAAGCTAAAAACAATCGAATTGCTTCCAGTCTGGCTACAGGGGCAAAGGTTTCATCATAATCAATACCTTCTTCTTGTGCAAACCCCTGAACAACCAGTCTGGCCTTGTTCTTAACAATAAGCCCATTTTCATCAGTTTTGTTCCTAAACACCCATTTAGTGCCTATTGCACACTTACCTGGAGGTAGAGGAACCAGTTCCCACACTTGCTGTTTCTTGAACTGAAGAAGCTCAAGCTGCATGGCATCAACCCATCCATTGTCCTTTAAAGCAATGTGATAATTCTTTGGCTCTTGCTGACTGATGAAGAGAGCATAGAAGCAGAAATTTGACAATTGACTTCTTGTTGATACTCCAGCAGTGATATCACCAATGATTTGAGACATAGGGTGATTCTTCAGATCTTGATACACAATGAGATCTGTGCAAGTGTTTGTAGCCGGTCAGCAGCAACAGATGGTGATGGTGAATCATTTCCTTGAAACCAATCAGTGGATGGTAATTCAAAGGAAGTTGAATTCGAAGAAATCTCATCAGCATTTGTTGTGGATGGTGCTACTGGAGCTACAGGAACATCAGGTCTAGCTGAGTCAGGCAGCTGATCACTAAACCTGAAGAGGTGAGTACTGCAATCATCATCATCATCAGCAGTACCACCAGGTGGTGAACTGTTGACAGGAGCAACAGCAGGAGTTTGATAAGGAACATATTGCAGTATGTCCAAATCAAATAACTCCACAGGACTTTGTGGAATCTTGTCCTTTGGAGATTCATTAAACTTAACATGTAGAGTTTCTTCAACCATCTTTGTTCTGCAGTTGAAGACTCTGTATGCCTTGCAAGTAGATGAATAACCAACAAAGTACCCTGCATCCACCTTAGGATCAAATTTATGGAGTTGATCCTTTGTGTTGAGAATAAACAGGGACACCCAAATGCTTTGAAAAATGAAATCAGAGGAGCCAAATGATGGAGAACTTCATATGGAGTCTTCATCAACCTCTGATTTACTAAAACTCTATTTTGCACATAACAAGCTGTGTTGACAGCTTCAGCCCAAAAGGTCAATGGCAAACCTGAGTCAGCCAGCATGGACCTTGCAGCTTCAATGAGGGTCCTGTTCTTTCTCTCCACTACTCCATTTTGTTCTGGAGTCCTTGGAATGCTGAACTGCCTTTTGATTCCCTTTGAAAGATAGAAGTCATCAAGTGTATGATTTCTGAACTCAGTTCCATTATCACTCCTAATACACTTGACTGGAAGGGAATACTGCTTCTCAATGTACAGCACAAAGTGAATAATCTTCTGAGCAGCCTCATCCTTTGAATGTAGAAAGAAAGTCCATACAAATCTGGAGTAATCATCCACAATTACCAGACAGTATTTCTTCTTTGCCATGCTCATTACTCTCACAGGACCAAATAGATCCATATGCAGTAATTGCAAGCAGGCAGTGGACTTGGACACTTCAATAGGAGGGAATGAGACTTTGTGCTGTTTTCCTTTTAAACAAGCAGTGCAGGTTTCATCACAGTGGAACTCCTTTATTGGTAAGCCTCTGACTAAACTATTGTGGCTAAGCTGATTCATGTTTTTGAGATTAACATGACCAAGCCTCCTGTGCCACAGTTTAGATTCTTGAGAAGAGGCTTTGGAAAATAGGCAAGGATTGCCTTTGAGATCTATCTTCTTAGAGAGATCTAAGGCATACACTCTTCCTGTCCTGTTGGCTTTCAGGAGAGTGTGATCATCCAACACCTTGTCAATCAAGTGCAAAACTTTGGATGACAGAATCCTACAGTTTTGACTGGTGAAAAGGGCAACATGGCCTTTATCACACATTTGACTGACACTCAAGAGGTTGTACTTGAGATTTTCCACATGATTAACATCATCAAATTTGATTTCTCCATTGGAGACAAAGCCCTTACCGATGATGTAACCCCTAGCATCATTGCCAAAAGAGACAAATCCCTTCTTTCCTTGAGAGTAGTCATGAAGAAGAGAGCTGTTCCCAGTCATGTGCATAGATCCCCCACTGTCTACATACCAGATGCTACTTTGGCATGTTGAAGAACCCTGCAATAATAAACAATCAGTTAGTTTTAGAGACCCAAACCTTTTTGGTTTTGGGCCTGGTCTCATCAATAGATGGTAAACTAACAGGTTTATTTGAAACAACAGCCTGAGAGGAAGAAGATGGTGTAGAAGAGGAGTCCTTTGGCTTGGACCTCCTTTTCTGTGGTTTCAACATAGGAGAATCTAGTTGGTTAACTCTACCCAACAGATGTTGTACCATCATCACCAGCTGTGTCTGATTTTGTGATAAAGCTTTCAGCTCATCAGACACATTGCTAGTGGAGTTTGATAAGTTCCTATGTTGCACCTTCTTCTTTTGAGCACCCTCAGCTGTCACCTGTTTAACCCCTTCCTTTTTGGATTTCTTAAGGACTTAAGGGTTACAGGATTTGATGTTGCTGATACAAATGTGGTCTCAAACTCAGTTTTCATTTTTACCATTTTCTCATTAATTTCTTCTTTTTGTTTGAGTTTGGAACCTCTTTTGTACCAACAATCATCTGTAAGATGATTGAACAAACCACATACTTCACATGGTTTCTTCTTCATCTTAGGTTGATCATCAACTAAAGATGGTGAAGCAACAGAAGACTTGTTCTTCAATGCTTTGGAAGCATTGGTTGCTTTCTTGACTACCTCTTTAGTAGTCTTCAAACTCTTTCTACTGCCAGTTTTCTTCTCTTCAGTACTGACAGCAGTTGAAGTTTGAACTTCAGGTGTTAAATCCTGCTCTCTAGTCCTTTCAGGACCTTCAGGATTAACTCCTGAGTTGATCAACTCATTATCATGTGAATGTCAGCATTTGACCATCAACATCAGCTGATAGGTTCAAAGAGGGCTTGATGCTGACTGCTACTTCTGATTGTGCTGTATCAGAAGGTAGATCACATGATGTGATGGATTGGTTATCACTCTCACCATCAGATTCTACCTCTGCTCTTGGGGTAAAATCTGTAGGTGGAGCAGTGTGATTGTAACCAATTCCAAACTTCACATTTGAAGCAGATTGCTTACTAAGAAGCATTTCAAAACCTTTGCATGATTGTACCCATCTATCACACTCGACCTGGGTAACTGCAAGGGTTTCTTTGAGATCTTTGTACTTCTCTAGAAGTACTTCTTCTCTAGCCTTATCATCAATTATTTGGCAATTCAGTTTAAAATCTCATCATTTTTATCTTTGAGCACAAACTCAAACTCAGCTTTGTTTTTGGAAATTATTTGTTCTAGCTCAATGTTCTTATTAATTAGAGCTACATTTGCTTCTCTAATGGAAGCAAATGCTGCTATGCATGGTTCAGAACATAATTTGGCTTTTGCCTCAGAGGATACCTGTGATACCTGAGGTGTAGAGGCATTGGAAAATGAAGTATCAGCAGACTCCAAAGCCATAAGAGCTAGATTCCCAAAGGGACTGTCACCACCATGTTGACCAGCACCTGAGAACAGTTGATCATGACCAGACAAGTCATCTGGTAAACTGCTCCAGTCAACAACTCCTGGGGTGAAGAAGCTGTGTTGTTGAGATTGAGGTTGTTGATGAGATAGGAAGGCTGAGGTTCTGGTAGTGCATGAGGTTGTGGTGTCATAGGAACTTGAACTTGATTTGACTGTGGCATGTAATAACAAGGGTACGGATATGGCATTTGACCCTGAGGAACAAAATATGCCGGAGATTGTTGTTGAGGATGATCTAGAGGTGACAGGATGTTGCCCTCTGTGTTGTTGACTATTGCCAGGAAAAGTCACAAAGGGTGCAGTAGAGTTAGATCCAGTTGATCTACACTCTCTTGCAAAGTGTCCAAGCCTTTGGCATTTGTGACACCTCAACTTGCTCTTGTCAAAACCAACTTTGGTTTTGCCAGAGAGTCCTGGGAATTTTCTTCCAGTTCTTTTATAGAACTTCTGAGATCTGATATTATCAAGGCCATTTGGCTCAAAATATCCATCTCTTCTAAGTCATCATCAGCAATCCCCTTGAGATCATCCATAATGAAACATAGATTGTCATTATTACACCCAGTAAACTGACCATCAACACTCACAAATGCAGAATCAGAAGTGCTTGAAGAGAAATTAATATGCTCATCATACTGGCATTCAGATGAAGCATATTCTGACTCATGACCCACCAAGGCAGTGTTGCCTTGTACAAAGTCTTCAGTGAGCTTTCCAGATGAAGACAGCTTTCTCTTCTGTTCTATCTCTCTCTCAAAAGTGAGCAGTTTCCCATGGAGTTGGGTGAGAGATAGTTTGTCCAAACTTGCACTGGAGCGTAGGACAATAGTATATGTGTCCCATCTCTCAGGCAGTGATCTGAGAAATCTGTTATTCATCTGAATATTGGTGTATTCAAGTTTGACCATTTTTAGTTCAGAGATCAAACAAGAGAACCGCTCATATTGTTGAGTCAGTGTCTCACCCTTTCTATGAGAGAATGTCTCATATTGTTGGGCAAGAATTTCTCTATTATTTGCCAAGACCTCATCTGTTCCTCCAAATTGTTCTTTCAAGGCATCCAGAGGTCATGGGCAGTTTCATGATGCATTAGCCCAGAATAGATTTCATTGGCAATGCCATGGCCAGAATTCCATGGGCTTTTGCATCAATTTCAAGCAACTTCTTATCCTCATCTGAGTATTGCTCCCTCCTCTTCGGAACCATTTGATTGGTTTCCGGGTTATTCACCATAGGCTTGTGTGGACCATGTACCACTGATGTCCAACACCCTGCGCTGTTAACAGACAGGTGATGGAGCATACGTCTTTGCCATATGTTATACTCATTCCTAACCAGCATAGGTGGCTTGGTTGAGGAACCAGTATTGTGAGGATCATTGGAAGGAGTGGTCATTTTCAGTTCAAAAACAATTTAGTTCAAGTTTTAAAAAGTTTTAGACAGACCACAACAAACTCAATGAGAACCAAGAAAAGATCTCAGGATGAATGAGCAGAAATACAGAAAATTCAATCTCTATAACCGTTTCTTGCAAAAACAAAAGCTAATTCAATCAAACTTAGATCTTGAATAGCAGTTTCAATGATCAATTATTAGATCGATCAATGATTAACCTGCTCTGATACCATTTGACAGGATCATGATCACAAGTTTGATGTATTAGAATACAAAGCAGCGGAATACAAACTAGAATTAGACAAATTGTAGCAAGCAATCGATACTTGTAAGCATTAAGAGCGCATACGGTTATAGGGAGAGAATATATTTCTGATTTCAAGGAATGTTTATAGAGTAGAATATTTCTAATCAAATCATTCATTCATTCCATTCATTCATCCCATCTTACAATAGTTGTCACTCCTTATATAGAGTGCAACAATCACTGCTGTTATCACGGAAAGTGACAACTGGCAGATCTAATACAAAAATAACTAATCTCTTACAAACTACTGAAATGTTCACAACTACTGAGAACATATCAGATGTTAAGTACAAAATATAAAACTACTGAAACTACAACGACTGAAGAACAAGCTCTTCAGTCGTTTTACAAAACTACTGAAACATAAAATAAATAAACTACTGATATCACAACTACTGAAGAAGTACTCTTCAGCAGTTGTGACAAACTACTGAGGCTTCAGTACTTGATCTTCAGACTTTGACCTTCAGGTGTTTCATCAGCTGATGACTTCAGTAGATATCATCAGCTGATGTCTTCAGTCTTTGTCTTCAGACTTTGTACATCAGTTGTTGATCTTCAGCACTTGTAAACTCTTCAGCTGTTGTACTTCAGTACTTTGGTCTTTCAGCTTCAGCACTTGTGTTCTTCAGCTGTTGTACTTCAGCACTTTGGTTCTTCAGCTGTTGAGGTCTTCAGCACTTGATCTTCAGCTGTTGAAGTCTTCAGCACTTGTCAAACTACTGATGAGGCTTTCAGCAGTTGTTGTGATACCATGTGGGACTTAGAGGTTTTCTGATCTTGGCTCATTGGTTCTTTTGGTCCAACATTGAGATCCATATACTACATCTTACAGCGGTCATACTTTGAAGGCCAACTCGATGCATTGAGTAGACAAAAAACAAAATCAAAATATCGAAGTCAAAAAAGGCAGATGCCTTTTACTAGGCTATGACCTGCCATAACTCATATCCTAATATATTACAAAAAGGAATACCCGTACCTAAAGTAAAAAGTTACAGACTCGAGACCTCAATGTACAGTTACGAAAAGTTATGACCTTTCACCAGCTTATGTAAAGTTGGTTGTCCTCATCAGAGTTTCAGTAGAAAGGTCCAACTTTAAGTAAAAGGTACATCAAATAAAGCATGTGTGTCAAAAGTCTACGAAAGAAATCTGTCTTCTAGTGTTTTTTCGCTTCGGAAGACTTTCTTTAAAGCTTTGGAAGACTTCTCTTTGTCTTAGAGATCTTGGCTTGGTTTCGGAAGATTTTACACTTAGAATATTTTTTCTGATGTTGGTGTGAAACTTTCAAACATTCTACCCGTCGTACACTTGTCATGCATGCAGGATGGACTTTTGGGTGTTTGGGTTTCATCAGCCTTATTAAACCTTACAACTCCTCCTAGGATTGATGCTACCAAACACTTTGAAGACTTTAGATATTTACAGTCCTCATCATGATAAGAACCATCCCTTTTTTCATGAGAATGTCAGGATCACTCAGACTCTCAAAATGCTTTCTCATGTCCAAGAGATCATGTATAGGCAGATGGAACTGTTTTGCCAGGGAAAGACATTCTTATACCTTGATCTTGATGACTGCCATCTTTTTGGATTTGTAGTGTATGTCCAGGATAAGATGGCTCTTCCTGATGCTAGAGGAGCTATTTGATGGGAGTTGATGCCATCCTTTAGTTGCACTCCAGGATGTTCTGACTCATCCTAAGGTTTGGAGAAGGATGATTCTTTCTTCTTCTTCTTCATTGGTTTTGGTCTGGAAGCCATCCTTTTTCTCCTCTTTGATCCTTTTAACTAAGAAGACTGGCCTGCAGCACTTGATTGATCTTCTTTGTCTTTTTTAGTTAGGTCTTCCTCCCTCACAGGTTCAGAAGGAGAGGGAGTTTGACCCTGCTGTGGATCAAAAGATGAAGCTTGCTGAGGCTCAGCAGGAGGTCCAAGTTGTATTGTCTCAGGTTGTTCAACCTTAACATCCTTCATGTGGAGCTTAACTTGGAGGGGAGTGTAAGCCCATTAGATCTCACTCTTGATCTTCTGCTTGATTAACCTGATATGCTCATCCATAGTGGACAGAGACATAGGGCCAATTCTCCTTTTGGAGAATCCATACAGCTTGAAGAAGCTCATCATCCTCTGCCTATTAGCAGACTTCTTCATACTTTTCAGGATGACGGCTCTTGACTTTACAGCCTCTTCCCTTAACTTCCTTTTGGTGATCTTTTTCTTTGACTATCTCAAGTTCAAGTTATTTGAGGTACTCAAACTCAATGTAGTCATAGGGTAAGGGAAGAAGTGCAGCAGCCAGATAGAGGCCTGTGGCACTTAGGTAGTTGATCATGTTGATCCTATCCTTTTCTTTGTCTACCTAAGGTTCTTGTGGAACGACATCCTCTTGTACATGACTTTCTTGAACTAGGGAGAGAGTAGGCACATGCTTGTACGGTCTTTTCTTTCTTCATTCTTCATTGATTTGAAGAAGTAGCTTTGCATCCTCTGTCTCCTTTCTTTTCTTTGACAATTCCATGTCAACCAGTTCATTTAATTCATCTAAGGGGAGGGAGATGATATTATCAATGTCATTTTTCTGGTCTGCAAGTAGTTGATCCTGACTGCCCTCAACTCATCATCCTGAGTGTTTGGCCTGAGGCAGCCCTAATAATAGCTTCCATGAGTCTTACAGACCCAGTAGAGGAACTTTCTCCCCTCAACTTCCTTTTCCTTTCTCTCTCCTCCTCCTCCTCAATATCCTCATAATTCAATTTTTTTTTCCCTTTGTCACTCATAAACCATTATGACTCAGGGTGGAGAAAGCTTTGGCCTTCATTGCTTGGTGTAGCTTCTAAGCTCTGGCCAGAGAGAGGTTGAGATGCACCTTCACCAACAGGTGTCTCATCAAGGGAATGGACCTCTTCAGCAGTTGATGGTGAGACAGGGCTCTCAGGTTATACACTGGGCCTTCAGTCAAGGTTTCCCCTATGAAGCTAATCTTAGGGTCTGCCTCAACATGCAGTTGAACAATGATATTGCCTGATTGCCTTAGTCTCCATCTGAAGCTGAACTCTGGAGTGATTCTATCTTGAATTCTTTGAGCCTGCTTGTCAGCTTGTCTAGATTAGCTTTGGTTGACAAGTGGCATGCTAACAAGATCAAGACATTCATAGAAGTTCAAAGTCTAAGAGTTGAAGACTTCTTGCTGCCCTTGAACTCTTTGAATGATAAGGGCTCTTTTGTTTTCATCATACATCCACCCAATAATGTGATTTGAAGTTGGTGGAGATGACATTGCCCTTGGTATACCTTCCGTAAAAAGATTTTGAAGTAGGAGTCTATGGAGTGCACATCAATGTGAATTTGAGGAAGTTGCTGAGTATGCACAATTGCAAGTGAGGATGGTGAGTCCTCAATGTCCATACTCCTGAAGAACTCCCAGTTTTGTAACTGTAATGACTTTCTCCCCCATTTTGGTAGCATCACCCTCTGCATAGGTGAGCTAGGAGTTAGGTCAATCGTATTCACAGGTTCTTGTATTCCTGATTAAGCTTTTCTTAGAGGTCTCCCAGCTAGTTTTTCCCTGAGATAAGAGATCTCAAGTTGCTAATCATTGACCTTGTTTTGCAAGGTAGTCACCTGAGATTCAAGATGACTAACCTTGGAGACTAGAGAGGTGCATATTTGTGACAGTTTTGCATCTTTAGCCTCAGATTCCCCTCATCTGCATTAGAAGAATCATTGGGGGATGAGATGATTGGACCAAAGTCCTCTCTCTTACCACCAGCTTCAGGTTCTTGGCTGTTGGATTTCCTCTACTCACTGACAGCCTCAGTTGAGGTGTCAATGGGCTGAGTTGCCATGGTTGAGGTCTGAATGATGTAATCACTTGCAAAAGTGAGAGCGTCTTCCATATGGATATCCTGAATGGGTTCAGAAGTATCCACCTCAGTGATGGGTGACTGATGTGGGCTAGACATAGGAGACTCAGGAGCACTCATCTCTCTTTGAGAAGTGGTAAAGAAGAGAGAGTCATGGTACTCACTAAAACCTAAGTCTTCATCAGTATAGAAGTCAAGATTAGGAATGGTTGGTTTAAGTCTAAAGGCTGAGGATGTTAGTTGTCCCTGAAGGTTGTTCACTTGAGTGTTGAGACTTAGAGTGAAGACTTAAGGCAGTTGGGGTTGAGCTCATCAGCCTGAGCATGAGGAACCTCAGCACTGAACTTTGAAGTAATGGGAGTGGTTTGCTCCTCAGGAGAAGTGGGAGCTCCAGTGTCCACTTCCTCCTATATGGGTAGGTATATGGAGGCCTACACATACTCAATAGTTTAAGCAGGGGTTTGTTTGGATTTTCTTTTGTAGGTGAGGGTGATTTGTGGCTGTTGTGGTGGTTGAGATGTAGAAGGTGTGGGTTCAACACTAGCTTGTGCTGTTAGGTTGCCACCTTGAGCAATAAGCTCTAACATTTTTAGGACAAGGGTTGTTTCTACCCTAAGAAGCCAACTGTTGGCTTTCTTAAAATTTTAAAAATATCGGGCTTCATCTATCCTAATTTATGAATATTACCTGTTTCCCTCAACTGTGAGCCCAGTTCACAATTAAGAATGTATTGAACATATCAAGAAACATGTAGTATTCTAAGGAGTCCAAGTTAGCAAGCATATTTGTATAAAAAAATTGAGAGTACCTGAACTTGACTCCCTGAACCATCCCATGCACTATGAAGGAGAGATCTTCAGGAATCTGGTCCCACCCTCCATGCTTGTCAGACAAGCTCTGGATAACCATATGAAGCAGGTAATTCCATCGGGATGAAACCTTCCCTTCCTAAAGGTCTTTACAGAGAAATATCCCTCATAGCCCATCTGCTCAACGGAGTGGTTAACAACCTATTTGGGAAGAACACCTCATCATCATCCAGCTATAGATGATTGTTGATGATGGCCGGAGTGATGAAGATTGTTTCTCCTACACTATGGCAGACAGTGCCTTCTCCCCATCCATAACGACCTCTTGGCAGGTCTTCTAAATTTCAAGCAGATGATCCTCATATAAAGTAGGATCAATGTTAAGGGAGGTGAAGTAGTTAGATAAAGCCAAGAACGGAAAACCTCTGAGAAATAAGGATCTTTCTCAGAGTTTAACAGAGCAACTTGGTTGTGTTGCCTGTGTAACTGCATGGAGAAATCTGGGTCATTTCTCAGTTAAGGTTGACCGTTATAAGAAAGCTTAAAGCTGAAGGATGGATGAACAAAGGCGGTTTCATAGAGAAATTTGGGAATTTAGGTTTGGAGGAAAGATGAAGATGATAGAAAGAGGGGGAACCATTGGGTTTATATGTGAAAAGGATTTAAGAAAAAGTTAATGAAAGAGGAAACTTTGAAATCGGATGTCGGTCCCACCTTTGAAAAAGTAATTTGCTTTTTTGCTCAAAAAATAGTTTTCTTGGAAGTCCAAAAGCTTTCGAAGGTAAATTGTCTTAGGAAGTTTTAATGAAAAAGGTTCCGAAGCCAAAATCACTTCGGAAGAGTTTCCTAAGAGTTTTGAAAAATTTTGCTTCGGAAGAGATTAAGACTTGGATGTTTTATTCAATAGAACAAAGCTTCCGAAAGTTAATTTGATTAGGAAGAAAATTGTTCTTGAAAACATATAAGTACCTAAGAGAGGTGTTAAGCTTCGGAAGATATTTCAGAAATTTCTTCCGAAGGAAAATTACTTAGGTAGTTATTTGTTTTGAAGGCATAATTTCTTCCGAAGGTAAAAGCATATCTTCTAAAGGATCAAGATTTTTTCAAATTCAAAGGAAAGTCTTTCAAAGGTTTTTATCTAGAGAAAACAAGAGCTTATGAAGATGATAAACTAGACAACTTAGGACACACAGATTTTAAGAAATAATATGAATTAATTTTAAGAAAAACCTACTCAAATTTAATCATCCCAATAGCTGATATAAGATACTTAAATCTCTGTTCATCAAAGGCTTTTGTAAACTGATCAGCATATTGATCATTTGTGTTAGTTTAATTAATCCCTTTTCAAAGTTATCTCTAATTAAATGATACCTGATATTGATGTTTTTTGTGCTTAAGTCTTGCACAGGATTCTCTGTGATAGAGATAGTACTGTTGTTGTCTATGTGAATGGGAGTCTCCTTGAAATTTAATTCATAGTCAAGCATCTGATTCTGAATCCAAAGCACTTGAGCATAGCAGCTTACAGCAACAATGTATTCAGCTTCAGCAATGGATGCAGAGACACAGGATTGCTTCTTGCATTGCCATGAGACAACCCTTCCACCAAGAAACTGACATCCCCCAGATGTAGACTTTGCAGTCATGTTGCAACCACCATAATCACTATCTGTATAAGCATACAGATTGAAGTCAGAATTCTTAGGATACCAAAGACCAAGTGTTAAGGCACCTTTGAGGTATCTTAGAATCCTCTTGACAGTGATGAGGTGAGACATCTTGGGGTTGGCTTGATATCTTGCACAAATACATGTGGAAAACATGATATCAGGCTTGCTAGCTGTGAGATACATAAGAGACCCAATCATAACCCTGTAAAGGTGTTCATCCACACACTCCCCCTCAAGATCAGGCCCAAGGGAGTGGTTTCTTGCTATGGGTGTCTTAGCAATCTTACAATCAGTCATGTTGAATCTTTTTAGTATGTCTGGAACATACTTTGGTTGACTAGTGAAGATGCCATCTTCAACTTGCTTCACTTGAATTTCTAGAAAGAAATTGAGTTCCCCTATGGCACTCATTTCAAATCTGTCCTTCATCAGCTTCTCAAAGTCTTTGCAGAGCTTTGGATTAGTTGAACCAAAAATGATGTCATCCACATACACTTGAACTAGCATTAAGTTATTTCCATGTCCTTTGATGAAGAGAGTTCCATCTATAGTACCCGTTCTGTATCCATGCTTGCAAAGATACTGAGATAGAGTCTCATACCATTTCCTTGGTGCTTGGTGTCGCCCATAAAGAGCTTTGTCAAGCTTGCAGACATAATCAGGATGATCAGGATCTGCAAAACCAGGTGGTTGTTTGACATACACCTCTTTATCAATCACCCATATAGAAAAGCACACTTCATATCAAGTTGATAGACCTTGAAGTTCTTGGATGCAGCAAATACCAAGAATATCCTAACAGCTTCTAGTCCTGCTATAGGAGCAAAGACATCAGTGTAGTCAATTTCTTCTTCTTGTGTGTACCCTTTAACAACTAGTCTAGCTTTGTTTTTTATGACAATGCCTCTATCATATTTCTTATTCCTAAACACCCATTTGGTTCCTATAGTAGTCTTCCATGAGGAAGAGGACAAAGGTTCTAAACTTTCTGCCTTTTCAATTAAAGCAACTCCTCTTGCATGGCTTCAACCCAACTTCCATCCTTTAGAGCCATATCAATTTCTTTGGCTTTATCTGGGACAAGAAACAAGAGTGAAGACAAATATTTTCTTCATGGGTTTGTCATCTTGTTCTTACACCTGTGTCAACATCTCCAATGATGTTTGTGGTGGGGCGAGACTTGTGGATCCTTAGTTGAGGGATCACAGAAAGTTGCTGACAGAGATCTAATTAGAAAATTTTAGATCTGACATTGATGCTTCTCCCACACATTAGCACACTTATCAAGAGAAACTTGATCCAATGACTGTGTAACATCATTGATGTTTTCATCTATGGAGTGGTTATCAGCATCAATAAATTCTTGATCACTATCACCACCCCCATTGTCTTCTGGATTTAAAGCTTTTTATCTGGTTGTAGAGCCTGTGAACTAGAATTTGAAGGAATCTCAGATGTATCAGTTGAATTTGTCATTGTTGTGCTCATAGAGACTTCATTTGCAGAAATAGTTACAACTAGACTTGAAGATGTGTAGCTTGAAGGTCTTCCAAGTTCAAATCTTAGATCCGGATCTCTTAGGGATAAAGAATCTGTAGATCCTGAAATATTCTCACAAGATTTGTTAAAACAGTTGGTAAATAAATTAAGATCAAATAGCCAATCAGGGTCGGAACCAACCACACTAGGTGTGTGTTCATTGAAAGTCACATTGGCTGACTCCTCAACAACTCTAGTTCTAAGATTGTATACTCTATAAGCCTTAGCTTGAGAAGAGTATCCAATGAAGTGTCCATCATCTGATTTCTCAGCAAATTTGGCAAATTGATCTTTGGTATTCAAGATGATGTAAGGACATCCAAATGACTGGAGAAAACCAATGAAAGGTTTCCTTTTGTGCTAAAGTTAATAAGGAGTCTTGCCATGAGTCTTAACCACTAAAACTCTGTTTTGCACATAGCAGGAAGTGTTGACTGCCTCTGCCCAGAAGGTGATGGGCAGCTTAGAGTTAGACAGCATGGTTCTTGCAGCTTCAATCAGTGTCCTGTTTCTCCTCTTAACAACACCATTTTGCTGAGGAGTCCCGGGAGCACTATATTGTATTGTAATACCCTTTTCATCATAAAATGTATCAAGGATTTGGTTCTTGAATTTAGTTCCCTAATCACATCTTGTGGTTTTGACCTTGTGATCACATTGATTCTCAATCTTTAAGATGAAATTCTTTAGAATCTTGGGGTCTCGTCCTTAGTTTTAAGGAAAAAGACCCAATTGAATCTTGTAAAGTTATATGTAATCACCAAACAATAAGAGGTCCTTCCTAGACATATTACACTAGTGGGGCCAAAGATATCCATATGTAACAAGTGTAGGGGTGTAGTGATGGAGTTTCTTTCCTTAGGCTTATAAGATACCTTATGTTGCTTCCGTTTCTGGCATGCAACACAATGTTCATCACTTGTAAACTCTTTCTTTGGCATTCTAGTTACCAATCATTCTTAATTAGTTTATTCCTATTTTTAAAGTTTACATAGCATATTCTTTTACGCCATAGGAAAGACTCAACACTGTTAGCTTTAGATAGAAAGCATGAAACTTCTCCAGAGGGAGATGTCTCTTGCAAATCCATCTTGTACATGTTCCCTTTCCCGGGGGCTCTAAGAAAGATATGCTCATAAGGAACGACAACCCTAGGCTTGAGAACAATGCACTCATGCTTAGTAAAGAGCATGTTATGACTCTGATCACAAAATTGGGATACACTCAGAAGATTGTACCCAAGCTCCTTGACAAAGTTTACCTTCTTAATGTTGAGCTTACCATTTGTGACCTTGCCCCTTCCAGAAATGTAACCACCTTCATCTCCTCCAAAAGCAACTCGCCCTCCATCAATTCTTTCAAAGTTCTAGAATAATGACCTATTGCCTGTCATGTGACTGGAACAGCCACTATCAATGATCCACACATTCTTATTAGTCTTGAGTTGTTTCTGCACAAAGAAAATGATTAGTTACATTTGGAAACCCAAGCCTTATTGGTCTTGGGCTCATCAAAAGAAGTAGAAGGTAATGTAACAGTAATAGATCCTATAGTTGTGCTTTGAGGATCTTGAGCTGTTGTTGATGGAGAACTTTTGGTCACTTGGTCTTTCTTTGACTTACACACCACCTTTGGAAGTTTGGACTTGACCTTCAACACTTTGGAAGCTTTTGAGACTTTGAAAGTTTTGATGACTGGACCTTCGAAGATCTTGCAAACACTACATCAGACTTCACTTCTTCAGAAGTATTCGTTTTTTCCGAGACCAAATTTTCTTCCGAAGGCAATTTTCCACTTGCCTTCTTCTTCATTTTGGAGCTTCCGAAGGAAACAGATTTTCCTTCCGAAGCTGAAATCTTCTTGGAGCTCTTGGAAGTCTCTTTCTTGGTCATATGAAGAGTACCTCTAGGATTGTATGGACAATCCTTAGCAAGATGAGAAGTACTTTCACACATAACACATTCCACCTTTTTCTTCCTAAGAGCCTTCCTCTGAGAACAAGGCTGACTTTGATCACATCCCTTCTCCACATTCACCTTTGCAGATGCTGGGACAGTCCTTTTGGGTTGAGAACTGTTCTTAGAGTTGGATGGTCCAGGCTATGTAGCAATGGTACACAACAAATCAGCCTTCTTTTTGATGTTGAGATGATTTGAACATGAACCAGAACTTTTGGTGGAGGAGTTTAGGTTGATGTTTTCAGTCTTAACCACTTCAAACCCTGCAGAGATAAAAACTTGTTTCTGCTTAGAGTCAAAAGTGGCCTTGATCTCTTGAGCCTTCCTAGCTTTTCTCTTGCTCTTTCTGATTAAGTTCTTTCTCATAGACTTGGTCATCACAATCTTCCTACTCTCCTCAGAAGGATAGTGACCCTTCTTAGAATCCTCCTATTCACTCTTCTTAGAGGAATTCTTCACTATCACTTCTTCATCCCCTTCACTCAGGGGTCTATGAGAGGAAGCTCATCTTCACAAGTTCCACACCTAGGTGATCTTACAAACAAGATTGTGTGTGGAGGAGCTATCTTATTAGATCCCAGTCCCTACTTATTTTGATAACACACCTTGGCATGCAGGGATGAGGATATCATGTTCTTGAAGGTCTCTTCTTCAAGAACACATTTTTCTGCCTTAGCTTTACTGATCACAAGCTTAGCCTGGCATTCAGTCAACTTAGTTATGAGATCCCTGATTTGAGTCCTATAACTGGTGTGCTCATGTTTTAGAACTGAAATGGTTTTCTCTAAGTCCTCTATCTTTAGCTTATAGTCATTTTCAGCCTTTCTAAAATTAGCTTTTAAGATGTTCAAGGACTCAAGATCAGATCTCATTTCTAAGTTATAGGACCTGTATCTGTTGACTTTAGTAATACATTCAGGAGTACAGAGATGTTTCAATACCTTGGCTTCATCATGGTCAGCCATCAATGCTTGGTTTGGAGATGTGTAGAGATTTATGAAGAGGCTGATGCAACCTAAACATCTTAAGTCTATCTTGCATACTGCACAAGTGCATTAAAGAAGAGCTTAGGAAGTTTCATACATGAAACAGAAAATACTCTAAGTGTGAAATCTTCCGAAGCCAAGACCAATATCTTCCGAAGCCAAACATGAAGTCTTCTGAAGCCTCAGAGTCAAAGTCTTCCGAAGCTTCAAGTTCATGAAGACAGATTTCTTCCGAAGACTTTTAGTAACATGCTTTATCTAATGTACTATTCCATAAAGCTGGACACCTTTCCGCTGCATCTCTCCAAGTCACCAACTTACATGAGTTGATGAAAAGGTCCATGCTTTTGGTAACTGTAGATTGAGGTCTTGAGTTTGTAACTTTCTACTTTATGTACTTTATCCTTTTTGTAATAGATAAGGATGTGAGCTATGGCATGTCATAGTCACAAGTCAAAAGGCAATCTGGCTTTTGACTCTACAATTGATTTTGTTTATGTCTAGTCAATTGTATCTAGCTGGCTTTCAAAGTATAGCCGGCTGTAGGATGTAGTATAAGTATCTCATGTTCTTGTATCTTTCACATATGCTTCGTAACACTTGTAATAGAACATAGAGAAAGCAATATACTGCATTCTTGAAAACCAACACTTGTGTTCTTTATGTTCTGTCTCTTGCATTACTTGTGTTCTTAGTGTCTTAACTTGGTTAATCCAGTTTACTGTTTGATCAAAGTTTAGTTGATCTTCTCTTTGTGTTGTTGTGTTGTAACTTACACCCTTCAACGATCCTGCATTTGGTATCAGAGCATTTCAGGCTCTTGATATAAGATCTCACCATCTTAAGATCCCTCACATACACAAATACTAAACTTTTCAAATGGTAGCCATTCCCAAAACTGATATGGAAACTAGAACCATGAACAATTCCCCACTGATCACTCTTGATGAGTTTGACACCTGGTGTTTAAGAATGGAAGGTTTCATCAGGTCTCTTGATTCAAGAATATGGGAGTCAATTGAGAATGAACCTTTCATACCCAGCACCCCTTCTACTACTGGTGCTAGTATGATCCCTAAAGATGTGGCTAACTACTCTGATGAAGATAGGAAGAGAGTAGAGATAGATAGAAAAGCCATGGCAGCCCTTCAAACTACCCTTTCAAACTCTGTGTACAGAGGTTTCAAGAAGTGCAAAATAGCCAAGCAGTTATGGGATGCACTGAAACTGATGTATGAGGGTTCCTCTAAAGCCAAGGAGAACAAGAAGGATCTCCTGAAGCAGCAGTTTGAAAACTTCACCTTCAAAACAAGTGAAACCATGACTCAGCGGTATTTCAGGTATGTTGAGATTGTGGATACCCTAGTGGATGGAGGAGTTTCTCTTGAAAACAGAGACATTGTAAGGAAGTTCATGTCCTCACTTCCTAGGCAATGGACACACTATTGTGTGGTGATCAAGAGAACTGAAAATCTCAAAACTCTTACTCTGATAGAGTTATATGGGATTCTTAGTGGCTACCAGATGGAGATGAACATGCAAGGTTCATCTGGCAACTCCAACAATCAAATGGGTTCAGCCCTACATATGGTTGAAAGGGATAGCATAGAACCCAAACATCATCTCTTATGCTACCCTGACAATTCACCAAAGGCTCCTTTCATCACCTTCGCAGAGACACCAAGGGAGAACTACACTAAAGGAAGCCCATTCCAAGAGACAAGCTCCTTTCAAGCTTTTATGTCTTCTGATGAAAGCTGTGGCAACTCTCTTTTCACTCTTGAAGACTTGGATTGTATCCATCCAGATGATTTGGAATACATGGAAATAGTCCAGCAGATGGCTCTTCTCACTCACAGAGCCAAGAAGTTCTACAAGAGGACTGGAAGGAAGTTTCCAAGCAATGCAACCAGTGGAAAGTTTGGACTGGACAAAGGCAAAGTCAAGTGTTACAACTATAACTTGATGGACCACTTTGCCAGAGAGTGTAAGGCACCTAGAACAAATGGTGGCCAAACACAATCCAGACCAAACTACACTAACAAAGCTCTCCAGAATGAGAAGTCAAAGCAGCAAGCTGCTATTGCTGTTGAAGAAGGAGGCTTTGACTGGAGCTTTCAGGTGGAAGATGCTTCTCAAAACCAAGCACTAATGACAGATCATGATGAAGCCAAGATATTGGAACATCTCTGTACTCCTGAATGCATTGCTAAAGTTAACAGATACAGGTCCTACAACTTGGAAATGAGATCTGATCTTGAGTCCTTAAACATTTTAAAATCTGATTTTAGAAAGTCTGAAAATGATTATAAACTGAAGATAAAGGACTTAGAGAAAACCATTTCAGTTCTAAAACATGAACACACAGATTTTAGGACTCAAATCAAAGATCTCATAACCAAGTTAACTGAGTGCCAGACTGAGCTTGTGATCAGCAAAGCCAGGGCAGAAAAGAGTGTTCTTGAAGAAGAGACATTCAAGAACATGATATCCTTATCCCTGCACAACAAAGTGTGCTATCAAAACAGACAGGGACTGGGATCCAATGAGATAGCTCCTCCACACACAATCTTGTCAGTAAGATCTCCTAGGTGTGGAACTTGTGAAGATGAGCTTCCTCTCATAGCTCCTATGAGTGAAGAGGATGAAGAAGAGATAGTGAAGAATCCCTTTGAGAAGAGTGAAGAGGAGGATTCCAAGAAGGGCCACTATCCTTCTGAGGAGAAAAGGAAGACTATCATAACCAAGTCCATGAGAAAGAACTTGATCAGAAAGAGCAAAAGAAAGGCAAGGAAGGCTCAAGAGATCAAGGCTACTTTTGACTCTAAGCATAAACAAGTTTTTATCTATGCAGGGTTTAAAGTGGTAGGGACTAAAGACATCAACAAAAACTCTTCTGCTAAGAGTTCTGGTTCTTGTTCAACTCATCTCAGTAGCAAGAAGAAGACTGATCTGCTATATACCACTGCTGCACAGCCTGGACCATCAAACTCCAAGCACAGTCCTCAGCCCAAGAGGATTGTCTTAGCATCTACAAAGATGAAGGTGGAGAAGGGATGTGACCAAAGACAGTCCTATTCCAAGGAAAAGGCTCTTGTGAAGAAGAAGATGAATTGTGTCATGTGTGAAAGTACCACTCACATTGCTAAGGATTGTCCCTTCAATCCTAAAGGTACTGTCCATATGACCGAAACAAAGACTTCAAAGGGTCTCAAGAAGATTCAAGCTTCAGAAGGAAAACATGTTTCCTTCGAAAGCTCTAAATCTAAAAAGAAGGGAAGTGGAAAATTGCCTTCGGAAGAAAAGTTGGTCTCGGAAGAAAGGAGTTCTTCCGAAGCACTAAAGTCTGCTGCAGTGTCTGCAGAATCTTCTGAAGGTTCAGTCATCAAAACTTCTGAAGTTCCAAAAGCTTTCGAATTTTTGAAGGTCAAGTCCAAGATTCCAAAGGTGGTGTGGAGGTTTAAGAAAGACCAAGTGACTAAGAATTCTCTATCAACAACAGCTCAAGATCCTCTTAGAACAACCATAGGATCTATTACTTTTGAATTACCTTCTGCAAATGAGCCCAAGACAAGCAAGGCTTGGGTTTCCAAATGTAACTAATCTTTCTCTTTGTGCAGGGACAGCTGAAGACAAACAAAAATGTTGGATCATAGACAGTGTGTTGGACCAAAAGAACCAATGAGCCTGATCAGAGAACTCTCTAAGTCCCACAAGACATCACAACAGCTGAAGAAGACCTGATCAGCTGTTCACAAGTCTGAAGAAACAATGCTGAAGTACGTCTGAAGTACTGAAGACAAAGACTGCTGAAGATCTAAAGTCTGAAGACTTCAACAAGTACTGAAGACAAAGACTGAAGATCAACAGCAAAAGACAAAGTCTGATGTTTAAGTACTGAAGACATCAGCTGATGTTAACAGCTGATGACAACAGCTGAAGAGGTCTTCAGTTGTTGTGATGGTTTTTCTCATCAGTAGTTTTCTTTTCCTTTCAGTAGTTTGTTTATTTTCTTTCAGTACTTGTAAACAACTGAAAAGGTGTTCTTCAGTTGTTGTAGTTCAGTAGTTATGTTTTCAGTTGTTGTAAATGAGATGTTTAACACTTAGGAAATTTGTAAGAAGATGTCAGTGTTGAAATCTTCAGTAGTTGTTAAACATCAGTAGTTATAAAACGGTTACATGTCACTTTCAGGTGACATCAGTCTACGTCATTCTTTCCTTTATAAGGAAAGATGACCACATGTAATCGTGCCTTTGAGGCCGACAATCTTAATGCAATATTCCTTTTGTCGGATATTTCTCTCTCTATAACAGAATTTTTTATCGTTTTTATAATTGTTCTTGTTTGAATTTGTCTAATTCTGAGCTATTCCCCGCTATATCTGTCAATCGATTAACCAAGGGCTGAGATCATAACACAGTGGCTGTTCCAGGCACATGATAGGCAATAGGTCACTACTTCAGAACTTTGAAAGGATTGATGGAGGACCAGTTGCTTTTGGAGGAGATGAAGGTGGTTACATTTCTAGAAGGGGTAAGGTCATAAATGGTAAGCTCAACATAGAAAAGGTAAACTTTATTAAGGAGCTTGGATAATCTTCTGAGTGTATCTCAATTTTGTGATCAGAGTCATAACATGCTCTTTACTGAGCATGAGTGCATTGTTCTTAAGCCTGGTGTGGTCATTCCTCATGAGCATATCCTGCTTAGAGCCCCCAGGAAAGGAAACATGTACAAGATGGATTTGCAAGAAACCTCTCCCTGGAGAAGTTTCATGCTTTCTGTAAATCCATAGTGATGAGTCTTTCCTATGGCATAAAATATGTGCCATGTGAACTTAAGAACTGATAAATTAATTAAGCATGATTTGGTAACTGGAATGCCAAAGAAAGAGTTTACAAGTGATGACCATTGTGTTGCATGCCTGAAAGGGAAGCAACATAAGGTATCTCAAGCCTAAGGAAAGGAACTCATCACTACACCGCTACACTTGTTACATATGGATCTCTTTGGCCCCACCAGTGTAATGAGTTTAGGAAGGACCTTATATTGTCTAGTGATCACAGATGACTTTACAAGATTCACTTGGGTTTTCTTCCTTAGAACTAAGGATGAGACTCCTGAGATTCCGAAGAATTTCATCTTAAAGATTGAGAATCAGTCTGATCACAAGGTCAAGATCATAAGATGTGATCAAGGAACTGAATTTAAGAACCAAATCCTTGATACATTTTGTGATGAAAAGGGTATTACAAGACAATTCAGTGCTCCTAGGACTCCTCAGCAAAATGGTGTTGCTGAGAGGAGAAACAGGACACTGATTGAAGCTGCAAGAACCATGCTGTCTGACTCTAAGTTGCCTATCACCTTCTGGGCAGAGGCAGTCAACAACTGCCTGCTATGTGCATAATAGAGTTTTAGTAGTTAAGACTCATGGCAAGACTTCTTATGAACTTTGACACAAGAGGAAACCTTTCATTGGTTTTCTCAGGTCATTTGGATGTCCTTGCACCATCTTGAATACCAAAGATCAAATTGCCAAGTTTGCTGAGAAATCAGATGATGGACACTTTATTGGATACTCTTCCCAAGCTAAGGCTTATAGAGTATACAATCTTAGAACTAGAATTGTTGAGGAGTCAGCCAATGCGACTTTCAATGAACACCCACCCTGTGTTGTTGGTTTTGGTCTAGATTGGCTATTTGATCTTGATTTGGTTACCAACTGTTTTAACAAATCTTGTGAGAATGTTTCAGGATCTGCAGAAATTTAAATACAGGTGGCCTGATCCAAGATTTGAGCTAGGAAGACCTTCAAGTCATACATCTTCAGCTCCAGTTGGAACTACTTCCGCAAATGAGGTTTCTATAAGCACAATAATGACAAACTCAGCTGATACATCTGGTATACCTTTAAATTCTAGCTCAGAGGCTCCATAACCAGATAAGAACACCTCAATTGTGGAAGACAACAATGGTGGTAGTGACAATGACCAAGAATTTCTTGATGCCACTAACCACACCATAGATGAGAACATCAATGATGTCACACACTGCTTGGATCAAGTTTCATTTGAAAAGTATGCTGATGTGGTGGGAGAAACATCTATGCCAGATCTAAATTTCTCTAATTTAGATCTTTCTCAACAACTTGCTGTGATCCCTTAGCTTAGGATCCACAAGTTTCACCCTACCACAAACATCATTGAAGATGTTGTCTCAGGGGTAAAGACAAGAGGACAAACCCGTGAAGCAAATTTTTTCTTACTCTTGTTTTCTATCCCAGATAGAGCCAAAGAAAGTTGATGAAGCTCTAAAGGATGAAGTTGGGTTGAAGCTATGCAACAAGAGCTACTTCAATTCAAAAGGCAGAAAGTTTGGAACCTTTGTCCTCTTCCTTCTGGGAAGACTACCAATGGAACCAAATGGGTGTTTAGGAACAAGAAAGATGATAGAGGCATCATCATCAAGAACAAAGCTAGACTGGTTGTTCAAGGATACACACAAGAAGAAGGGATTGACTACACTGATGTCTTTGCTCCAGTGGCAAGATTAGAAGCTGTTAGGATATTCCTGGCATTTGCTGCATCCAAGAACTTCAAGGTCTTTCAACTTGATGTGAAGTGTGCCTTTTTATATGGAGTGATAGATGAAGACCCTGATCATCCTGATTATGTCTGCAAGCTTGACAAAGCTCTCTATGGGCTGCATTAGGCACCCAGGAAATGGTATGAGACACTATCTGAGTATCTTTGTAAATATGGATACAGGAGATGTACTATAGATGGAACTCTCTTCATCAAAGGACAAGGAAAAGACATATTGCTAGTTCAAGTATATATGGATGACATCATCTTTGGTTCAACTAATCCAAAGCTCTGTAAGACTTTGAGAAGCTGATGAAAGACAGATTTGAAATGAGTGCCATGGGGGAACTCAATTTCTTTCTGGGAATTCAAGTGAAGCAAGTTGAAGATGACATCTTCATAAGTCAGTCAAAGTATGTTCAGGACATACTTAAGAAGTTCAACATGACTGACTGTAAGATTTCTAAGACACCCATAGCTAGGAACCACTCCCTTGGACCTGATCTTGAGGGGGAGTGTGTAGATGAGCACTTATACAGGGATATGATTGGGTCTCTTATGTATCTTACTTCTAGCAGGCCTGATATCATGTTTGCTACTTGCATCTGTGCAAGATATCAAGCCAACCCTAAGATGTCTCACCTTATCATTGTCAAGAGGATTCTAAGATACCTCAAAGGTGCATTAACACTTGGTTTATGGTATCCCAAGAATTCTGACTTCAATCTGTATGCCTATACAGATAGTGATTATGGTGGTTGCAATATGATTGTAAAGTCTACATCTGGGGATGTCAATTTCTTGGTGGAAGGGTTGTCTCATGGCAATACAAGAAACAATCCTGTGTCTCTACATCAATTGTTGAAGCTGAATACATTGCTGCTTCAAGCTGTTGTGCTCAAGTACTTTGGATTCAAAATCAGATGCTGGACTATGGGTTAAACTTCAAGGAGACTCCCATTCACATAGACAACAACAGTGCTATCTCAATCAAGAGAACCCTGTGCAGCACTCAAGGACAAAGCACATCAATATCAGGTATCATTTAATAAGAGATAACTATGAAAAGGGATTAATTAAACTGGTCAAAGTTCACACAGATGAACAATATGCTGATCTGTTTACAAAGGCTTTTGATGAACAGAGATTTAAATATCTACTATCAGCTATTGGGATGATAAACTTTGAGTAAGCTTTTCTTAAAACTAATTCTTATTATTTCTAAAAAAAATATGTGTGTCCTAAGTTGTCTAGTTCATCACTTTCATAAGCTCATGTTTTCTTTGGATAAAAATTTCTTTTTGAAGACTTTCCTTAGATTTTTGAAAATTTCTGATACTTCGGAAGTTATGCTTTTAACTTCGGAAGCAAATCATGCCTTCAAAATAAATAATTGTCTAAGAAATTTACCTTCGGAAGAGCTTAGATTATCTTCCGAAGCTTAAATACTTGTCTCAGACGCTTACTTATTTTCAAGGACCATTTACTTCTGAAGCAAAATTAACTCTCGGAAGCTTTGTTGTTTTATATACAAAGCACTCAAGTTTTAATTTCTCTTCCGAAGCAAAATTCTCAAAACTCTCAGGAAATTCTTCCGAAGTCATTTTAGCTTCGGAAGCTTTTTAATTAAAACTTCCGAAGATATTAACCTTCGGAAGCTTTTTGACTTCCAAGAAAACTACTTTTTGAGCAAAAGTAAACTACTTTTTCAGAGGTGTCCGACAACCGGATTTCAAAGTAATCATCTTTCATTAAACTTTATCTGAAATCCTTCTCACATATAAACCCAACGGTTTCCCCCTCTTTCTATCATCTGTTCTTCCTCCAAACCTAAAACCTAAATTTCTCTCTGAAATTTCTTTCTCTCTTCTTTCTTCATCCATAAGCTACTTCAAAATGGCCAACCTTGCTCACAGAAATGATCCCAACTTTACCATGCAGCTACACAGACAACATAATCAGGTTGCTCTGTTAAGCTTGAGAAAGATCCTCACTTCTCAGAGGTTTGCTGTTTTTAACTCTGTCAAACTACTTCACTTCCCTAACCATTGATCCTCCACTCTATGAGGATGAGCTGCTTGAATTCTGAAAGACCAGCCAAGAGGTTATTATGGACGGGGAGAAGGCACTGTCTGCCATAGTGCAGGGGAGAACAATCTTCATCACTCCGGCCATCATCAATAGGCATCTTCAGCTGGATGATGAAGAAGGTGAGGTGTTTTTCTCAAAGGAAGCTGTCAATCATTCCTTTGAGCAGATGGGATATGAGGGAGATTTCTCTGTAAAGACCTTTAGAAAAGGGTAGGTCTCATCCCAATCGAGATTCCTGCTCCATGTGGTCATCCACAACTTATCAAACAAGCATGGATGGTGGGACCAGATTCCTGAGGATCTCTCTTCATAATCCATGGAATGGTTCAGGGGGTCAAATTCAGGTATTCCAGTTTGTTTATACAAATTTACTTGCTAATTTAGACTCCTTAGAATATTACATGTTTCCTAGATATGCCCAGTACATTCTTAACTATGAACTGGGCTCACAGTTAAGGGAAACATGTAACATTCTTAAATTGGGACAAATGAAGCCTGACATCTTTAAAATTTTGAGAAAGCCCACTGTGGGATTCTCTAGGGTAGAAACAGCCCTAGTCCCAAAAATGTTAGATCTCATTGCTCAAGGTGACAACCTAGCAGCACAAGCTAGTGTTGAGCCCACACCTGCTATCTCCCAACCACTCTCACAGCCTCAAATCACCATCACTTACCAAAGAAAACCCAAACGAACCCCTGCTCAGGATATTCAGTCTGTGGAGGCCCCATATACACACCCATACAGGAAGAAGTGGACACTGGAGCTCCCACTTCTCCTAAGGAGTAGACCACTCCCATTTCTTCAAGAATCAGTGCTGAGGTTCCTCATGCTCAGCCTGATAAGCTCATTAGCCCAACTACCTTAAGCCATCACTCTGAGTCTCAACACTGAAGTGATCAACCTTCAGGGGATAGTTACCATCCCCAGCCTATAGATCTCAACCAACCAATTCCCAACCTTGACTTCTATACTGATGAAGATATAGGTTTCAGTGAGTATAATGAGTCTCTCTTCTTTTCCCCTACTCAAAAAGAGATGAATACTCATGAGTCTCCTACATCTATCCTACATCAGTCACCTACAACTGAGGTGGACACCCCTGAACCTGTTCAGGATGTCCATATGAAGAGGCTCTCACTTCTGAAAGTGAGTATATCATTAAGACCTCAACCATGGCAACTCAACCACTGCCATCTCAACTGAGATTGCTAGTAAGCAGAGGAAAACCAGCAGCCAAGAACCTCAAGCTGGTGGTGAGAGAGAGGACTTTGGTCCAATTATCTCATCCCCCAATGAATCTTCTGATGAAGATGAGGGGAATCTAAGACTACTGGTGCAAAAACTATCTAAAACATGCACTTACTTAGTCTTAAAGGTCAGTCACCTTGAATCTCAGGTGACTACCTTACACAATAGGATCAATGATCAACGACTTGAGATTTCATATCTTAAGGAAAAACTAGCTGGGAGACCCTTAAGAAGAGCTCAACCAGGAACACAAGAACCTGTGGATGTGATTGACCTATCTTCCAGCTGACCTATGCAAGTGGGTGATGCTACCAAAAAGGGGGAGAAAGTCGTTACAGCCATAGAACCTGGGAGTTCTTCAGAGAGAATGGACATTGAGGACTCACCATCCTCACTTGCAATTGTGTATTCTCAGCAACCTCCTCAAGTTCACATTGATGTGGACTACACAGACTCCTTCATACAAGTTTGTTTGAGGATGGGATACCAAGGGCTATGTCACCTTCACCATCTTCCAATCATATCATTGGTGGAGGTATGACAACATTAGGAAAGCCCTAATTATCATAAGAGTTCAAGGACAACAAGAAGTCTTCAATTTTCAGACCTTGAACTACTATGAAGGTCTGGATCTAGTCAACATGCCACTTGTCAACCCAAGCAATCAAGACAAGCTGACAGACTGGCTAAAAGAATCCAAGACAGGATCACTGTAGAGTTCAGCTTAAGAAGGAGACTTAGGCAATCAGGTAATGCCATCGGTCAACTGGATGTTGAGGAGGACCCTAAGATTAGCTTCATAGGGGAATCCTTGACTGAAGGCCTAGTGGCAGAACCTAAGAGCACTGTCTAATCATCATCAACTGCTGCAGAGATCCACATTCCTTCTGAGACACCTGCGGGTGAAGGTGTTCTCAACCTCTCTCTGGCTTGAGCTCAGATGCTGCAACAAGAAATGAATGCCAAAGCTCTCTCCACCCTAAGTCATAAAGGTCTGTGAGTGACAAAGGAAAAGAAAAATGACAACTGAGGAGATTGAGAAGGAGGAGAGAGAGAGAGGAAAAGGAGGCTAAGGGGAGAAAGTTCCTCTGTTGAGTCTTCAAGACTCATGGAGTCTGCTATCAAGGTTGCCCCCAGACCAGATACTCAGAATGATGAGTTAAGGGCAGTCAGGATAAACTATTTGTAGACTAGGAACTATGACATAGACAATGTTATTTCTCTCCCCTTAGATGAGTTGAATGAACTGGTTGACTTGGAAAGGTCAAGGGAGAAGAAGGAGGTAGAAGATCCAGAACTCCTAGTACAAGTCAAAGAACAGAGAAGAAGAAAAAGACTACAAAGATATGCCTACCCTCTCCCCAGTTCAGGAAAGTCCTGCACAAGAAGATGTGGTTCAACAAGAACCTCAGGTAGACAAAGAAGAAGAGAGGATCAAGATGATCAACTACCTGAGTGCCACAGGCTTCTATCAGGCAGATGCACTCCTTCCCTTGTCCTATGACTATGTTGAGTTTGAGTATTTAAAGCAGCTTGAACTTGAGATAATCAAGGACATAAAGACAACTAAGAAGAAACTAAGGGAAGAAGCTGCGAAATCAAGAGCCATCATCTAAAAGAGCATGAAAAAGTCTGCTGACAGGCAGAGGATGATGAGCTTCTTGAAGCTATTTGGATTCTTCGAAAGGAGACTTGGCCCCATGTCTCTATCCACTATGGATGAGCATATTAGGGTGATCAAGCAGAAGATCAAAAGTGGAGAGCTCATTGACTTACACTCCACTCCAAGTCAAGCCCCACCTGAAGTGGAGGTTAAGGTTGAACAACCAGAGACAACACAACCTGGACCTCCTACTGAAACTTAGCAAGCTTCATCTTCTGATCCACAGCAGGGTCAACCTCCCTCTCCTTTTGAGGCTGAGAGAGAGGAAGTCTCAACTGAGAAAGACAGTGAAGATCAATCTGGTGCTGCAGGTCGGTCTTCTCAGTTAAAATATGGTAAGAGAAAGAAGAGGATGGCTTCTAAACCAAAGCCAAAGAAGAAGAACACTGCACCCTCTTCTAAATCCTAGGATGAGCCAGAACATCTTGAGATTATGCAGCCAGAGGATGCTACATCAACTCCAATTCAAACAGCTCCTCTAGCATCAGGAAGACCCATCTTGTCTTGGACATACACCACAAATCTAGAAAGATGGCATATCATTAGAGATCAAGGCATTGAAGACACTTACACATGGCAAGATATGTTTTAGTTGCCTCTGCATGACCTCTTTGATATGAGAAGACACTTTGACAGTCTGAAGGATCCTGATCACCTTATGAAGAAAGGATTGGTGATCATCCTAATGTGGATTGTTGATATCTGAAGTCTTGTAAGTATTTTGGTAGCATAAGCCTAGGAGGAGTTTGTAGAGATTTATGAAGAGGCGGATGCAACCTAAACATCTTAAGTCTATCCTGCATGCTGCATAAGTGCATTAAAGAAGAAGCTTAGGAAGTTTCACACATGAAACAGAAAATACTCGAAGTGTGAAATCTTTCGAAGCCAAGACCAATATCTTCCGAAGCCAAACATGAAGTCTTCCGAAGCCTCAGAGACAAAGTCTTCCGAAGCTTCAAGTTCATGAAGATAGATTTCTTCCGAAGACTTTTAGTAACATGCTTTATCTGATGTACTATTCCATAAAGCCGGACACCTTTCGCTGCATCTCTGCAAGTCATCAACTTACATGAGTTGGTGAAAAGGTCCATGCTTTTGGTAACTGTACATTGAGGTCTTGAGTCTGTAACTTTCTACTTTATGTACTTTATCCTTTTTGTAATAGATAAGGATGTGACCTATGGCATGTCATAGTCACAAGTCAAAAGGCAATCTGTCTTTTGACTATACAATTGATTGTGTTTGTGTCTAGTCAATTGTATCCAGCTGGGTTTCAAAGTATAGCCGGCTGTAGGATGTAGTATAAGTATCTCATGTTCTTGTATCTTTCACATATGCTTTGTAACACTTGTAATAGAATATAGAGAAAGCAATATACTGCATTCTTGAAAACCATACACTTGTGTTCTTTATGTTCTGTCTCTTGCATTACTTGTGTTCTTAGTGTCTTAACTTGGTAATCCAGTTTACTGTTTGATCAAAGTTTAGTTAATCTCCTCTTTGTGTTGTTGTGTTGTAACTTACACCCTTCAACAATCCTGCAAGATGCATCTTCCACCTGAAAGCTCTAGTCAAAGCCTCCTTTTTCAACAACTCCAGCTTGCTACCTTGGCTTCTCATTCTGGGTGGCTTTATCAGTGTAGTTTCGTCTGGACTATGCTTGGCCACCATTTGTTCTTGGTGCCTTGCACTCCCTGGCAAAGTGACCCATCAAGTTACAGTTGTAATATTTGACCTTGCTTTTATCCAGTCCAAACTTTCCATTGGTTGTATTGCTGGGAAACTTCCTTCATGTCCGCTTGTAGAACTTCTTGGCTCTGTGAGTGAGAAGAGCCATTTGCTGGATTATCTCCATATATTCCAGATCATCTGGATGGATACATTCCAGGTCTTCAAGGGTGAAGAGAAAGCTACCATAACTTTCATCAAAAGACACAAAGGCTTGAGAAGAACTTGTCTCTTGGAATGGGCTTCCTTGAGTATAGTTCTCCCTTGGTGTCTCAGGGAAGGTGATGAAAGGACCCTTTTGTGAGTTGTTAGGGTAGCATATGAGATGATGTTGAGGTTCTATGCTATCCCTTTCAATCACATGAAGGGCTGAACCCATTTCATCTCCATCTAATATCCATTGAGAATCCCATACAACTCTATCAAGGTGAGAGTCTTCAGGTTCTCAGTTCTCTTGATAACAACACAATATTGTTTCCATTGCCTAGGAAGAGAGGACATGAACTTCCTACAATATCTCTGTTCTCAAGAGCTACTCCACCATCACTAGGGTATCATAATCTCAACATACCTAAAGTGTTGTTGAGTCATGGTTTCACCTGTTTTAAAGGTGAAATTTTCAAACTGCTACTTCAGGAGATCCTTCTTGTTCTCCTTGGCTTTAGAAGAACCCTCATACATCAGTTTCAATGCATCCCACAGCTGCTTAGCTGTTTTGCATTTCGTGAAACCTCTGTATACAGAGTTCGGAAGAGCAGTCTGAAAGGCTATCATGGCCTTTTGATCAATCTCTACTCTCTTTCTATCTTTATCTGAGTAGTCAGCCACAGCCTTGGGGATCATACCTCCTCCAACAGCAGAAGAGGTGCTTGGTATGTAAGGTCAATTGACAACATACTCCCATATTCTTGAGTCTAGAGACTTGATAAAGCCTTCTATTCTTTGGCACCAAGTGTCAAAGTCATCAAGAGTGATCAGTGGGGACTTTGTCATGGTTCTAGTTTCCATATTAGATTTAGAAATAGGTGCCATTTGATATGTTAAGTATTTTGTGTGTGTGAGGGATCTTAATATGGTGAGATCTTATATCAAGAGCCTAGAATGCTCTGATACCAATTGCAGGACCGTTGAAGGGTATGCACTTACAACACAATAACACAATGAGGAGAGTTGCTTGAGAACACTTAACAGATCAAATAGGGAACTGGTTAATCATTTGTAAAGATGCTAAGAACACTAGTAAATAAGAGACAGAACAAGATGGCAAAACACATAAGTAATTGGTTTCCGAAAATGTTGTATATTGCCTCTCAAATTCTATTACAAATGTTACAAAAGCATATCAGAAAGTTACAAGTACTTGAGATACATATACTACACCCTACAGCTGGCCATACTTTGAAGGCCAGTTGGATATAATTGACTAGACAACAAACAAAATCAAATATAGAGTCAAAAAGCAGATTGCCTTTTGACTAGTGACTATGACATGCCATAGCTCACATCCTAATATATTACAAAAAGGATAAAGTACATAAAGTAGAAAGTTGCAGACTCAAAACCTCAATGTATAGTTACCAAAAGTATGGACCTTTCACCAACTTATGTAAAGTTGGTGTCTCATCAGAGTTGCAGCGGAAAGGGATCCAGCTTTATGTAAAATGTACATCAGATAAAACATGTGTTCAAAAAGTCTTCGAAAGAAATATGTCTTCTAGTATTAGCTTCGGAAGACTTCATCTTTGGCTTCAGAAGATATTGGTCTTGGCTTCGTAAGATTTCACACTTAGAATATTTTCTGATGCTGGTGTGAAACTTCCAAAGCATTCTACTTCAGTACACTTGTGCATGCATGCAGAAGAAAGTTTAGGTGTTTGGGTTGCATCAGCCATATATTAAACCTTACACTAGCTTATTCTCACATCAACTAAGGAAAGTTAAAGCCTAGATCTCAACAATGTGTCATTTTAGGCTACTCTAAAGGTGTCAAGTGATACAAACTATAGATGATTGGATAATATGAGTCCAAAAATCATTTCGAGTAGGAGATGTGGTCTTAAAAGAAGAGAGTATGTGTAGACTTGAATTTAATAATTCTAGTGGTGATAGGATAATGTTCTAAGGTGTGTGCTTGAAGTGGAACAAATTGCAAGTAAAGAAGATGTTCCTATTTCTTCATAACATGCAGTGATTTTAGGTAGTAATATAATTATATATAGTATTGCTAAAGACAAATCTAAGAGACAAGACATACCACCAATGAGGTATATAAATGATGATGATATTTCTATATTTGTTTTCATGAGTGATAAATAGAAAATTACACAAGAGGCATTAAATTTTGATAAAGTAGTGTCTTTGGTTAATAAAGAGAAATGGATCTAAGGCCTTGGAAGAAAAATAAGCTCTTTATACAAGAATAAGACCTATGTTCTTGTAAATGCTCCTAAAAAGCTAAAAGAATGTAGGTTGTGTGTGGATATGCAAAGTAAAGTAGGGTATAAAAGGTGTAGAAGATCATAGATATAAAGCTAGATTTGTGGCAAAAGGGTTTATACAAATAACTAGTTTTGATATTAATCTCTCATTGATGGTTAAACACTCATCTATCAGAATTATTTTGGCTTTAACTATATCCAAAGATCTTGAAATGGAACAATTGAATGTAAAAGTAATTTTTCTTCATGAAAAGCTTGATGAGTAGATGTATAAGAAGCAAAGATATGGTTTTGAACTCAATTTGTTTATTGAAGACATATCTATATGGCTTGAAGCAGTTTCATATGAATTGGTATAATAGATTTTATAAACATATTATAAGCCATGGGTTCTAAGAATTTGTTGTAAAAGTTATGTGTATGTGAAGAAATGTACAAATGATGAATTTATATATTTACTCTTATATATTGATGATATGCTTGAAAATCAAAGAAACAAAGGAAGTATTGATGATGAAATTTGAAAATAAGAAGATTGGTAAGGCTAAGGAGATTATTAGGATGGAGATACATAGAGATATAGCACTAAAACAACTAAGATTGGCACATGGTACTTATATATAGAAAGCTGTTGCCAATTATTATATGGATAATAGCAAGCCTATTAGGACTCCATTGGCTTAGCATTTCAAATGTCTAAACAAGAATCGCCCAAATTAGTAGTAGAATTAGCATATATAGCGAGCGTACCATATGTAGGTGTATTGTACTTAATGGTATCAACAGAGTTGATTAGGGTTATGCAATTAGTATATTAAGCTAGTATTTAGCAAATCCATGAAAAACCTATTGGGGAGTAGTGAAATAGATCTTCACGTATCTAAATAGAACTAGAGATGTTGGTTCGATTTTTGGTAACTACAGCAACACAAGTATGCGTTAATGGGATACTTATAGGTGTTGATTATGAAAATGATGCAAATAGGGGCGGTCTATTAGAGGGTATGTTTTAAGGTGTTATGAGGAGTAGTAAGTTCGAATGCAACTCTAGAGCCTGTAGCATATATGTCTTCAACATAAGCTAAATACATAGAATAAAGCTATGAAATAAGCTTTATGGTATTATATTTTCGTATTATGATTAATGGTGTAGTGGTTAATTATGATCATTAGTGGGTAATTTAGTTGTATAAGAATAACATCTCTCATGAAAAACAAAGCATATAATATAAATCATAAACTACTTTGTATAAAGGATATTGTAAATTCCAAAGAGATTCCTATCGAGGAGGTTGATACTTCTGAAAATTATGCATATATGTAATATGTGAATTATATACATATTAATAATACATATCATCCTTCATTTTAATTGTCTTTTGTTGCAAATTCATATGGTCGATGCCTAACTATGTTTTATTTGAATTTGTGTAGGTTTGTACGTCAGCTTGGTGGTTTTAATGAAAACTCAAGAAATAAATAACATTTTTGAAGTTTGGTTACTGAGACGAGCATGTTGTATTAGATCAAAATTCACATCTCTGTTAGGTGACATAACCATGTAGCTTTCAAACATGACCATTTTCAATAAATCTATTACCTAGCATGCTAGATCCCTATGCATGATTGTGTTCTTAAATAAAACAATTTTAAGAAACCATTGAGTTGCTTTATCAAAATGTTATTAAATCTTTAGTAGTGTAACAAGTTGAAGGGATAACTACTGTGCATGTTTTTACACTTAGACCTATGCATGTTTTTACACTTAGACTTGTGTTCCTCCATTTTTGGAGAGCTTTTTATGTCTTTATAATATCTTCATACTCTAATAAACGAATAACTAGCATAGGCATGTGTCAACACTATATTTTTCCTATTAATATTTATCTCTTCTCTCTCCTATTTAATAATTACAATAATTACTAAGTACTAATAATAAAATTGTTTAGTTCTTTTTAAATTAAAATAGTTTTTGAATATTAAAAGAGGTCTTTAATATTAAAATAGTTTTTCATAAAATAAGAAATATATGTTTTTATTAATGTTATTTTTTAAGAAATATATTTTTACATAATAACAATTTTTTTAAAACATCAAACTTTTTTAAAATACAAAATATTTTAAAATTGGTGTTTTTAAAAAGTAAAATTTTTATAAACAAAAAATAATGAACATTGTCTTTAAATATATATATATATATATATATAATATATATATATATTTAACGTAATTATATAACATTAGATCTTTATAGAATGTCTTTAGGCGGTTACTATATTAACAATGTTTTAACTTTTCAAAGAATCATTGATTAGATAGTCTTGACAATAGTGTAGTAATTTATGTGTCACACGTGTATGAAATGATCTCACAATGAGTTGTGTATGTTATCATCATTATGGTAGGTGGATTTTAAGTCTAAGTAAACTTTTGCCTAATTATATTTCCTGATTTTTATCTATTTTACTCTACATAAGTTTATTTTAGTTCAAAAATGAAAAAATATAAACATAAGTTTATTTTAGTTCAAAAATGAAAAAAAATTAAACCATCTAGCTTATAGGGACTGTGAGTAGCCATCATATGCTTGGATCTATACTTAGTTTTTGCCAAAGTTAGGTTATACATACAATGGGTTCAATTTGGGTACATTCTACGTTTAATTTGGTTATTTAATTTTTGACTCGAGAATGAGGTTTGAGGGTCACAACTAGGGTATGAAATAGGTAACATGGTCCTATTTTTGCATATCATGATCAAGAATGCCTAGTCACCCAAAGCTAGCCTTCGTATCTAAGCACCTTTTGATAATCCACATGAACGAAGTTCCAGAAGGCCTCGTAACCAAACCAAAATAATTACTATGATGAGTTCTCATGATTGCTTTACTGTACAGTATACTCATCTAGTTAAAGGGATAATAAAAAGAATGCTACAATATGCATGTGATGTTGAAAGTATGTAAGGACCCTTATATAAATAATGGGATGTGTTGAGGATTAGAGAGTTTAAATGACCAAGTTTTGAGATCCAATAGCAAACACATTCCTATACCATGACGAGCGGGGAGACAAGGTCCATTGTAAGTGATCGTTATGGGAGTCATGAAAGGCACAAGGCCTCTAGATGAAATAAGACCCACATTTTTGTGCATAATGGTTATGAACTATGTCTCATGAGCTCATCAATAATAGTTATGTTATTTTGATTGTACTTTACAGGCAATAAAAGATGTGTAAGCTAAACAAGATAGTCATCCCTATCAATGTTGGAAGCTTTAGGATTTGTAATCATGCTTTGTAACTTATGTTGTAAAAAAATATTTTCAAATGACATGAAATTTAATATTTATCACTTTTGATGTTATCAATTGTGCATTACACCAGATAGGGGTGGGTTGTAATATCCGCCTTGATCATTGATTAGCTTTGTGTGTTTTGCTAACACATTAAAGTTTGTTTAGCTTCACCTTTAGTTTTATCATTTTATCTAAAACTAACTTCTCTATTAATAAATGAACAAATACACACCTAGCATGCCATTTTGTTTAGACATGCACTTGACAAACTTAATATTTAAAGAGAGTCTCCTGTTGTATTTTGATCTTTCCATGTGCACACATTATATATACAAACTCGCTTGAGAAACTTAATTAAAGTTTTATAGTCAAACATATCCTTGCATTTATTACACATTATATATACAAACTCGCTTGAGAAACTTGATTAATGTTTTATAATCAAACTCGCTTGAGAAACTTGATTAATGTTTTATAACTAAACATATTCCTTGCATATTAATACACCTTTCCTTTATCTCTTGTTTATGTGAATTGATAGGAACTTAAAAGAAAAATGATGCAACTTAATAAGGAACTAATGTTTTTTATTAACGTGTTCAAAGTAAGTAGCTATAAAATAAGTTATTTATTGACTTTGTCTTTTGGAATTATTTTACAATTGAAGCTTATTTAACATGTAGCTTTAAGAACCTATTAAACAAATCCCAACAAGATCCATATATATGAAGATAAAACATATAAAACAACCATAGGGTTTTCAGAAAGAACAACCTATATAGTGAAGTGGTTGCGACTTGTTTATATAACATGAAAAAACCCAAATGCGTTATTCTTCAAATGAATCCATACGAAGTATCTTTGATCCTATTCCTAGCTTGCAACCTTAAGAACACTTCGTAAGGCTTCCTTTGAACTTAGAAGTGTATAAAGAGTGTAATGCAAGAAGAGAACCAAACTCCAAATCAAACGACACAAGATTATAAGTGTAAAATAGTTCTAGTGAGTTTATCATTTAAGACCCAAAACCTTTTTCTTTCTTTCTTTTGTTTGTAGGTTTTGATAGAAAGATAAGACGTTTCAAAAACTTTTCTTTTCACACACTAACTTAATACAAGCTCAAGTCTTTATAGACGAGAAGTTAAGAAACATCAAGGTACATCTAATACATATGGTGGTCTGTAAGTCGAAAAGGCACGGGAAAGCCCCGTGACTTGTCCATGGCCAAAATCCATAAACTATATACGGGTTTTGATTTATTTTATTCATACATATGTTTTACAATTGTTAACTTGCATATGTTTAACTAGGTTAGATACTCATGTATTACGCGTGTTGAATAAAAATATTAATTAAATACTCGTGACTAAAGATAATTATAAAATATATCTCGCCTTTGATAGTAATAAAATTTTATAGAATTAGGACCAAAAGTTAATTAAGTTTGAAACAATTTTTAATAAAAACTAAATTTAAAAAGTTTATAAAATGAGAATGAAACAAAATAAATTATTTGAATACTTTCGGCTACAATAATAAGATTAAAAAATATCATGTGATTCAACAAATATTAGATCTTTGAATATGCAAATATATGATTGAAGTTTTCTTTTATATCCATTTTAGCTTAGAAAATCGTGTTTGGTATGTAGATTTCTAAAATATATGATTTAATAATTTAGTTGATGATAAAACAAACTTTGAATTAAAAAAAATATGTAGGTGAACTCAAATCTTATTGCAATTTGTTTAATAAACTTATGATAATTGTTGGAGCTAAGAACTAGAATCACAAAAAATGTTTGTAGCATAAATAAAAAAGCCCATTTGTTTGTAAACTCAAATCTTATGAATCCTTAACATCTAAAGTAAGACTCGTCTAATTTTAGATTAGAAATTCTCCCTCTAGTTTATGACATAAAGAAGACCCTCTTTATTGCAATTTAGTAATGGATTTGTTTCACTCATTCTCGATGGTACATAATAAAGGAACACGAGTGTAACAAAGAGCCATTTCTTTGTGAATTGGGCTTTACCCAATGGATTCGTATCTTCAAATGGGATTTTCTCTCTTGTAGGTTCTAAGGTATTTAATACAGAAGATCCCCCACCAAATGTCAAGAATGCTTCAATCATGGCTAGACATGCAAGAACTGACGTGCTTAAGACCCTTCTAGAGAAGGGCTTTACTTGTTGGTCGATGCATGTGTCCCGGAGAGATGGGACTTCTGTCATTTGGGTTAATATGTTGGGATGCGGATTTTCTCTGGCTAAAATCTTCAGCATTATATCTTTATGGCCGTTCACCCTTTCTTGAGACCTCAAGGGTAAGGTGTTACGTAGGTTTTTCTTGATGGTCCTTGTTTGCGGTGCTCAGCTGATTCAACTGAAAGCAGTCCAAATACGTACTACCACACCACTTTTATGATCAATCCTTGTCCGATTGAGGGCCCAATTCATGAGAGCACAAAATATGAGTTTTCTAGATTAGGATATGGATAAGCTATTCAATTAATGTATTATTAAGAATAACTAGTTTTTTAACCTGTCGTGCGTTGCCACGGCATCATACCTGGTGTGATAATATATAGATTATAGTCGAGTAGACTCGTTTCCGAACTAAATTTCGAATTTATACTGTTAAATGAAAACATATTATGTTTGGCCTGAAAACATTTAAATTTGACTGGTGTCCAAATTAATTTTTTGTCTAAAAGTAAAATAAATGAAAATGTATTATATTTGATCTAATTTATTTTCAAACAAAACTTATGTCAAAATGTTTATATTTGACTCAATTAATATCTAAACAAAAATTATGTCTAAACATGCGTTTGTCGAAGTGTAGACAGTTCTAAAACATATATAAAGTTAAGCACACAAACAATTTCTATTTAAACTAAGTCATTTCTTATTACATCCAAATGTAAGTGGACTCGAATTTATAACGTATAAGTGTAAGCCCAAAACTTTAGAAACTTAAGGGTGTCGAAATGACATTATTCAAAGTTTTAGAAAAGGTTTAAGGGTAAAAAGTGTCAATAAAAAACTTGAGGGATTTTTTAGATAGTGGCATCGGCCACCTACCTTCGAAATATGTATAGGCTAGTTTTACGACCCTGCACGTTGCAACGTCTTAGAGCTCGGTCATCGAACTGTCAAGAACTAAATTGATAAAATTTGTTTTTAGTGCACATTGCAACGACGACATTGAAGTGATTAAGTACACAAAGAAAAACGCATTAACTTACATCAATTTTCCTTTGAGTACATGATGTGAACAACTAAGAAACATGAAAACGAAGATATAGTTAAATAAATAAAGAATTCATGAAGCTACGATGATTTTGTTTTAAGTATAGAAGCATGGATAAAAAAATCTGTCATGTCGATGTATTCGGATATTTGTAGAAAGTTGATGTAAAAGTTAATGAGACACGAAAACTAACTAAAAAATCATGTAACAAAAATTAAAATGTGAATAACCTTAACTAATTGTAGAATTAAATAAGGTTGGTGTTGGGGCACACAGCATGTGTTTATAGGAGCGACTAGACCCAACCGTCACGGTTAAATCTATACGTGAGAGTTTGAAACCTACACGTGATGGTTTGACCAAACTGTCACGTCTGATCCGACTCCCAACAAAATACACTGATAAAGAGAAACTGCTCTGAAACAAAAAGTCACTCTTTGCCCTAACCTTGACGGTTAGGGTACGAGGTAACTTGATGTCGACAGAAAGTTCAAAGATTCCCGGGTACCTACCACCTTAAACCGTCACCATTAAGCTAAACCGTGACGTTTTCTTCTCCAGATTTTTCTATAAACATTTATCTCATGAATTCCTGCAACCAACCATCACGAAACATCACGAAAGAAACTTCATCATTCTAAAGATAAGCCGAAGCTTTCATATTTAAATGATGAGCCACCTATCAAAGATTCAAACTAGGTTGAAGTAGTATTTATTTTTATTATAAATGCTTGTTTGAAATATTTAACCATTACCTTTTCTTAGGAATATTATGTATACAAGACTCCCCTTCGTGGGGGTGGGGGAAACCAACCAGTCTAACACATTTGCTGAAGATGTGTACAACTCATTATATGAACCGACGAGTTACGGTGAAGGGTACAGACATCCCCCCTTACCATTCTTACGCAGATGCCCCTCACAAACAGAGATGGATTACGAACATGCCTCGTAGCACTCACAAACAGCGTCGGATCACAGAAATTACGGACATCCCTCATACCAGTCAGAACTAGAACTTACACATGTGTCGATAATTTTAATGGGAATGACATAGATGAGAGTGACGGTTCGGTTCACCTCAAAGAAAACCATGGGGACACCGCACAACACGATGGAGATGAGGATCAGATAAGAAAGGCTACAATTTCTTATAAAACCGACAAAGTATTAAGAGTTTTCATTCTTTTATTTAAATTATTTACTTATTTGTTTTATATATTGTTTTTTATGGCTGGTTTTATAACTTTTTTTAAAATTTTGATTCTCGTGAGGTTAGAGAAGTGGACTAAAATGAGAGGACGCGAGCATGGGGTGTGTCATTGTGGTGGGTCGGTCATGAAAAAAGAATGTGAAAATTTTATGCAATCGTAGTGATAAACCTAAATTCACCGGCACAAGCAGGCGTACTGGGAGCATAAAGAAAGAATGTCCCTTTAAACTCCATGGGAAGTACGTGGGAAAAAGTAATAATTGGATGTTGGAGCTGAGAAACAAGACGCACAACCATGATCATGTTGTGTACGAGGAGGGCCACACGCATCTTAGGAAGATGACCGTCGAATAAATTGGTCTTGTCGAGAAGTTACACAGGTAGCACGTGAGGCCATGACACATCCATTCAGCCGTAAGGGAGTAATTTCCCTACAGTGCCTGTATTGTTCAGGACATATATGATCTGACATTGAAGTTAGGGCTGAGGGGGAAAAGGCACAACACTAATGCAGGAACTGGAAAACTTACTAGAATCTAAAGAGTTTGTGTATGAAATATGAAAGAATCCAATAACTAAGCCCATGGAAGATGTTTTCTTTTGTCATCCTACCTCTTACAAATATGGTGTGCAATCCCACACGTGATGTTGATAGACACAATGCACAATACCAACATGTACAACATTCAGTTTGTTCAGGTTATTGGCGTAGATCGCTCGGTGTAACATCCTATATTTTTTTCCGTTAATTAAAAGTTAACGTCGTTTATTCTTGTAAGGACTATTGTTGTGAACTATGAAACTTATGGGTTATTTTTGCATATTTAATAGTTTGTCTTTAATTCTTTAATTTGAAAGATTATTGTTTATTTATTAAATTGAACATAATAATAATAATAATAATATTACTAATCATAATAGTAATAATAATAAGATATAATAGTAATAATAATACTAATAATAATAACTAAAACAATAGTAATAATAATAATAATATTAATAATAATAATAACTTATAAAAATTAATAAACTTGAAAATGTTAAAACTTAAATTAATTAAGTTAGGGGGTTGGTTTTGCCATTTTTGAAACTTTAAAAGAAAGTATTTGCATAAAATAATAACAAACCAAACTAAAAGGGTGAAAGTGTAAATTAATAAAAACCCATTTTTCCCCCTTTGACCCCAACTTTCCAACCAAGCTCCGGCCCTACTCTGGCCGAGCTCCGGCCATACCAAAAACAACCGGAATTGATTGATTCATGACCTAAAATCATTCCCAATTTTTTCTAGAACCTGTTTCAACTTGAATGCACCTATTAATCATGTTAACTCATCGGTTACAAAGCTCACCCGATTGAATAACCGAAGCCATAAACTCCATAGCTGTTCGGGCCTTCAAGCTTAATATACACTAATTAATGAACCTAATCAATCATCTAGTTACACCTAATTGTTTACAGTTTTCATTGCATCTAAAACACAAGAATTACACATTCGATTCTCCCCTAAGACCGTGACCTGCAATCGACTTGAATCTTATCAATTCGACAAACTGAACTGAAATTGATAAGGGGTTTCTAGTTTAATTTGTCATTCGAAGCTACCCACAAATTCAATTTGATTATCTTTGGAGATTACTCATCAATCGAACGTCTTCATCCGCGACTTGTTTTTCAATTGTTCTTAACACCATCTCGAATCAAACCAGGTAATTGAACACATCTAATCACTCGTCATTACATGGGGAACAAAAGCCCCATGATGTCAGACACTTACAAAATCAAATTGAACTTCAATTTGGATCAAAGTGTTCTAGGGTTTAATCGAATTTGGGGGTTTTCTTTCTGTTTATGTTTTAAGATTTTAAAACAAAGTTAAACCGTGGCCGCAGCCTTGGTTCACTGGTTACCTACCCACCCTCTCAACAGGAGGTCCTTGATTTGAATCCAGGGAACCTCATATATTTTTAAGGCTTTTTGGCCTTTAATAAAATACAAAAAATTATAAAAATTATAAAAAAATCACTTATAAACCTTGTTAATTTTTAAAGCCACCTAACTATTTTTTGGGAATTTATTTCTTAAAATATCTTAATATTTTTATTAATTATTTTAAACAAATGATATATTTAGTTCTTTTTCTTATAAAATAGACTTTAAATAATAGTTTAAATCAATAAATTATTATTGGTTCAAACATTATCTATATATTATTGTTTAAATTATGAGTATATTAAAAATTATAAAAGTTATTCAAACTTATAAATAAACTTTATTACAAAAAATTTTCTTTTGCATTTCTTATTACTAAAATACTCAATTAGTAAATTTTCATTGAATCAAATATAATTATCTTATTTTATTAAATTTTGTTAAAAAAACCCAAAAAAATCCACTTAAAACCCTAGTCCTCGTTAATTCGTTAAACTTATTATTATTAAACTTAAATCTTGTAAATATATATATTCTTAGGTACCTTGTGAAAGATTGCATTGAAATGTTTATTATTATTACTTAATAATCACCATTTGAATACTTATTTGTCATGTGAGTTTTCTTGCCCTTTTTTATATAATTTCACACCATTTTGGGGTGAAACATGTTAAACTGATTAACTTACACTTGTAAACGTTTTATACTTGTAATGCACTTGCAATTCATACTTATATTTTTTATGGTTATTTGTGTTATTGTAAGTTTTATATGAGATACATTATATGTTGACAATCATTAACTATTGCTAGCCTGGCGACGTCATAGATCTATGGGCCTGACAAGCCTATTTGGTGCTAAAGCCGATGTATTGCCGACTCCTGATGACGTATGACTTGTTCATCATAGGAACCAAATACACTTAGCCAAACATTATAAACTTATAATCTTAATCTTAGTCGAGGTTTGCTTGTAGCTATATGTGTTCTATAAACTTGCATAACTCATAACCTTTAACCATGAATTGCTACTTGTAACCCTTTGATATATTATGTATATTAAACCATTGGAAACTTACCAACTTTCATAGTTGACCTTTATTTTTAACATGTTTCAGAAAATGCCCAAGCTTGAAGTTATCTTTTGAAGTTTGAAAAAATCTAGGATTTAGACCTAGATTAAGAATAAAATGCTTGGGATTATTTTTTCTTATGTTTTGTTTAAATTCATGTTGAGACTTATGATTGTAACTTGCATTGTTGAAACTTATGATAATAATATTTTCATTTAAAGAGAGCATTATGTGGCTGTGAACTATCTTAACCCTCACATCTCGACGATTCCGCCATCAAGGTTGGGGTGTGACACATTGGTATCAGAGCCCATAACTATAGGGATTTAGGTTATTAGAAATGGTGACCTAGACTATAGTTTATGCGTGAACCTTATTGAATAATCTTGATATTCTTGTAAATATAAATTGTTGCATGCTACATGATGATGTCTAATTTTGAATGCCTTCTTATGTGCAACTTGATGCTTTTAGATTGGTTGCCTTGTAAATGCTTAAACTTTGTTGCTTGTCTCCCCTAGACTTATCCTTAATTCTTTGATTTTCCGTGATGAATGAAACTTCCTAAACTTATTCTCAACGACATGTGGGATCGTACACTTCTATGGTGGGCTTAATTCTTTAGACTTTATGTCTAATCTATGAAAATCTCATCAAGGTTTTGATTTCATGAACCTAAGAAATTTATGTGACATATAGACACCTGTATTCTAGTTTTCCTAGAAAAAACCCTTCGGGCTAAGGTAAGCATTTTGCATAAATTCTACGGGACTAGTTGTGCTTACCTGGGGACTTCTAGGATAAGTGATAAACTATGGTCAACATACACAAGTTTCTAAGGCAAATGGGTCAATTTACTTTGAAATGTTAACGTTTCCAAGTGGTAATGCGTTATCCTCATTCCCGTGACTAACTCATCTTATATATTCAGCATGTCTCATCACCATGGAAAGTGTGGAAGTTCCGATCGTAAGCTAGCCGCCATAATTGCACGTTAAATGGTTGTCATCATCCCACCATGGTTGCTGAACTCAATAGTACCTTAATGACCAATTCAAGCAACAATTGAAATGGTCAAGGAGAAAATAGCGTGAACCAAGGGTGCAACAACCAAACCTATACTTTCAAGCATATTAGTTCTTCCAAGCCCACTAGTTATAGTGGCAAGGAAGGAGCCATTAGTCTTCTCGAGTGATTCGAAAGTATGGAGAATACGTTCATCATTGTGAGTGTCCTGAGGCACTCAAAGTTCGTTATGCTACTATTATGCTCCAACAAAGGGAACTTACTTGGTGGAATAGAGAGAAAAGGAATCGAAGTGTTGATGTTGTGTTGGCACTCACTTGGATGAGTTCAAAAACATTGCTATCGTGAAGTTATGCCCGAGGAGTGAGCTACAAAAACTGGAGGAAGAGTTTTGGAACCTTAAGCAAGATGGTGGTGATCATTTGGCCTACTCAACTAGGCATCACGAGTTGAGTATTATGTTTCCCCATATGGTCAACACTATTCCTCGCAACATCGAGAAGTTCATCAAGGGTGTACCACCCCAAATCCAGGATGTTATGGTGGGTAGTCGACCCACAACTTTGGAGGATGCACTATTACCGCTTAACTTACCAAGAATCATATACGAGCGGGCACCATGTCTGTCAAGGGTGCTAAGAAAGTTGAGAAGACGGTCCCCGAAGCTGCCAAGTAGACTAAAACCAAATCGTCTTACAACAACAACAACAACAAGTGCAAGTTCACACCGGCTCGTAATTATGTCGTAGCTGCACCAAACCACTACAAAGACAACTTGTACTTGTGGTTGCACATGTGGCTCAAGTGCCTGTGGCTAGGCCTATGCTTCCACAACCTTTGTTCAACGTTTATAGGTACCATAAGAGTCTCAAAGAAACACTTGCAGCTACTCAAGTTGAGTGTGAACGCTAGGTAACATCTTGCAAGGGGTTTGAAATGCTTCTTATTAAGCAAACTGCTTCAAATGTGAAGTTTGGGATTGGATATAATCACACTGAACCTCCTACAGATTTTACTCCCAAGACAGAAGTAAAATCTGAAGGTGAAATCAATTCCCAAACCACATCATCATCTGTCTCATCCTCAAGTGATAATGTACAATCACGGATGAAGTTTGTAATAGTACTTCAGCTAATCAATCTGCTAATGGTCTTACTGCTGATGAACACATGATCAAAGAAAAGCTGAGCACTTCAGTGTTGTCTCACAAGATATTCAAAGTACGGAAGAGCAAGTAACAACACCTGAACAACATTTCAAACCAACTAAAACCAAACATGGTTTGACAACTGCTGAAGAGTCTATCAGGAAATCCAAATGTACTGATAGAAAACTTCTGAAGAACAAGTCTTCAGTTGTTACAAATCCTTCAGTACTTCACATTAGTACTGAGAGGAAGAAAGTACTGAAGAACACACCTTCAGTAGTTTCATCTTCTTCAGCAGCTGATTAACAGAAGATGAAAAAAAGCCATGTGAAATATATGGTCTATTCAATCACCTCACTGATGAATGTTGGTACAGAAAAGGTTCCAAATTTAACAAAGATAAAATCATTAAAAAGAAAATTAATAAAATGAAAGATGAATTTGAAACCAAGTTTGTGCCACAAACATCTCAAACTGATAAACCAAAGTCTTCACAAAAATCTAAACAGAAGAAAGAGGTTTATCATAAAACAGCTGAACATATTCCTCAAGGAGTATCAAAACAGTAGACTAAGTCTATGTCTTTCAAAAAGGAGGACATGGTGTGTCATAGGAACCATTCAAAAACAAGTACTGATGTATCTGCTGAACTGAAGGCTTTAACAACCAATCATACACAACTTGTTATGATGGTTCAACATGTGTTGGGGAGAGTTAACCAAATAGATGTACCTGTGATTAAACCACTGAAAAGGAAAACTAAGTCAAAATCAAAGGAATTCGTTTTAGCACCATCTCCATCTTCAAAGGTTGTTAATCAAGACAAATCAGTTAGTATAAAATCTGTTGATGAGAACAGACCAAAACCAAAATGGTTTGGGTCTCAAAAGCTAACTATTTGTTGTGATATATGCAGGGTTCTTCAAATGCCATAGAAGCATCTGGTATGTAGACAGTGGAGGATCTATGCATATGACTGGGAGCAGATCTCTTCTTTATGACTACTCTCAAGAAAGAAGGGATTTGTATCTTTTGGTAATGATGCTAAGGGTTACATCATCGGCAAAGGCTTTGTTTCAAATGGTGAAATAAGGTTTGATGATGTTAACCATGTGGAGAATCTCAAGTACAATTTGTTGAGTGTCAGTCAAATGTGTGATAAAGGGCATGTTGCACTTTTGACCAGTCAGAACTGTTGGATTCTGTCTTTCAATGTTTTGAGTATGATTGACAAGATACTGGATGAACATACTCTCCTGAAGGCCAACAGGATTGGAAGAGTATATGCCTTAGACTTATCAAGAAAATTGATCTAAAAGGCCATCCATGTCTGTTCTCCAAGGCCTCTCCTCAGGAATCTGAACTTTGGCACATAAGGCATGGTCATGTGAATCTTAGAAACATCAACCAGCTGATCCATCATGGTTTAGTGAGAGGTCTGCCATTAAAGGAGTTCAAATATGATGACAACTGCTCTGCTTGTTTAAAAGAAAAGCAACATAAAGTATCATTCCTCCAATAAAAGAACCAAAGTCCACTGCTTGCTTGCAATTACTGCATATGGATCTTTTTGGTCCAGTAAGAGTGATGAGCATGGCAAAGAAAAAATACTGTCTGGTAATTGTGGATGATTATTCTAGATTTGTATGGACCTTCTTCTTACATTAAAAAGATGAGGCTGGTCAAATTATCATCTACTTTGTGTTGCATGTGGAAAAGCAGTACTCTCTTTCTGTCAAGTGTGTGAGGAGTGATAATGGCACATAATTTAGAAATCACACACTTAATGAATTCTATTTTTCTAAGGGAATCAAGAGGCAGTTTAGCATTCCAAGAACTCCTGAACAAAATGGAGTGGTGGAGAGAAAGAACAAGACTCTTATTGAAGCTGCAAGGTCAATGTTGGCTGATTCTGGTTTGCCACTAACCTTTTGGGCTGAAGCTGTTAACAAAGCTTGCTATGTGCAAAATAGAGTATTAGTAAATCAAAGGTTGATGAAGACTCCTTATGAAGTGTTACATCATTTGGCTCCTCTGATTTCCTTCTTTAGAGCACTTGGGTGTCCTTGTTATATTCTCAACACAAAGGATCTACTTCTGAAGTTTGAATCAAAGGTGGATGCAGGGTACTTTGTTGGGTATTCATCTACTTGCAAGGCATACAGAGTTTTTAATTGCGAAACAAAGATTGTTGAAGAAACCTTGCATGTAAAGTTTAATGAATCTCCAAAGGAGAAAATCTCACAAAACCCTGTGGAGTTATTTGATCTGGACATACTACAATATGTTCCTTATCAGTCTCCAACTGTTGCAAGTTCTGTGAATCCATCATCTCCTGCCACTTGTTATCCATCTATTGGTATAAATGCAAGTTTTAGTAATCAACTGCCTGAGTCTACTAAACTTGATGTTCATGTAGCTTCAGCAGTTCCATCCACAACAAATGCTGATAAGATCTCTAAATCCTCTACTTCATTTGAATTGTCATCTCATTCTAGGTTTCAAGAATTTGGATCACCATCTGTTGCTGCTGAATCACCTACAAACACTTGCACAGATCTTATTGAGTATCAAGAACTGAAGAATCACCCCATGTCTCAGAAGATCGGTGACATAAATGCTGGTGTTTTAACTAGAAGTCAATTGTCCAATTTTTGGTTCTATGCTCTCTTCATTAGTCAGCAAGAGCCAAAGAACTATCATATTGCATTAAGAGACAATGGATGGCTTAAAGCTATGCAACTTGAGCTTCTTCAGTTTCAAAAGCAGCAAGTGTGGGAACTGGTTCCTCTACCCCAAGGTAAGTATGCAATAGGCACTAAATGGGTGTTTAGGAATAAAACTGATGAAAAAGGCCAATTGTCAAGAACAAGGCCAGACTGGTTGTATAGGGGTTTTCACAAGAAGAAGGTATTGATTATGATGAAACCTTTGCCCCTGTAGCTAGACTGGAGGCAATCAGATTGTTTTTAGCTTATGCTGCTTTCCATAATCTCAAAGTTTTTCAAATGGATGTCAAAAGTGCATTCTTATATGGTAAAATAAAAGAAGAAGTTTATGTGTGCCAACCACCAGGTTTTGAAGATCATAAACATCCAGATTGGGTGTATAAGCTTGATAAGGCTCTTTATGGGCTAAAACAAGCACCTAGAGCCTGGTATGAAACACTGTCTAAATTTCTTCTACAAAATAATTTCACTAGAGGCTCCATAGATAAAACCTTGTCATTAAGAATATAGGCATGCATAAGCACCTTGTTCAAATTTATGTTGATGATATTATTTTTGCATCCTCTGATCCACAGTTGTGTGATGCCTTTACTAAGTTGATGCAACAAAAGTTTGAAATGAGTGCCATGGAGAATTACAGTTCTTTCTGGGGTTGCAAATCAAACAAAAGGCTTATGGAACTTTCATTCATCAGTCAAAATATACAAAGGATTTATTGAAAAAGTTTGATTTACAAAACTGTAAGCCCTGCTCTACTCCCATGTGCAGCACCACACAACTGGATGCTTATCAGAAAGGTAAAGCAGTTGATGAAACTCTTTACAGATGTATGATTGGTTCCTTGATGTACCTTACAGCTTCTAGACCAGACATTATGTTTGCAACTTATGTCTGTGCTAGATTTCAGGCTGCACCTAAAGTATCCCATATGATTGCAGTCAAAAGGATCTTTAGATATTTGCAAGGAACTCAATCTTTAGGACTTTGGTATTCCACTGGGCACTCTTGCAAATTAGTTGCTTTCTCTGATAGTGACTATGCATGGTGTAAATTAACCAAAAAATCAACCTCTGGTGGATGCTAATTTCTAGGAAATTGTTTGGTTTCTTGGCAGAGTAAGAACAAACTTCTGTTGCTACATCCACTGCTGAAGCAGAGTACATTGCTGCTGCAAGTTGTACATCTCAGGTACTCTGGCTTCAGAATCAATTACTAGATTATGAAATTACAGAGACTAAGACTCCTTTACTGATAGACAGTGCTTTAGCTCTTTGTATTGTTAAGAATCCTGTCCAGCATTCTAGGACCAAACATATTGAGATCAGACATCATTTTATCAAGGATTGTTATGAAAAAGGTCTGATTGATCCAAAGTTTGTTCCTAGTGCTGATGAGCTTGCAGATATATTTACTAAGCCTTTGGACAGTGCAACTTTTCAAAACCTAGTGCTAAGGCTTCGTATGCTGCAGGTGAATGATTTGACAACTACTGATGATCTCAGCTCACAAGTACTGATGAGCATCAGTATACAGCTGTCAAAAATAAGTACTGAAGTTATTTTATCTTCAGCAGTTTTCATAACTACTAAAGACTAAATTACTTAAAAGTACTGAAGTACTTTATTTGTTGCAAAGTACTGATGTGGTTACAACTACTGAAGTCTGTTCTAACAGATAAGTACTGATGACCAGTGAAACATCTGAAAATCAGATAATCTGCTGAGTAAGTGTTAAGGTCAAATGAAACAACTGAGATATGTGAATTGACGACAATAACTGATGAGTAATTTTATTCTTCAATTGTTTCAAACAATTGCTGTTTCATTTCAAAACAACTGAAGCCAAAACCAAGTGTTTAGTAGTTTTCAACTACTGATGACAAACACCAAGTCTTCAGTTGTTTACAACATCTAAAAGTTAAAACCATGTCTTCAGTCATTCTAACAACTGATGACTAAAACCAAAACTTTCAGTTGTTTTCTTTCAGCCGTTTCATATCCTATAAATACCTAACCCTAACTTCAAACTTTTCATAAATCGATTTCCGAACGTTCATCTTCCATTAATGGCGACCATGCAAATCAAACCACGACACAACTGTGTTGCCTACTTCACAAAATCGGCCTTTTGGACTAAGTTTGATGATGCCATTGATCTGATGGTTGATTCCCCGTATTGAACTGCTTTTCTTCTGAATCCAACCATCTATCCAGCACTCTTCGTCAATTCTGGACAAATGTCACTATCCATACTGGTGAGAATGATGTCGCGATCACTCTCCAGTCATTTGTAAACCAAAAGAAGGTGGTAGTCACTCCTGCTATCATTCGCCAAACGCTAGATCTGAATGATGCTACCTTTGTCACCAAATACCGAAGGGCACCATTGATCTCTCATTCATCAACCATGGATATGCGGGCAACCTAAGTGCTACAACCATTCTGAAGAAGCACTTCCATGATGCTGAACGCCTAATCTTCCACATGATCAATGTTTGCCTTGCCCCCAAAACCTCTTCATGGGATCAAATGTCATCCAGGTGGCAGCAGGTATTATATTCTATCCTTGAACGCCAAAACTTAAATTTTTCTGAAATTATATTTTTAGAATTAAAAGATCTGGCAATGAAACCTGTGGCTAACAGATGGCTATTATATCCAAGGTTTCTTATGGCCATAATCATGAATCAGTTACAATCTGATGGCCCTGTTGGCCTTGGAGTCCCTGCTGTGGTAGTTTTGCCAGAGGTATACTCCAGGCACAACTCTGACCCACACCTCAAAGAGGCTGCCAAACTGCTAAAACCCAAGCAGAAGGTACCCACAACCTCATCCTCCAGATCCAAAGTCCCCTCCAAACCTCATTCCAAACAAACCAAACAGGCTACTCAGGGAGTTGAGTCCCCTGATGATGCCCCTGCAACACAAAGGCAGGATGAAACTATGGGTAGTAATCCCCCTGTAGTTTCCAGGAGTCTACCAGCCGAAACCGCTCAGGTACTCTCTCAACAGGATCCTGCTGCAACCAAAAATGGGGAAACCACATTACTGGAATCTCTCTCACTTGAGAGGGTTGCCATTGAAGAGCACCATTCACCCCAGGTGCACTCCTCTTCACACCTATCTCCCACTGAAGCCACCCCTACAAGCCCAACTGTGGTTATTGCACAAGTGCTGACTCAACTACATTCCTCTACCCCTCCCCAGAAACATATTACCACTGGGAAAACCTCAACAGTTGAGGGAGAGGATTATAATGTGGCTGATAACCCACAGCACAGGGATTATAGATTTCAATCTCCTGGTGTAGAGGAGGAGATTAGAACATCTGGTGAGGCTGCCTCTTCTCCTGTTTCAGTACATGATCAGGATGAAGATGGTATCATCTCTAAGTCCTCACCAGAGGCAACTGCCAATGAAGGACATCATCCTAAGGCAGGAAGTCCCTAGTTCCAAGAAATAGGGGCACATGTGAATACTGATCTACACTCAGCACATGTTCATCCTGATTTCATCAGGAGGTCAGCTGATTCAGCATAGACTGATGATGACCTGGGCTTTTTCTTTGATGTTCTAGCCCACAATACTATTCTTGAGACTGAGGTATGCAGACTACAAGAACTGCTTGCCAAAATTTCACAAGAATCAAGTCCATCTGCCCATATTCACCCACAGATGGCAATTTCTCCTGAAACTATCCCAAACACTAAGCCACTCCCAACAAATTTGCCACCAGCCTCTGCTTCAGGTACTATTTCTTAGGGACAAAAACCCTCTGAGCTAATGGTTGCTGCCTTTCAAACATCCTTACCTCTCATCACTTCCATAATCACAAATACTGTACATCAAGCCATTGATGAGAGGCTTTCCTCAAATCTTCAATCCTTAGTTGATGCTGTTGTTTCTAAGAGACTTTCTGACATTCACACCCCTAAACCCAATGCACCAAAAAGGGGAGTCTAAGTCATGAAAGTAGACAAAGAAGAGAGCTGAAGAGGAAGAAGAAAAAGAGAAGAAAGAAAAGGAAATGATCACCTACAAGAGGAAGAAAAGCTCTGAAAAGACTGAATGAGAGAAAAAGTTAGAAGAATTGATCAAAGAAGCTGATGAGCAACATAGCAGATCTATGGATAAGATTATTGATCAACTCTTCAGACAAGGATTTGACACTGCCAAACTTGACTCTGAAATCAGAAGGTTAGAGATTCAAGAGATTGAACAAAGATGGGCAAGTTGGAGTGAGAAAGAAAGGGAAAGGCTAGAAGCTATGGCAAGATTTATATCAAAACATCTGGGAAGGTCAATCATTGAAGTAAAGTCATGGTCCAGACACAATATTTTAGAGATAACCACCAGAATCTGTTCTTCTGAAGTATTTAACAAAGGATTGATTATAGAAGCTCTTGATGAAGCTGGTGCTGGGAAAAGGACTGATATGGCAAAATTATCCAAAGCTTAACTCACATCCAAGATGCTAGAGCAGCCTGCACAATCACCCAAACCAAAACAACCACCTTCACAACCATCAAAACCAACTCCTTTACCCAATAAACCTACTCAACCCACTACCAATGATGCACCTAAGAGGAAGAGAAGGGTGTTGAGGATGGAAGAAGAAGAAGAAGATGATGATGAGGATAATAGTCTGCCAATCTCTGATGTTCTCAAAATAAAGATGCCTGAGCCCAGGAGTCAACCAACAAAAATCACACCTGACTTCCAAAGGCAAATGGTAAAAGTCAAACTTGAAGAAGAAGAACACAAACAACATGATGAGCAGCTGTTAAGGATGATTGATAAAGAGTTCCCAAGTCTTCATCCATACAAGCAATGAAGAAACATGCTCAGAGATTGTATGCTCTCAGATTTACATTTCAATATCAAAAAGAAAGAGTGAGAATTGGCCTGACCCCAGAGTAAGTGACAGAATTCACAAAAAGAAGATTCCAAGCAGATACAATGGCCAAGTAAAGAAGATTGTAGATGTTGTGATAATGCTGGCCATTGTAGTGTCACCCTGGGAATCCTTGATGACTTCAAGAGAGCTTACAAGTCTAAGATGACTCCACAAACTTTACTAGAAAAAAAATGGTAAAGAAGGGGTTAATCTACAAGAAGCTTGAAGAAATAAGAAGAAATGAGATCCAGTTATTGCTTAAAGGCACTCATCCTGATGAGTTTGCATACAGAGAGATAACAACTGTGGAGCTGAAAAATGGAAAGCATATTAAGTACTTATCTAAGTACTATGGGCCTGAGTTCTTCTTTGAAAGTGGAGCTGAAGAACTCACAATGGAAGAACAAGTTGTTTTCCTTGAGGCCTATATCAGAGAGTCTTACAGACTTATCATTGGGAAATAGGTTTCATGGATGGGGTAACAGCTCTGTGTCCAATTCCCCAAGACAGAGTTCCCATTCATCCTTTGCCAATCAACCTTCTGAAATCTCTTCCCTGGCCTGAGCTTATATTGAAGATTTATGAGCTGATCCAGAAAATGTCTCTGCCAATAAGTGGGATTCAATAATCTTGAAGGTTTTGGCTGCATTGGTTCAGGGGGAGTTTGTTGGACCAAAAGAACCAATGAGCCAGATCAGAAAAATCTTTAAGTCCCACAGACATCAAAACAACTGAAGTGATCTACAACAGCTGAAGACAAAGTATGAAGACAAAGTCTAAAGACAACTGCTGAAGACAAAATCTGAAGACAAAGTCTAAAGACAACTGCTGAAGACAAAGTCTGAAGACAAAGTCTGAAGACAACAGCTGAAGACAAAGTCTGAAGACAACAGCTGAAGACAAAGTCTAAAGACAAAGTCTGAAGACAACTGCTCAAGACAAAGTCTGAATATCAAGTTCTCAGAAGTTGTCACAACAGATGAAGTAGTTCTCTTCAGTAGTTGTGATGGTTTACATTTCAGTAGTTTGTAATCAGTAGTTTTATATTATCTGAAGTTCTTACACTTCAGATGTTATAACTTCAGTAGTTGTAATGCTAGCTTATACTTAGCTTTTTATGAAGGTGTCCTCAGTTGTTGTGGACATCTTCAGTAGTTTTGTTTACTTTCAGTTGTTTATATAAATCAGTTAGATGTCACTGTCAAGTGACGTCAGCTGATGTCACATTCCTTTTAAAAGGAATGTTGACCTAATTTCCCTGTACGGGTAGCTTGTGCATGAATGAAAACATTCTTTTTGCAGAAAACTCTCTCTATAACCATTACTGTTTGATTGAATATTCATATTATTCTTGCTATAATTTCGTCTAATTCGTGTGCTATTCCGCTGCAAACCCTAATCTAATTGATCAAACTAGATCTCGATCCTTTCAAAGGGGATCATACCAGCACCAGTAGCAGAGGGGGTGCAAAGACATCCATTAAACCCCCATGCATATCTTTTGGTTTAATTATGTCATTATCATTGGAAGAACCGAAGACCAGCAAGGCTTGGGTTTCCGACCAAAACTAACAATCTCATCTTGTGTGTAGGGACATCCATATGACAAGAACAACAATGTCTGGATTGTAGATAGTGGATGCTCCAGGCACATGATAGGGAACAGATCTCTCCTTTAACAGTTTCAACACTATGATGGAGGTCCTATCCAGTTTGGAGGTGAGGCCGGAGGATATATTTTTGGTAGAGGGAGTATATCCAACGGTAAGTTAAAAGTTGACAAAGTCCATTTTGTCAAACAGCTTGAACACAATCTGTTAAGTGTTTCTCAGTTTTGTGACCAAAAGCACCAAATGCTTTTCACAGAACATGAGAGCATTATCCTCAAACCAGGGATGACAATTCCTCCGGAATTGGTGCTTCTTAGATCTCCCAGGAAAAGGGATATGTACAAGCTTGATATGAACAATGCTTCCCCAATAAGAGAAGTATCATGCTTTCTTTCCAAAGCTGATAGTGACGAGTCAACACTCTGGCATAAACGTATGTGTCATGTAAATTTTAAGACAATGATAAATTGGCTAAAAATAACTTGGTACATGGTTTGCCTAAAAAGGAATTTTTCTGCAAAGATAATTGTGTTGCATGCCTGAAAGGGAAGCAACATAGGGCCTCTCACAAATCCAAAAGTGTTAACTCCATCACTACTCCATTATGTTAGGACCTGGTATTTGAATGAAATACTGAATGATTAACGTGTAAACCAAACTAAATAGTGCGGAATCCTATTTGATTGGCGATCCAATCAGTGAGAACACACGTAGAATCAATAAAGTATTAAATCAAATGTTAAGAATCGATTAGGAATCAATCTACAGCGTTCTATGAACTTGGAGTATCAACTTGGAGGCTTCTGGACGGCTAGGTACGTCTGGAGTCGAAATAGAATGAATGCCCACGTTTTTCCATGAATTGGGTTGTATTTATAGGTTAGTATTGTTCATTTGTGCGACTGAACCATTAGTATGGTTCAGTCGTGCGATTGAACCATGCGGTTGATTCATCCGCACGACTGAGTGTTCAGTCGTGCGACTGAGCCAATCTTATGTTACAATCATATGACTGATCCAGTCTCCTGGTTCAGTCGTGCGACTGAGTCATTCGTATGAAGTTATTCATGCGTATGGTCCATTCGCATGGGCCATTCGCATGAGAACTTCATTGTGTTAAGTTTGAATGTATTAATTAATATAACATTATGTGTAACAATTCAAACAACCACAAACCTAATTAACCAATTCAACATCGACTCATTAATGAAATATTAAACATTATAAATAACAAACAACCAATATCATTTCATTAATCATTCCAAACATTACATCAGAATCAGACAAACAAGATCTATTACATTCATATCATGATCTAGGGACATACATGTATCAACAAACTCCCCCTGGACCTAGATCTCTCTAATGTCTTGTTTTCTTCATTACCTCCTCATACTTCTTGTACTTATCCTCTTTTGTGACTCTTGCATGAATCTCAAATGCAAAACAGAGTCTTATGACATTCTGGAACTGGAGGGCTTGTACTATATCCTGCGTATCATAGAACAGTGGCCACTTGTATAGAGTGTAGACATCGTTAGCTGACAAGTTGGTAAGCCACATTGGGTCAAATACCCTGATAGTATCCGTTTGGCCCTCTTTGTTTAGTACTATGACCGCTTCTCCTGTCCTCCAATCGTAGTACCACCACTTAAAATGTGGAGTGAAGTCCTGTGGCATTTCCCTGAGTGGGATTCTTGACATCGTGCGCGAAGGACTCCACTTCAACACTATCTTTCGCTTTCCAGTAATGGCATCAACTTCAGACCTTCTGATGTACCTTGTAGGTTGTTGGGGTCTGAAGTTAACCCACCTGGTGTGGTACTCCTTCCTTAGGGCAGCCTCAAACCAGCCTGACATCTTTCTCGGGTCAGCATACAACAGCTTCAGTTTGGCCAGTTGGTTGAGCTCAAAACCTGGTAGAGTCTTTAGAGCATGTGGAAATCTAAAGTACTCTACGCCCTTCTCCCTCTTAACTGCATAGACGTTAAGGTCCTCAAAATATGCCCATGCTATATCCTGCCTGACACCTTATGATGTTTCTTGACTCTGTAGAGTTTGGTGTAGGCGTCCTGTTTAGGGCAGCGCGTTGGGCTCTAACTTCTTCAAAACAGGCAGCCCCTCAGCGTTTCGGATATCAAATCATCATTTGAGGCTTGGGCCGTTCCCTCTGTCTTCTCTGACTCCTGCTCCTTTGTCTAACACCTCAACGTATCACTGACAAGGGATTCACCTAGATTGGGGACCACATTTCCCTCATTGTCAGCATACTGAGGGTAGTGCTCTGCAGTGACATCTTCTATCTCTATTTCATCAACGTCGTTGAGCTCTTCGTCACTTGTCGAGTCGCACGTTGGAGCATCCTTCACAATTCATCAGGATGTAACTTGAAGATCTCAGCTAATTGCTCGTCAGTAAGATTATGAATGATTTCTCCTTCCTCAGGAGTATTACATAACTGATCTCCTAACAATACCCTGCAGATCAAGAATCAACGTCAGTGAGTCTTGACCTGTTGGAGGGGAGCAATATCGTATTATCTCTTTGGAAATCAGGATTTGCTTGATTTAAAACATTCAACACAACAAAACATAGTTGATAATCAAGACAGAAATACATTAATCTTAATATAAACATCAATACATAAGTTTAATACATGATTCAAGTACAAAAGCTATCAAATACATGATCATCTAATCATTACTTTTCTTGAATGCTGGATCAGCAGTAGGTGAGGCAGAAGAGGAAGCTCGTTGGTCTGATTTCTTTTTGATCTTCTATCTTGACTGAGCTGAGGCAGATGCAGCTGCATCTTCTCCTTCATCATCATCATCCTCATTCCTCTCCTCTGTCCTCTCGTCCTCATTCCCCTCATCATCCTCAGTTCTCATCATCATCATCCATCATCATCACATCATCTTCTTCCCCTTTTTAATCTTTAGTGGCTCATCTTTAGATCCCTTAAGCTTTAGCATGATGGTCTTCTTAGCCTCCTCCAACTCCTCAAACCTCTTAGTAGATGTGACACTGTGCTCTTGGAGTTGGGCGATCTCGTGGCTCTGAGCAGCCATTTGTTGGGCCTGCTCATCTATCAACCGAGCTGCTCCGAGATCTGCTGAGACTGCGCTGCAGTAAGATCTGTCAGATGACGGATCTGCGCCATCTTCTTCTCATCAGCAGCTAATAAACGCATCATCACCATCCAGTTCAGCGCAGAAAGCTGTTCCTCTACCCCAAATGGAGGTAGAGGAGATCCATATATATGTGCAGGATGGGATGAGGGTCCTGCTTGGTGGCTAGTGGTGGTGGTGGTGGCTGTGGTGAAGATGGGGTTGGGTCTGTGAGATAGTGGAGGTGATGTAGCAGTGAAAGATATGGTGGTGGTTGGCATATGTACAGTGGTAGGAGGTGTGGTGGTGGTAGTGTAGCTGTGGTGGTTGTGGGGTGGATGGTGTGGCTGTAGAAGTGGTAGTGGTGGTGGTAGATGTAGTGGGTGTGGTGGTGACGAAGGTGAGTTTTCTCTTCTTCTTCTTCTGGCCGTGGGGCTGAGCCATCCTTTCTTCCTCGATCCAGTCGAGGTGGATGCTCCTCCTAGAACACGGCTAGCTGACTCAGGGGCACAGCTAGGATCTGCAGTAATCTCTCCCAAATCCCTGGGGCGTTCACCAACCGCTAGGAGTCCATACTTTGTGGGAACAACCTTGCTTCCTATAGTACTCGTCATGGGGTCCTCATCCGACTCTTCTTCCTCCTCACCAGGTATGAAGTCCTGGTGGAAACCCGCTGACTCAGCTATGTCACCTGTTAGGGTAGATACTGGAGGTATAACATCTGAAGCTGTGCCCCTCGGTGGAATAGGCATATCATCCCCAGCATCCCCACTGTCATCATCGTCTGAATCATGCTCTGGGAGCAATAGCCTCTCATCGTCTGAATCGCTATCATCATGATGCCACTTGCGTCTACCTAGCGCCATATATCTTCATTGCCAGATGGCCGATCAATCTTACCTGGGGCTTAACTGCTTACCCCGGTAAACTCTCATACGACCCAGTCGTATCATCCATGATCTCTAATGTCCCGCATTGTGGCGCTCCTTTGGTAGGGTGGCAACTTCTCATTGAAGATTAGCTGCAAGAATATGGGGTATCATACAAAAAACCCTCCTTCCCCTTGGCCTCCAGATTCTCTACCAGTATGAGAAGATCATGCTCGAGAAGCTGAAGGGGGGGTCAGCACAGTGCCACATAGGCATTCTGAATCTGGTCTTACAGGTCATCAAACCCACCCCTCCGAGAAGCAATACACTTAGGATCACATGCGCCAAGTACTTATACTGGGGACATAGGTTGCTTTGTTGAGCACACCTGAGTTGATGTCCCCAGGTACTTAATCCTGAGAACAAAAGCAACCTCTGACTGTAAATAGATGAGTCTGGTGGGGTGATCATATCATCCCCAAAATCAAGTACTCTATTGGACCAAAAGAACCAATGAGTCGGATCAGAAAAACCTTTAATCCCATAGACGTCACACAACTGCTGAAGCCAAACAGCTGAGAAAACAATGATTAAAGTGTGAAGACAAGTGCTGAAGACAAAGTCTGAAGACACAAGTACTGAAGACAAGTCTGAAGAACAAGTGTGAAGACAAAGTTTGAAGACACAAGTGTGAAGACAAAGTCTGAAGAAACAGTGCTGAAGACAAAGTCTGAAGACACAAGTGCTGAGACCAAATCTGAAGACACAAGTGTTGAAGACAAAGTCTGAAACACAAGTGCTGAAGACAAAGTCTGAAGACACAAGTGCTGAAGACAAAGTCTGAAGACACAAGTGCTGAAGACAGTCTGAAGACACAAGTGCTGAAGACAAAGTCTGAAGACACAAGTGCTGAAGACAAAGTCTGAAGACAAGTGCTGAAGACAAAGTCTGAAGACAAGTGCTGAAGACAAAGTCTGAAGACACAAGTGCTGAAGACAAAGTCTGAAGACAAGTACTGAAGACAGTCTGAAGACAAGTGCTGAAGACAAGTACTGAAGACCAAGTATCAGACGTTGTCACAACAGCTGAAGAGGTCTTCTTCAGTAGTTGTGACGGTTTTCTTTCAGTAGTTTTATATTTCCCTTTCAGTAGTTTGTAATCAGTAGTTTAGTTTCAGTAGTTTTATATTTTGTGCTTAGCACTCTCTGATATGTTCTCAGTAGTTGTGAACATTTCAGTAGTTTGTTAAGTGTTAGTTATTTTTGTAATAAATCTGCCAGATGTCACTATCCCGTGATATCAGCAGTGATTGCACTCTATATAAGGAGTGTCAACCTAATTGTAATGGTGAATGATTGACAGAAACATTTGATATAATTGAAACATTCCTTTTCACAGAAATATATTCTCTCGTTACAACCGTATTTGTTCTTAATGCATACGAATATCAAATTCTTGCTATAATTTGTCTAATTCTTGATCTTATTCCGCTGCGTTACACTCTAATCCATCAAACTTGAGATCACTGATCCTGTCAAATGGTATCAGAGCAGGTTAATCATTGATCGATCTAATAATTGATCATTGAAACTGCTATCCAAGATCCAAGTTTGATTGAATTAGCATTTTTGCAAGAAACGGTTATAGAGATTGAATTTTCTGTGTTTTTGGTCATTCATCCTGAGATTTATTCTTGGTTTTCATTGAGTCTGTTGTGGTCTGTGTAAAATCTTTTAAAAGCTTGAATTAAATTGTATTTGGACCTAAAATGACTACTCCTTCCAATGATCCTCACAATACTGGTTCCTCAACCAAGCCTCCAATGCTGGTTAGGAGTGAGTATAACATATGGCAACGACGAATGCTCCATCACCTGTCTGTTAACAGCTCAGGTTGTTGGACATCAGTGGTACATGGTCCACACAAGCCTATGGTGAATAACCCGGAAACCAATCAAATGGTTCCGAAGAGGAGGGAGCAATACTCAGATGAGGATAAGAAATTGTTTGAGATTGATGCAAAAGCCCATGGAATTCTGGCCATGGCACTGCCCAATGAAATCTATTCTGGGCTAATGCATTATGAAACTGCCCATGACCTCTGGAATGCCTTGAAAGAACAATTTGGAGGAACAGATGAGGTCTTGGCAAATAATAGAGAAATCCTTGCCCAACAATATGAGACATTCTCTCATAGGAAGGGTGAGACACTGACTCAACAGTTTGAGCGGTTCTCTTGTTTGATCTCTGAATTAAAAATGGTCAAACATGAGTACACCAATAGCCAGATGAATAACAGATTTCTCAGATCACTGCCTGAGAGATGGGACACATACTATTGTCCTACGCTCCAGTGCAAATTTGGACAAACTATCTCTCACCCAACTCCATGGGAAATTGCTCACATTTGAGAGAGAGATAGAACAGAAACGAAAACTGTCATCATCTGGAAAGCTCACTGAAGACTTTGTACCAGGAAACACTGCCTTGGTAAGTCATGAGTCAGAGTATGCGGATCAGAATGCCACTATGATGAGCATATTGATTTCACCTCAAACAATTCTAATCATGCTTTGTGAGTGTTGATTGTCATTCTGATGTAATAAGACAATCTATACTTATCATGGATGATTGAAGGGCATTGCTGATGATGATTTAGAAGAGATGGATATTTTGAGCCAAATGGCCTTGATCAATATCAGATCTCAGAATTCTACAAGAGAACTGGAAGAAATTTCCTGGACTCTCTGACAAAACCAAAGTCGGTTTTGACAAGAGCAAGTTGAAGTGTCACAAATGCCACAGGCTTGGACACTTTGCAAGAGAGTGTAGATCAACTGGATCTAACACCTCTACACTTTTTGACTTTTGGCAAATAACACATTCACAATCCAAAGGGCAACATTCTGCTGGTTCTAGTCATTCATCACACCCTCAATCTCCTGCATATTTTGTTCCTCAGGGTCAAATGCCATATCCTTATCCCCGCTATTATATGCCACAGTCAAATCAAGTTCAAGCTCCTATAGTACCACAACCTCATGCACTACCAGAACCTCAACCATCTCCATCTCAATCACAACCTCATCACAGCTTCTTCACACCTGGAGTCGTTGACTGGAGTAGCTTACCTGATAACTTGTCTGGTCACACTGAGCAATACTATGCTGGTGCTAGTCAACATGGTGGTGAACACCCTTTTGGAAATCTTGCTCTCATGGCCCTGGAGTCTACTGAGGGTTCCTGCTCAAATGCATCATCTTCACAGGTAACTCAGGTATCTTCAGAGGCTAAAGCCAAGTTATGTTCTGAATCATGCATAGCTGCCTTTGTCTCTATTAGAGAGGCAAATGTAGCATTAATAAATCAAAAACTTGAGTTTGAGAAAACCATTTCCAAAAGAAAAGCTGAGTATGAGTCTGCTCTTAACAGTAAAAGTGATGAGATTTATAAGCTTAAATGCCAATTAAATGATGAAAAGGCCAAGCTAGAGGTTATTCTGAAGACCACAGGAGTCTCAAAGAAAAACTTGCAGTGACCCAAGTTGAGTGTGACCGCTGGGTCTCATCATGCAAGGGATTGAAATGCTTCTTAGCAAGCAAACTGCTTCAAATGTGAAGTTTGGTATTGGTTACAACCATACTGCTCCACCAACAGACTTTACTCCTAACTCCATAGTTAAGTCTGAAAGTGAAAGCAATCTCCAAACCACATTATCGTGTGAATCATTCTCTAATGATAATCTAAGATCAGAGAATGAAACCAGTGTTAAGATCTCAGCAAATAAATTGACTGATGGTCTAACTACTGAGACTCATATGAAGCTGAGTACTTCAGATGTTGTTCCTCAATGTACCCCAAGTACTGAAAGAGACCCAACATCTGAAAAGCATTTCAAATCAGTTGAAATACAAGGACTAACAACTGCTGAGGAATCCATCAATCGGTCTATTAGGACGGATGGAAAACAGTTGAATTACCAGTCTTCAGCTGTTACAAATCCTTTAGTACCTAGTACTGATAGGAGGAAAGTACTGAAGATCACACCTTCAGTAGTTTCCACTTCAGCAGTAGAGATGTCCAAGATGAAGAATAAACCATGTGAAATTTGTGGTAAATTCAATCATCTATCTGATGAATGTTGGTACAAAAAAGGTTTAAAATCCAAAGGGATGAGCTCATTAAACTAGAAATAAATAAAATGAAAACTGAGTTTGAGACCATGTTTGTACCACAATCATCTCAACCTGATAAACCCAAGGCCTTACCCAAATCCACTAAGAAGGATGCGGTTTATCAGAAGACAGCTGATATTGTTCCTCATGATAACATAAGACTAAGTCTGTGAAATCTAAGAAGGAGGAAATGGTGGGTCACAGGAACTCATCAAAAACAAGCTCTGGAGTGTCAAATGAACTGAAAGCTCGAGCTTCAAATCAGACACAGCTTGTTATGATGGTTCAGCATCTGTTGGGGAGAGTTAACCAACTTGAAGCCCATGTGATCAAACCACTGAAAAGGATTCCAGGTCCAAATCTATTTCAGCACCATCTCCATCTTCATCAGCTGTTAATCATGAGAAACCAGCTATGATTAAATCTGTTGATAAAGTCAGTCCCAAAACCAAAAAGGTTTGGGTCTCCAAAGCTAACTAGTTTCTTATGATTTTGCAGGGTTCTTCAGCATGCCAAAGAAGCATCTGGTATGTGGACAGTGGAGGATCCATGCACATGACTGGGAGCAGCTCTCTTCTTCATGATTACTCAAGGAAAGAAGGGATTTGTCTCATTTGGAAATGATGCTAAAGGTTACATCATTGGAAAGGGATTTGTGTCTAATGGAGATATTAGATTTGATGATGTCAACCATGTGGAGAATCTCAAATACAATCTGTTGAGTGTCAGTCAGATGTGTGACAAAGGACATGTTGCTCTTTTCACAAGCCAGAACTGTAGGATTCTGTCTTCCAAGGTTCTGAGCCTGATTGACAAAGTACTGGATGATAATACTCTCCTGAAGGCCAACAGGATAGGAAAGTATATGCCTTGGATCTTGTCAAAGAAAATTGAGTTAAAAGGCCATCCATGCTTGTTCTCCAAGGCCTCTCTCCAAGAATCTAAAATGTGGCATAGAAGGCTGGGTCATGTTAATCTCAAAAACATGAATCAGCTGATCCACAAGAGTTTAGTGAGAGGTCTTCCAATAAAGGAGTTCAATTGTGATGAAATCTGCACTGCATGCTTAAAGGGAAACAACATAAAGTTTCATTTCCACCCATAGAAGAATCCAAGTCTAATGCCTGCTTACAACTACTGCACATGGATCTTTTGGTCCTGTGAAGGTAATGAGTATGGAAAAGAAGAAATACTGTCTGGTAATTGTGGATGATTACTCTAGATATGTATGGACTTTCTTCTTGCATTCAAAGGATGAGGCTGCTCAGTCCATTATGAACTTTGTGTTACACGTTGAGAAGCAGTATTCCCTACCAGTTAAGTGTGTGAGGAGTGACAATGGTACTGAATTCAGAAACCACACTCTTGATGAGTTTTACTTGTCAAAGGGAATCAAGAGGCAGTATAGCATCCCAAGGACTCCAGAGCAAAATGGAGTAGTGGAGAGAAAGAACAGGACCCTCATTGAAGCTGCAAGGTCCATGTTGGCTGATTCTGGTCTGCCACTGACTTTTTGGGCTGAAGCTGTCAATACAGTGCTATGTACAGAATAGAGTTTAGTAAATCAGAGGTTGATGAAGACTCCATATGAAGTTCTTCATCATTTGGCCCCTTTGATTTCATTCTTTAGAGCATTTGGGTGTCCCTGTTACATTCTCAACACAAAGGATCAACTCCAAAAGTTTGATTCTAAGTGGATGCAGGGTATTTTGTTGGGTATTCATCCACTTGCAAGGCTTACAGAGTATTCAACTGTCGGACAAAGATAGTTGAAGAAACCTTGCATGTGAAGTTCAATGAATCCCCTAAGGATACAATTCCACAAAACCCTGTGGAGTTGTTTGATCTGGACATTCTGCAATATGTTCCTTATCAACCGCCTGCTGTTGCAGATCATATGAATCCATCATCTTCTGTAGCTAGTCATCCATCTGGTGTTACTGATGATGATGATGATATCAGTAATCACCTTTTCAAGTTTAGTGATCAACTGCCTGATTCAGCTAGACCTGATGTTCCTGTAGCTCCAGTAGCACAATCCACAACAAATGCTGATGAGATTTCTACAACTTCAACTTCCTTTGAATTACCATCTACTGATTGGTTTCAAGGAAATGCTTCACCATCACCATCTGTTGCTGCTGAGCCTGCTACAAACACTTGCACAGATCTTATTGTGTACCAAGATCTGAAGAATCACCCTATGTCTCAAATCATTGGTGATATCAATGCTGGCGTGTCAACAAGAAGTCAATTGTCAAATTTCTGCTTCTATGCTCTCTTCATTAGTCAGCAAGAGCCAAAGAACTATCACATTGCTTTAAGGGACAATGGATGGGTTGAAGCCATGCAGCTTGAGCTTCTTCAGTTCAAGAAACAGCAAGTGTGGGAACTGGTTCCTCTACCTCCAGGTAAGTGTGCAATAGGCACTAAATGGGTGTTTAGGAACAAAATGATGAAAATGGGCTTATTGTTAAGAACAAGGCCAGACTGGTTGTCAGGGGTTTTCACAAGAGGAAGGTATTGATTATAATGAAACCTTTGCCCCTGTAGCCAGACTGGAAGCAATCTAGATTGTTTTAGCTTATGCTGCTTATCACAACCTTAAAGTTTTTCAAATGGATGTCAAAAGTGCATTTTTGTATGGGAAAAAAAAGAAGAAGTTTATGTGTCAACCACCAGGTTTGAGGATAATAAACACCCAAATGGGGGTACAAGCTTGATAAGGCTCTCTATGGGTTGAAACAAGCTCCTAGAGCCTGGTATGAGACATTATCAAACTTTCTTCTGCAAAATAATTCACTAGAGGCTCCATAGATAAAACTTTATTTATTAAGAAGCTGGGCAGCATAATCTACTTGTTCAAATTTATGTAGATGATATTATTTTGCATCCTCTGATCCACAGTTGTGTGATGCCTTTACAAAGTTGATGCAACAGAAGTTTGAAATGAGTGCCATGGGAGAATTACAGTTCTTTCTGGGTTTGCAAATCAAACAAAAGGCTGATGGAATTTTCATTCATCAGTCCAAATACACAAAAGATCTTTTGGAAAAGTTTGATTTACAAAACTGTAAGCCCTGTTCTACTCCCATGTGCAACACCACACAACTGGATACAGATCAGAAAGGTAAAGTGGTTGATGAAACACTTTACAGATGTATGATTGGGTCTTGATGTACTTAACAGCTTCTAGACCAAATATTATGTTTGCTACATGTGTTTGTGCTAGATTTCAGGCTGCACCTAAGGAGTCTCATTTGATTGCAGTCAAGAGGATCTTTAGATATCTGCAAGGCACTCCATCTCTAGGTTTATGGTATTCTACTAGACATTCTGGTAAATTAGTTGCTTTTTCTGACAGTGACTATGCAGGGTGTAAGTTGACAAGAAAGTCCACTTCTGGAGGATGCCAATTCTTAGGCAACTGCTTGATTTCTTGGCAGAGTAAGAAGCAGACCTCAGTTGCTACATCAACTGCTGAAGCAGAGTACATTGCTGCTGCAAGCTGTACATCTCAGGTACTCTGGCTTCAAAACCAATTATTGGATTATGGCATAACAGAGACTAAGACCCATTGTTAATGGACAGCTCTTCAGCTCTTTGTATTGTCAAGAATCCTGTCCAGCACTCTAGGACTAAACATATTGAAATCAGACACCATTTTATTAGAGATTGTTTTGAAAAAGGTCTGATTGATCCAAAATTTGTTCCTAGTGCTGATGAGCTTGCAGACATTTTCACTAAGCCCTTGGATAGCACAACTTTCCAAAACCTAGTGCTAAGGCTTGGTATGCTGCAGCTAGAATAAGTGACAACTACTGATGATCTCAGCTCACAAGTACTGATGATCATTAGTTTATTATTGTCATATAAAGTACTGAAGTTATCCTCCCTTCAGAAGTTTTTAAAACTACTGGAGCTTAAGTAACTTCTCAGTACTCAAGTACTTTATTTGTTAAAACAGCTGATGTAGTTACAACAGCTGATGTAGTCACAACAGCTGATGTAGCTACAACTACTGATGTCAGAAATGCAGATAAGTACTGATGACCAATGAAACGTCTGAAACTCAGATCTAAGTCTGATGAGTAAGTGTGGAGGTCAGACTGAAACAGCTGAAAAGCTATGAATTGACGAAAACAGCTGATGAGAAATTTCTCTTCAGTCGTTATACAACTACTGTTTCATTAAAACAACTGAAGCCAAAACTATGTCTTCAGTAGTTACAACTACTGAAGACTAACACCAAGTCTTACAGCTGTTTGTAACAACTGATGACAAAACCACTATCTTCAGTAGTTTCACAACTACTGATGACAAACACCAAGTCCTCAGTTTACATCATTTGAAGTCAAAACCAAGACCTTCAGTAGTTTCACAACTACTGATGGTTCACACCAAGACTTCAGCTATTTCAACGTCTGATGGTCAAAACCAAGTCTTCAGCTGTTTTATAACAACTGATGAACCACCACCACTGTCATCGTTTAAACCTCTGAAGGTTAATACCACGTCATGAGTAGTTTCAAACAGCTGATGACCACACCAAAACCTTCAGTAGTTTTCTTTCAACCTTTTCCTATCCCAACCCTATAAATACCTGTCTTCTTCTCAACGTTCCATTAGCCGTTCTTCTGACCTTCATACTTTCAAAAATGGCAACCATGAGCCTAAAACCACGACACAACTGCCTTGCATACCTTACCAAGCCGCTTTCTCTTTCGAAAAATTTGATAATGCCATTGACCTAATGGTGGATTCCCCATATCGCACAGCCTTTCTCTTGAATCCGACCGTCTACCCTGAATCTCTCAGTCAATTCTGGTCGAATGTTTTTGTTCATACTGATGAGTCTACTGGCCAAATCTCTGTTCGGTCCCTCGTCAACCAAAACCAGTGGTTGTTACAGCCGACATCATTCGTCAGGCATTACACTTACATGACTCCACCACTGTGACTGAATACCCAAAGGGCACAATGGATATGTCCTTTATCAATAATGGGTATGAGGTGATCTTCGGGCTACAACTATTCTGAAGAAACATTTCCATGATGCTGAAAAACTATCTTTCACATAGTAAATGTATGCTTAGCTTCAAAGACATCCTCTTGGGATCAAATGTCATCCCAATGGCAACAGGTATTGTATTCTATTCTAAACACCAACCGCTAAATTTCTCTGAAATTGTGTTTCTAGAAATAAAGAACTTGGCTCAGAAACCTGCGGCAAACCGCTGGCTATTATATCCCAGGTTTCTGATGGCCATTATTTTAAATGAATTAAAATCTGATGGCCTTGTTGGCCTTGGAGTCCCTGCACCAGCTGTTTTGGCTGAGGTATACTCCAGGCACAACTCAGACCTCATCTCAAAGAAGCTGCCCGAATGCTAAAGCCCAAGCAGAGGGAACCCACAGCTTCCACCACCAGATCCAGAGTCCCCACCAAACCAAAAACCAAACGCCCCAAAACAGCTATTCAGGGAGATGAGTCCCCTGAAGATGCTCCTGTACCACCAAGGCAGGATATACTTGCTGATTTAAACCCCCCAGCAGTATCAGAGACTCTACCACCAACACCGCACAGGCATCCTCTCAAAAGGATCCTGATGCAACCTTATCAGGGGCAACCAACATCGCTGAGACTCTCTCACTTGAGGAGGTTATCATTGAAGAGCATCCCTCTCCCCGGATGCAATCAGCTTCTATCCCTCTCCCCATGCAAATGCGCCCAAAGTCCAACCATTATAATTGCAAATGTGCTGACTCAGCTGCATGCCTCTCCTCCTCCCCAACAAACACCAACAAAGGGGAGAACCACAGCAATTGAGGAAGAGGATCAACATGCTTCTGACAACCATAGCACCAAGGTTTAACTGTTCTATCTCCTGGTGTGGATATGCAGATACGAACATCTGGTGAGGCTGCCACCTCTTCTGAATCAGCACATGATCAGACTGAGGCTGGTAACATAGCTAAGACCTCACCAGAGGCAACAGCTGATGAAGGACATCGTCCTGAGGCTGGAAGTCCCCAGTTCCAAGAAAAAAGGGGCACATGCTAAAATTGGTCTACACCGGTGCATGTACATCCTGCTACAAGCAGGAGGTCAGGTGATTCACATCTGCTGATGATGACCTAGGCTTTTTTTATGATGTTCTAGCCAACAACACCATCCTGGAGGCTGAGGTAAGCAGACTACAAGAACTGCTTGCCAAGAAGTCTTAGGATGCAAGTCCATCTGCCCCTACTAACCCACATGGCACCTTCATTCGAAGGTCCCCCAAACACTTCACCCTCTCACTTCACTGAGCCTCCAGCCTCTGCCTTTGGCACTATCTCAGGGACAGAACCCCCCTGAGTAGATGGTTGCTGCATTCCAACAATCCTTACCTCTCATCACTCCCATCATCAATGACATTGTTCATAAAGCCATTGATGAGAGGATCTCCTCAAGTCTATAACCACTCATTGATGATGCTGTGCACAAGAAACTTTCTGTGGTACAAACCCCTGCAACCAATGCATCCAAAAAGGGGGAGAGTACAGCAGTGAAAGAAAAGAAAAGAAAAAGAACTGAGGATGAGAAGGCAAAAGAGAAAACCAAGGAGTTGGAGAAGGAAAAGGAACAACAACTGATCACTTACAAAAGAAAGAAAAGTGCTGGTGATCAAAAGAATGCTGAAGAAAAATCCTTGGAGGAGCTGATAAAGATGCAGATGAAGCACACAGTCGATCCATGGACAAAATCATTGAGCAACTCTTCAAGCAAGACTTTGATACAGCCAACTAGACAGTGGGATCAGAAGGTTGGAAGTAAATGAAATCCAAAACAGATGGGCTGGGTACAGTGTGCTGGAGAAAGAGAGATTGGAGATCATGATTCGATTCATAGCCAAATATTAGGAAGATCACTGATGGAGATTCGTTCATGGACCAGAGACAGCATTCTGGCTATAGCCACCAGAATCTGTTTGTTTGAGCAATTTCATAAGGGGATAATTATTGAAGCACTTGATGAGGCTGGAGCTGGGAAAAGGCTTGAAATGGCAAAACTCACAAAAGCCAAACTTACAACCAAAATGCTTGAACAACCTTCCCAATCACCCACTCAAAAACAGCCTACCCCTCAAATCTCCAAACCAATCTCAAAACTCAAATCCAAACATCCTCAACCTCAAAACCAATTCCTTTACCACAAAAACCAACCCAACCATCATCCAGTGATGCACCTAGAAGGGGGAGAAGGGTGCTGAGGATAGAGAATATGAAGAAGAAGATGATGAAGATGTTAGTCTGCCACTCTCTGCTGTTCTAAGGGTACCAGAACCCAGGAGTCAACTCATGATCACACCTGACTCACAAGGGAAATGGTTAGAGTCAAAATAGAAGATGAAGAACAGCAGAAGCAGCACGATGAGCAACTACTGAGATGGTTGACAAGGAATTTCCCCAGTCATCATCTATACAAGCCATGAAAGGGCATGCTCAGAGGCTGTACACTCTCAGACACACATTTCAGTATCAAAAAGAGAGAGAGTGAGAGTATGGCCAGACCCCAAGGTGAGCTCTAGAATACACAAAAGATCCATTCCACATAGATACAATGGCCAGGTTAGAAAAAAATAGACTCTACAATCATGTTGGCCATTGTAGTCTCACCTTGGGAAATACTCGATGAATTCAAGAAGGCTCATCAATCAAAAATGACCCCTCAAGCCTTACTGGAAAACAAGATGATCAAAAAGGGGTTATTATATAAGAAGCTTGAAGACATTAAGAAGAATGAGCTCCAGTTACTCCTTGAGGGCACCCATCCTGATGAATTTGTCTATAGGGAGATAACTACTGTGGAGTTGAAGAATGGCAGGACTGTAAAGTACCTATCTGAGTACTATGGTCCAGAGTTCTTCTTTGAAGGGAGGAGTAGAAGAACTCTCCAAGGAGGAACAGGTTGTTCTCCTTGAGGCCTATGTTCGTGAGTCTTACAGACTCGTAAATGGGAAGTAGGTTTCATGGTTGGGATCACAACTCTATGTCCAGATTCCCCAAAATAGAGTTCCCCTCCATACTTAGCCAAACACATGATTAGAAACCTCTTCCTGCCTGTGCTGATCCGATTATCTGAAGCTGATCAAGAGAAGCTTTGCCAACAATAAGTGGGACCTCATAAAGTTAAAGGTTTTGGCTGCATTGGTTCAGGGGGAGTTTGTTGGACCAAAAGAACCAATGAGCCGGATCAGAAAAACCTTTAAGTCCCATAGACGTCACAACAACTGCTGAAGTCCACAACATCTGAAGACAACAACTGATTACAAAGTCTGAAGAAAAGTGCTGAAGACAAAGTCTGAAGACACAAGTGCTGAAGACAAAGTCTGAAGACACAAGTGCTGAAGACAAGTCTAAGACACAGTGCTGAAGACAAAGTCTGAAGACACAAGTGCTGAAGACAATCTGAAGACACAAATGCTGAAGACAAGTGCTGAAGAAAAAGTCTGAAGACACAAGTGCTGAAGACATTCTGAAGACACAGTGCTGAAGACAAAGTCTGAAGACACAAGTGCTGAAGACAAAGTCTGAAGACAAGTGCTGAAAACAAAGTCTGAAGACACAAGTGCTGAAGACAAAGTCTGAAGACAACTACTGAAGACAAGTGCTGAAGACAAGTATTGAAGACCAAGTATCAGACGTTGTCACAACAGCTGAAGAGGTCTTCTTCAGTAGTTGTGACGGTTTCCTTTCAGTAGTTTTATATTTTCCCTTTTCAGTAGTTTTGTAATCAGTAGTTTAGTTTCAGTAGTTTTATATTTTGTGCTTAGCACTCTCTGATATGTTCTCAGTAGTTGTGAACATTTCAGTAGTTTGTTAAGTGTTAGTTATTTTTGTAATAAATCTGCCAGATGTCACTATCTCGTGATATCAGCAGTGATTGCACTCTATATAAGGAGTGTCAACCTAATTGTAATTGGTGAATGATTGAGCAGAAACATTTGATATAATTGAAACATTCCTTTTCACAGAAATATATTCTCTCATTACAACCGTATTTGTTCTTAATGCATACGAATATCAAATTCTTGCTATAATTTGTCTAATTCTTGATCTTATTCCGTTGCGTTACACTCTAATCCATCAAACTTGAGATCACTGATCCTGTCAAACTCTCTGGATGTCAGCTGCTGTAATCTTAATATCATGACCATGAATGGAGCTCCGTATGCTGTAAGGCTCACGTGAACGATCTACAGAGGCATTTTCCCAGAAAGCTTGATGTAACGACCTGTAAGGAGTACACGGTGTGGATATGGCTTTATGTATCTGAGAACGTCGAAGGAACGCAATGATCTCTGTAAACTCAGCCCCATTCCGAGTCGTATGGTCCAAATGAGCACATATATTGTGCTTTGTATTGATGGACCATCTATCAGCCATTGACCTGAAATACAAGACACAGAACCATTAGAAGTCATACATTCAAAATTCAGTTCAAGGTGTATAGTTTAAATTCAATCTGATTCATTTGTGCGAATGAATCATGCGACTGAAGTCAGTCGGTTGTCCCTTCATGCGACTGAACTCATTGGGTGAATGAGACATGCGACTTAGTTCAATCTGTTGGCTGAGTCTGGGATTGGTTTAGTCGGCCGACTGAGTTCATTCGCATGGTGCATTCGGCCGATTGACCCAATCGCAAGATTCAATCGTGCGATTGGAACTCATCCGGTCGACCAGTCGCTTGTCCCACTGTTCAGTCGCCTGTGGTTGAATCTTGACCAAATCAAGTAATTTAACATGGTTTAATGGTCTATTAGACTCGCCATCTTGTCACTAATAATCTATTAAACTTAATTTTAACATTTTGCTTAGTTTATGTTGGTTATTAGGTCATTTACTGTCTGGTTCTTGTTTCACTCGAATATCACAAATTAGGGTTCAATGTCTTCTGATTTCGGTAAGATTTCACTGCAATATACCTATATAACCGTCAACCCACGTCAGAAGATCAATAAAGAAGTAAAAAAAGGTCTAGAGGAATTTCGGCAGAGTAACGGTACTTGGTGCGATTTAGGAGCGATTGAGGGTGATGAGTGGAATGCGATCGACTATGGTCCTTTAAATATTGAGCTGAGTTCAATCGGCCGACTGGCCTCATTCGCTCAGTTCATTCGGGCGACTGAGGCTCAGTCGTGCGATTGGCCCAGTCAGTCGCATTCAGTTGGCCGACTGAGTCTCGGTCGGTCGATTGACTCATTGTGCCCTTTCATTCGCACCTTCAGTTAACCGACTGAGTCTCAGTCGGTCGACTGACTCATTCGCACTCTTTCATTCGGTCGAATGGATCATTCTGATAAGGCATTCGGGTGAATGGTGCAATCTCATGTCTAGTCGTGCGAATGGGATCCATTCGCATGGTTGGTCCATACTTATGATCCAATCGTGCGAATGGGTTACACTTATGAACATTTAGCACTTAAACCCTTTTTACCTGTTGAAATTAACATTATGAGCATTTGATCATCTCAGACATGATTATTTTAACTTGAAAACTTTTTGATCACCTCTGATGTGATCCTTTTAAAGAATTTAGTCACCTCAGACGTGACCCTTTTAAACTTTGAAAACACATGTGGCCATCTCAGACATGACCCTTTTAGGTGAGTTAATCCCATACTGATTTTCATGATATAGTCCGACGAACAAACAAACTAAAATGACTAACTAACTAGAAACTTAAACTAAATACAAAAATAAAACTTGTTTTTTGACTTTTTGTGAGAGATAAATCCTAATATAGACATCTACTAGATTGGTTCCAGAATAGGCAGCTTCAATTTAGTTTGACCACACCTGGACCAATTCAATTTTGGAATCATACAAGCAAGTCAAATCATTTGGGACTTGTTATCAAAACCTTTTGATGCTCAATTCTTGGTTTTCATCCAGAGTCGTTAGCAAATTTAGGAAATCACACTGGTACTATTAGATTCCCACATTGATTTGAACTTTCAAGAATTGCAGCCACAATGATTGTCAGTATATTTGTCCTCTTAAATCCATACACAGACTTTAGACAAAAACTGGTGATAGTTTTAGGTTTAATTATTTCAACTAACATTTTTGGATCCCACACTTATATGGTAATCAACATTCCTCAGGAGCTTTTGAGCGGTCTACGGGTATTTTTACTAGAAGAGACTATTCTTAGAGCTTTCAAAGAGAAGCCAATCCTCAGGTCAGTGCCATCGCACAGCAGAGAGGCGGCAAACAACAATGAATTCTAGAATATCTAGGTTATGCTTATCCTCAGGTCAGTGCCATTGCATAGCAGAGAGGCACACAACCTATCTTCTTATTAGAGCAGCTAATTTTTCTTTTGCACAGAATGCACCAACAACATATGTCATTAGCTTGATAGCATTTGTCTTTCAATTTTTTCGTGCTTTGCTCGATTTATGGTCATCTGGACACATTTGTGGCGTTTACATGCTCATTACCCCTTATTGGAATATTGTTGATTGTGTTAACCAGTGATAAGATGGCAGTCCACAGTCAGTTGAACAACTTAGTTTGATCTTGAGATCACCAGTCAGGTCAATAATCTATTGTGTTGAATCTACCGATATATCAATTGTGGTCTAGCAACCTCTAGGTCTACTTTCTTTGTGTTACCTTAGTAGTTACCAGCTTTTCTATCATCTTCCCTTTTATATTGCTTAGACTACACAAACTTATACTTTGGATTTTGCATCTTTTCTAAATTAAATTTTAAAGTCCCTTTTGATTTGTTCCTGTGTACTATCATTTTTCAAAAGTTTGAATCGGTATCACAGATACGATCTACCTTATATCAGCTATCCACTCCTTCTCCCTCGTTTTTTTTAAATATTACTAGTTGACCTACTCTCCCCTTAAAATTCTAAAATCATACTGGATTTAATTATTTTAGGATTTTAACAGACAGCTAAATAACATGAATTTAATTTAAACAGAATAAAATAAATAAGGAAAAATAAAAAAATATAACTACAATGCATCGGACTACACATGATCATCATCAGGAATAACATCACTTTTGTTTTTAACGCCGTTAACCTCTAACAGATATAGAAAACGTGGTTTATCAAAGGCTTTTGTATAGAGGTCAGCGCGTTGAAAGTCAATATTAATTTTGACCACATCGATTAAGTTCTTTTCAAAACAGTCTCCTATGAAATGGTATTTAATATCGATGTGTTTGGTCTTTGGATGTTGTACTGGATTTCTAGTTACTACAATTGCAGCAGAGTTATCAACAAAGATAGAAGTAGAAGAAAACTTTAAACCGTAATCCCGCATTTGTTGTTGAATCCAGATGATTTGTGAACAGCAACTTGCAGCAGCAACGTATTCGGCTTCACAGGTGTACCCTTCAGATAGCGAAATATCCTTTTGACCCCGATCAGATGGTTAACCTTAGGTCTGCTTCTTACACTGCCAGGTAACTAATCTCCTCCCAAAGAATTGACACCCTGTTGATGTAGACTTGTAGTTCATCTTGCAGCCCCCGTAATCCGAGTCACTATACGCCGTGAGCTCAAAGTCATCATCATGAGGATACCACAACCCAAGTGTGGGTGTACCCTTCAGATAGCGAAATATCCTTTTGACCCCGATCAGATGGTTAACCTTAGGCTTAGCCTGATATCTAGAACATAAACATATAGCATACATGATATCAGGTCTTGAGGCAGTGAGATACATGAGGGATCCAATCATTCGTCGGTACATTGTGGCATCTACCAGATCTCCATTTTCGTCAGGTGCTATTTGTAGCAAGTGGAGTCCCAGCAGCAGAAGCATTCTCCATGTCAAACCGACTGAGAATGTCTCCCACATACTTGGTCTGATGTAGAAAGATCCCATTTGGTGTCTGATCCACCTATAACCCGAGAAAGAATTTCATCTCCCCCATAGCACTCATCTCAAACTCTTTCTTCATAACTGCTTCAAACTCTTTGCATAATTCTTCGTTCTTTGAACCGAAGATTATGTCATCGACATAGATTTGTACTAGCAATAGATCTCCATCTTTTTCTTTGATGAACAGTGTGCAGTCAATGACTCCCCTGCGAAAGCCGTGTTTCATAAGATGAGTTGAGAGTTTCTCATACCAGGCCCTTGGAGCTTGATGAAGCCCGTATAAGGCCTTGTCGAGATTGTAAACTCTGTCCCGATGATAAGGATCTTCAAATCCCTCGGGTTGACTGACATACACTATCTCTCGAATTTCCCCATGAAGGAATGCACTCTTCACATCTAATTGATAGACTTTAATCTTCATATACGATGCATAGGCAAGGAAGATACGGATGGCTTCCATCCTTGCCACGGGTGCAAACACTTCATTGTAGTTAATCCCCTCGACTTGGCGAAATCCCTAAACAACCAGTCAAGCCTTGTTCCTGATAATGACCCCTTGGTCATCCTTCTTGCATTTCAAGACCCATTTGGTGCCAATGACCTTAGCACCTTTAGGTCTATCTACCAGAGTCCATACTCCTAACTTCTTGAACTGAAGAAGTTCTTCTTGCATGGCACTCACCCATGCCTCATCATTTAGTGCATCAATGACGTATTTTGGCTCAAACTGCGAGACAAAACACCGATAAGAACCATCATGAATGTATCCCTTTTCCATAACAGAGGCATAATCAGCTGAGTACAGCTGATTTCGGGTTTGTACTCCTAATCTGACATCCCTAATGACATTGTCTAAGGGATGATAGACGTTTAGACGTGATCCTGGAGTAGTAGGAACAGCTACATCAGAGCCAAGATTATGAACATTTGGTTCTACATCTGAGGTAGAAGGAGTTTGAGGTTCCGAAGTCGAAGGTGCATCACCGTTAGATGCTTGTGGACTTTCAGGAACTGGAACCTATTCCTCCTGACTGTTCTGGTCATCTTCTTCAGCTTCATCTTCAGAGGAGGAGTCACTGTCGTCGACTACTCCCCCTGATTGAGTAGATGATTCTCCCTGTGAACTCGATGATGTTGAATCAAGAGATGGTGTATTCAAAATATCATACATCATTCGAGTAGCTAACTCATCATCAGAAGGAGAGATAGGGATGTTGAAGGACTTAAAGAATCTATCATAGTCGAAAAAGTAGGTGGGTCCTTTGCCAGTAGGTGGTGTGGTATTTCTCTGAACATCAACATTACACCACACTTCTACTAAACCCGTTGAGTTATTGTAAACTCTCTTGTTCGGTATGTTGTATCCTAAGAAGATCCCTTCATCAGTCTTCTCGCTAAATTTTCCTTCTTGAGTTTTCTTCAGAAGTGTGCACGGCGCGCCAAATGGTTCGAGATACTCTAGATTCGGTTTACGTCGTTGTAGTAGCTCGTAACATGTCTTTCCGTGGCGCTTGACTATCAGAACTCGATTCAGTGTATAACATGCATTAGCCACTGCCTAATTCCAGAACTGGATAGGCAGTTTCGAGTCTGCCAGCATTGTCTGTGCTGTCTCTATCAAGCTTCTGTTCTTTCTCTCAGTAACATCATTCATCTGAGGCGTGTAGGCAGAAGTGAATTGATGCACAATTCCTTTTTCCTGCAGTAAGCCTCCATCCACTGATTCTTGAATTCAATCCCGTTGTCTGAGCATACTTGTCTCACCTTCAGCTTGTAGAGAGATTCCAGTGTGGTTACTAACTCCTTGAATGACTCAAATATTTTGATTTGGACTTCAGAAACATTACCCAAGAGAATCTTGTGTAGTCATCAGTAACCACAAAACAGTACAAGTCGCCTGCAATGCTCTTTGTACTGACTGGACCAAACATATCCATGTGAAGAAGTTCAAGAGGAAGCTCGACATAATGAACTTCTTTTCCTTATGAGTCTTCATTCGTCTGTTTGCCTTTCTTGCAAGCTACACAGAAATCAGGAAGTTGGAAATTTTTGACGTTAACACCTCGCACTAGATCCTTCTGAATCAAGTGATTCATCTTCCGTTGATTTATGTGTCCCATTCTCCTGTGCCAGGAAATGGAGTCCTTCTCAGTAGCTTTTGATAGGAAGCACTGAACTTCATGATCCGTTGTAGAAGCCGTTGAGAGATCCAAAACATAAAGGTCTTTATATCTTGAAGCTGTCATCTGAACTTGGTCCTCCGGAATCACATAGTCTTTCTTTAGGACGTAACATTCTTGTTGTCAAATATGACTTTAAACCCTTTATCACAGATTTGGGAAACAGAAAGTAAGTTGTTTTGAATTGTTGAACGTAGTTCACCTTATCAAACTTCACTTTCTGATTTCCAACTTCTCCCTGAGCTGTGATATAGCCTCCCTTGTTTCCAGCAAATGAAACATGCCCTCCTTTTATTTGCTTGATGTTTGATAAAAGAGCCATGTTTCCTGTCATGTGCCTGGATGCTCCACTGTCTATGATCCACGTGTTGGTTTCAGCACTGTAGCGAACACCCTGCACATACAATGTAAAACATTAGTTTAGGTTAGGAACCCAAGCCTTTACTGGCTTGGGTTTCTCAGAGGCATCACACATCATGAATTCAACCCATTGACCCTTAGAGGGTGAGGGTAGCTCAGGTTCCTTCTTGTCATCATTATCAGACATCATGAATTCAACCCAATGCCCACGTTTTTCCATGAATTAGGTTGTACTTATAGGTTAGTATTGTTCATTCATGCGACTGAACCATTAGTATGGTTCAGTCGTGCGATTGAACCATGCGGTTGATTCATCCGCACGACTGAGTGTTCAGTCGTGCGACTGAGCCAATCTTATGTTACAATCATACGACTGATCCAGTCTCCTGGTTCAGTCGTGCGACTGAGTCATTTGTATGAAGTTATTCATGCGTATGGTCCATTCACATGGGCCATTCGCATGAGAACTTCATTTTGTTAAGTTTGAATGTATTAATTAATATAACATTATGTGTAACAATTCAAACAACCACAAACCTAATTAACCAATTCAACATCGACTCATTAATGAAATATTAAAAATTATAAATAACAAACAACCAATATCATTTCATTAATCATTCCAAACATTACATCAGAATCAGACAAACAAGATCTATTACATTCATATCATGATCTAGGGACATACATGTATCAACACATTACACTTATTGCACATGGATCTTTTTGGTCCCATAAGTATAATGAGCATTGGAAGGAAATCATATTGTCTTGTGATAGTTGATGATTTTACAAGATTTACATAGGTATTCTTTTTAAGAACTAAAGATGAAACTGCTAAAACATTAAAACCTTTTGTCCTTAAAATAGAAAATCAAATTGATCACAAGGTTAAGATAATTAGAAGTGATCAAGGGACTGAGTTTAAGAACTTCGTTCTTGACTTATTCTATAACTCAAAAGGGATTGCCAGACAACATAGTGCTCTCAGAACTCCTCAACAAAATGGTGTTGCTGAGAGGAGGAACATGACACTTATTAAGGCTGCTCGAACTATGTTAGCTGATTCAAAAACTACCTCTAACATTTTGGGCAGAGGCAGTCAGCAATGCATGTTATGTGAAGAACAAGGTTCTTGTAGTTAAGCCATATGGAAAAACCCCTTATGAGCTATGGAACAAGAGGACACCGTTCATTGGCTTTCTAAGGTCTTTTGGCAGCAGGTGTACCATACTTAACACAAAGGAAAATTTAGCAAAATTTGTTGAAAAGTCAGATGATGCTATCTTTGTTGGATACTCTTCTAGCTCTAAAGCTTATAGGGTATATAATATTAAGAATCAAGAATTTGAGGAGTCATCCAATATAGTTGTTAATGAGCACACTCCTTGTGTTTAGGGGAATAGACCTAATCATATTTTTGATTTAGAATTATTTCCAAACTATTCTAAACCATCTTGTGAGAATGTTTCAGTTGGAACAGGTTTTCAAAATGATGCTGATGCTACTGCTGAAACTGATCAATTGTTTGAGCTACCCAGACCTCTTCCAAGTTCTCCAAGAGCTGCAACAAATCATGCTTCCATTATTTACAGATCTGATAGTATAACTATGTTAAGAAATAGTAAAGCTTCAACAAGTGAATCATCTGCTGATCCTTAAAACTTATCAGGTGATCCCACACAACACCAAGCTGATGGAAGTGGCATCTGAAGGAATAGGAAACTGTTAATGCTGCTTCACAGCCAACTATTGATGATGTTTCTCATTCATTCAATCAGTCCTCATTGAATGACTTTGAAACAACAGCTAGACACAGTGTTCAAGTTCCTGAGCAGAATATGTCCAATCTGGATCTATCTCTGCAACTAGAAGTGATTCCTCTTCTTAGGATTCATAACACTCATCCAACTAAGAACATCATAAGGGATGTCTCTAAAGGTGTGAGAACAAGAGGGCAGACTCATCATGGGAATGTCTACTTGTACTCATGCTTTTTATCCCAGAGGAGCTGCTTCAATTCAAGAGATACAAGGTTTGGAACTTATGTCCAATACCATCTGGTCAAGTACCTATAGGCACTAAATTGGTTTTCAGAAATAAGAGAGATGATAGAGGCTTGATTATCAAGAACAAGGCAAGACTAGTGGTTCAAGGATATACCCAAAAGGAAGGAATCGATTATACTGATGTCTTTGCACTTGTTGCAAGACTTGAGGCATTTAGGATCTTCCTTGCTTATACTGCATCCAAGGATTTCACTGTCTACCAGCTTGATATCAAGTGTGCCTTTCTATATGGGGATATTTATAGCAAAGTCTACGTGTGCCAACCTCCAGGATTTGAAGACCCACAACACCCTAACTATCTGTGCAAATTGGATAAAGCTCTATATGGGCTGCACCAAGCACCTAGGCTGTGGTATGAGACTCTGTCTTAGTTTCTTCTGAAGAATGGTTACCTTAGAGGTACCATTGATAAGACTCTCTTCATTAGAAATTCTGGAAAGGACATTTTGCATGTTCAAGTCTATGTTGATGACATCATATTTGGTTCCTCAAATGACCAAATGTGTAAGGACTTTGAAAGCATTATGATGAAAAAATTTGAGATGAGTTCCATAGGAAAGATGGACTTTTTTCCATGGAATTCAGGTAAAGAAAACGAAGGAAGGGTTCTTCATCAATCAATCTAAGTATGTTACTGATATCTTAGAGAGATTTGAGATGAAAGATTGTAAGCTAGCCAAGACACCTATACCCAGAAACCATAATCTTTATCCTGACCTTGAGGGGGAGGATACTGATCAACATCAGTATAGGGCAATTATTGGTTCTCTAGTTTATCTCACATCCACTAGACCTGATATCATGTTTGCAAGTTGCATCTGTGCAAGATATCAGGCTACTCCAAAGGTGTCTCACCTAGCTGCTGCCAAAAGAATCCTCAGATACCTCAAAGGAGCACCTAAACTAGGTCTTTGGTATCCTAGAAACAATGATTTTAATCTTTATGGATACTCTGACAGTGACTATGGTGACTGTAACATTGACAAGTGCAGGATCGTTTAAGGGATTGAACACAATTACAACACAACAACACAATGAGGAGATTTATCTAAACTCTAATCAAACAGTAAACTGGGTTAACCAAAAGTGATACAAAGAACACAAATAAAGCAAGAGACAAACAGGAGAATATGGTTTTCAAGGATGCAGTATATTGCTTTCTCAAGTTCTTTTACAAGTGTTACAAAGTATGTTTAAGATACAGAAACTTGAAATACTTATACTACAACCTACAGCCGGCTATACTATGAAAGCCAGCTGGATACAATTGACTAGACACTAACAAAATCAATTGTAGAATCAAAAGGCATATCTGCCTTTTGACCTTGTGACTATGACATGCCATAGCTCACATCCTTATACATTACAAAAAGGATAAAGTACATAAAGTGGAAAGTTTCAGACTCAAGACCTCAATGTACAGTTACCAAAAGCATGGACCTTTTCACCAACTCTTGTAAGTTGGTGACTTATCAGAGATGCAGCGGAAAATGTGCTTTATGGAACAGTACATCAGATAAAGCATGTGTACTAAAAGTCTTCGGAAGAAATCTTTCTTCATAGGGTGAAGCTTCGGAAGACTTTGTCTCTTGAAGCTTCGGAAGACTTCATGTTTGGCTTCGGAAGATATTGGTCTTGGCTTCGGAAGATTTTACACTTAGAATGTTTTCTAATGTATTGTGTAAAACTTCCGAAGCATTCTTCACTTCAGTACTTAGTGCATGTTGCTGAGACACTTTGGATGTTTTGGGTTGCATCAGACTTAAGGAATCCTTACAAACTCCCCCTAGGCTGATGCTACCAAAACACTTAGAAGATTTTCAGATGTTGGTAGTCTTCAGTACAATCAAGACCATTCCTTTCTTCATTTGGTGGTCAGGATCATCAAGACTCTCATAGTATCTTCTCATTTCAAAGAGATCATGCAGAGGTAAGTTGATTATGTCTTGCCAGGAGTTGACATTCTCAACACCTTGATCTCTGACAACATGCCATCTTTCTGGATTGGTAGAATAAGTCCAGGACAAGATAGGTGTTCAGTTACTAGAGGAGCCACTTGCATAGGAGTTGATTGGGTTGCCTCATCATGCACTTCCTCAGGTTGATCTGATTCAGCCTAGGGTGTAGAGGTAGATGACTTTGGCTTCTTCTTTTTAGTCTTTGGTTTAGAAGCCATTTTCTTCTTCCTCTTTAATGTCTTTAACTGAGATGACTGGTCTGCAGCACCGTGTTGATCATCAGTGTCTTTCTCAGTTGGGTGTTCCTCCCTCACAGGTTCAGAAGGAGAGGGAGTTTGACCCTGTCTTGGATCAGAAGATGAAGTTTGCTGAGGCTCAGCTGGAGGTTCTGGTTTAGGTGTCTCTGGTTGTTCAAACTTGACCTCCACTTCAGGTGGAACTTGACTTGGAAGAGAGTGCAAGTCAATCATTCACCACTTTTAATCTTCTGCTTGATCACCCTTATATGCTCATCCATTGTAGATAGAGACATGGGACCAAGTCTCCTTCCGGAGAATCCATAAGACTTCAAGAAGCTCATCATTCTTTGTCTGTCAGCAGACTTCTTTGCATTCTTTTGAATGATGGCTCTTGACTTTGCAGCTTCTTCCCTTAGCTTCCTTTTGTTTGTTTTTCTTTCTTTGACTAGCTCAAGCTTAAGTTGCTTTAAGTACTCGAACTCAATGAAGTCATAGGACAGGGGAAGAAGTGCATTGCCTGATAGAAGCCTGTGGCACTCAGGTAGTTTATCATTTTGATTCTATCCTCTTCTTTATCTACCTGAGGTTCTTGTGGAGCCACATCTTCCTGTGCAGGACTTTCTTGAACTAGAGAGAGAGTGGGAGTATGCTTGTAAAGTCTTTTCTGTCTCTTCTCCTCTTTGAATTGGAGAAGTAACCTTGCATCTTCTTTCTCCTTTATCTCTCTTGACACTTCCATGTCAGCCAGCTCATTCAACTCTTCTAAAGGGAGGGAGATGATTTCATCAACATCATAGTTCCTGGTCTGTAAATAGGTAATCCTGACTGCCCTTAACTCATCATCTTTAGTATTTGGTCTGGGGGCAGCCCTGATTGCAGCTTGCATGAATTTAGATGACCCAGAAGAACTTTCTCCCCTTAGCCTCCTTTTCCTCTCTCTCTCTTCCTCCTCAATTTCCTCAGGAGTCATTATCCTTTTCCCTTTATCACCAACAGACCTTTGTGACTCAGGGTGGATTGAGGCTTGGCCTTCATTGCTTGGTGTAGCTTCCATGCTCTGGCCAGAGAGAGGCTGAGAAACACCTTCACCAGCAGGTGTCTCAGATGGAGTTTGGACCTCTGCAGCAGTTGTTAATGGTGAGACAAGGGTCTCAGGTTCTGCCACTGGGCCTTCAGCCAAGGTTTCCCCTATGAAACTAATCTTAGGGTCCACCTCAACATCCAGTGACCGATGACATTGCCTAATTGCCTAAGTCTCCTTCTTAGAGAGAACTCTGCAAGGATCCGTCTTGGATTCTTTGAGCCAGCCTGTCAGCTTGTCTAGATTTGCTTGGATTGACAAGTGGCATGTTGACTAAATCCAGTCTTTCATAGAAGCTCAGGCTTTGGAACTGAAAGACTTCTTGTTGGCCTTGAACTCTGTGAAGTATAAGGGCTCTTCTGTCCTCATCATACCTCCACTTATGATGTAGTTGCCAGTTCCTTGTGGTGGAGATGAGACAGCCCTTGGTATACCTTCCTCAAAGAGACTCCTGATGATTGAGTCTATAGAGTCCACATTAATGTGAACTTGAGGAAGTTGTGAGAATGCACAACAGCAAGTGAAGATGGTGAGTCCTCTATGTCCATTCTCTTTGAAGAACTCCCAGGTTCTGTGATTGTAATAACTTTCTCCCCCTTTTTGGTAGCATCACCTACTTGCATAGGTGAGCTGGAGGATAAGTCAATCACTTCCACAGGTTCTTGTGTTCCTGGTTGAGCTCTCCTTAAAGGTCTCCCAGCTAGTTTTTCCTTTAGATATGAAATCTGAAGTTGCTAATCATTGACCCTGTTTTGTAAGGTAGTCACCTGAGATTCCAAGTGACTAACCTTAGAGACTAAATAGGTGCATGTTTTTGACAATTTTACCTTTAGTCTCAAGTTCCCCTCATCTTCATCAGAAGACTCACTAGGGGATGAGAAGATTGGACCAAAGTCCTCTCGCTCACCACCAGCTTGAGTTTCTTGGCTGCTGGTTTTCCTCTGCTCACTGGCAGCCTCAGGTGAGATGCCAGAGGGCAGAGTTGCCATGGTTGAGGTCTGAATGATGTAATCGCTTTCAAAAGTGAGAGCCTCTTCCATATGAACATCCTGAACAGGTTCAGAAGTGTCCACCTCAGTAATAGGTGACTGATGTGGGATAGACTGAGGAGAGTCAGAGGTACTCATCTCTCTTTGAGTAGGGGATGAGAAGAGAGACTCATGGTACCCACCGAATTCTAAGTCTTCATCAGTATAGAAGGATAGGTTGGAATTGGTTGGTTGAGATCCAAAGGCTGGGGATGGTAGCTGTCCCCTGAAAGTTGTTCACTTGAGTGTTGAGACTCAGAGTGAAGGCTTAAGGCTGTTGGGCTAGTGAGCTCATCAGTGTGAGCATGAGGAACCTCATCACTGATTCTTGAAACAATGGGAGTGGTCTGCTCCTCAGGAGAAGTGGGAGCTCCAGTATCCACTTCTTCCTGTATTGGTTGTATAGAGGGTTGGAGAGCAGTAGGTGTGGGTTCAACACTAGCTTGGACTGCTAGGTTGTCACCTTGAGCAATGAGCTCTAACATTTTTGGGACTAGGGCTGTTTCTACCCCTGAGAAGCCTACAGTTGGCTTCTTCATAATTTTAAAGATGCCGGGCTTCATCTGTCCCAATTTAAGAATATTACTTGTTTCCCTCAACTGTGAGCCCAGTTCACAGTTGAGAATGTGTTGAACATATCTAGGAAACATGTAGTATTCTAAGGAGTCTAAGTTTGCAAGTAAATTAGTATAAACAAATTGTGAATACCTGAACTTGACCCCTTGAATCATTCCATGAACTATAAAGGAGAGATCCTCAGGAATCTGGTCCCATCCACCATACTTGTTTCATAAGCTGTGGATAACCACATGGAGCAGGTATTTCCACTGGGATGAGACCTTCCCTTTCCTGAAGGTCTTTATAGAGAAATCTCCTTCATAGCCCATCTGCTCGAAGGAATGATTAACCGCTTCCTTTGGGAAGAACACTTCACCTTCTTCATCATCCAGCTGAAGATGTCGGTTGATGATGGCCGGAGTGATGAAGATTGTTCTCCCCTGCACTGCGGCAGACAGTGCCTTCTCCCCATCCATAATGACCTCTTGGCAGGTCTTCCAGAATTCAAGCAAGTGATCCTCATATAGAGGAGGATCAATGGTTAGGGAGGAGGTGAAGTAGTGAGACAAAGACAAGAAACGGCAAACCTCTGAGAAATGAGGATCTTTGTCAGAGCATAACAGAGCAACCTGATTGTGTTGTCTGTGTAGCTGCATGGCAAAGTTAGGATCATTTCTGTGAGCAAGGTCAGCCATTGTGAGGTAGCTTGGAGATGAAGAGAAAAAAAATGGGAAAGAAATTTTAGAGAGAAAGCTTTGGGTTTTAGGTTTGTAAGAAAAGCATGTGATAGAAGAGGGGGAAACCGTTGGGTTTATATGAGAGAGAAGGATTTCAGATAAAGTTTAATGAAAGAGGATAAACTTTGAAATCCGTATGTCGGTCCCACCTCTGAAAAAGTAGTTTACCTTTTTGCTCAAAAAGTAGTTTTCTGGGAATTCGAAAAGCTTCCGAAAATAATTTGTCTTCGGAAGTTTTGATTGAAAAAGCTTCAGAAGCTAAAATGGCTTCGGAAGAATTTTCCTGAGAGTCTTGAAGATTTATGCTTCGGAAGAGAAATAAACTCTTGGATGCTTTGTATAAGAATGAACAAAGCTTCCGAAAGTAATTTTGCTTCGGAAGGAAAAAGTCCTTAAAAATGAATAAGTGTCTAAGTTAAGAATTTTAAGCTTCGGAAGATAAATTTTAACTTCTTCCGAAGGTAAAATCTCTTAGACAGTCATTTATTTTGAAGACATATTTTTCTTCCGAAGGTAAAACGTTATCTTCCGAAGTATCAGAAAATTTTCAAGAATCTAAGGAAAATCTTCAAAAAGAGTTTTACATTCAAAGAAAACATGAGCTTATGAAAGTGATGAACTAGACAACTTAGGACACACATATTTTTTTAAGAAGAAATAATTAGAATTAGTTTTAAGAAAAAAATCTACTCAAAGTTAATCATCCCAATAGCTGATATCAGATACTTAAATCTCTGTTCATCAAAAGCTTTTGTAACAAATCAGCATATTGTTCATCTGTGTGAACTTTGACTAGTTTAATTAATCCCTTTTCATAGTTATCTCTTATTAAATGATACCTGATGTTGATGTGTTTGGTCCTTGAGTGCTGCACAGGGTTCTCAGTGATAGAGATAGCACTATTGTTGTCTATCTAGATAGGAGTCTCTTTGAAGTTAAATCCATAGTCTAGCATCTGATTTTGAATCCAAAGCAGTTGAGCACAGCAGCTTGCAGCAGCAATGTATTCAGCCTCAGCAGTTATGCAGACACACAGGATTGTTTCTTGCATTGCCATGAGACAACCCTTCCACCAAGGAATTGACATCCCCCAGATGTAGACTTTGCAGTCATGTTGCAACCACCATAATCACTGTCTATATAGGCATACAGATGAAATTAGGATTCTTTGGATACCATAGACCAAGTGTTAAAGCATGTTAGGATCTCAGCCTCTTGGTTTAATCGATTGAACAAATATAGCAGCGGAATAGCTCAGAATTAGACAAATTCAAGCAAGAACATTCGATATAAAGCGATAAAAGAATTTTTGTTATAGAGAGAGAAATATCAGACAAAAGGAATATTGCATTAAGATTGTCGGCCTCAATGGCACGATTACAGGTGAGTCATCCTTCCTTATAAAGGAAAGAATGACGTAGGCTGATGTCACTTGAAAGTGACATGTAACCGTTTTATAACTACTGATGTTTAACAACTACTGAAGATGTCAACAACTGACATCTTCTTACAAATGTTCCTAAGTGTTAAACATCTTATTTACAACTACTGAAAAAAAACATAAAACTACTGATACTACAACAACTGAAGAACAACCTCTTCAGTTGTTTACAAGTACTGAAAAGGAAACAAAACTACTGAAAAGTAAACAAACTACTGAAAGGAAAAGAAAACTACTGATGAAGAAAAACCATCACAACAACTGAAGAAGCCCTCTTCAGCTGTTGTCATCAGCTGTTAGCATCAGCTGATGTCTTCAGTACTTGAACATCAGACTTTGTCTTTCAGCTGTTGATCTTCAGTCTTTGTCTTCAGTACTTGTTGAAGTCTTCAGACTTTAGATCTTCAGCTGTTGTCTCAGTCTTTGTCTTCAGTACTTCAGAAATACTTCAGCAGTTGTATTCTTCAGACTTTGTAGAACAGCTGATCAGGTCTTCTTCAGCTGTTGTGATGTCCTGTGGGACTTAGAGGTTTCTCTGATCAGGCTCATTGGTTCTTTTGATCCAACAAACTCCCCCTGAACCAATGCAGCCAAAACCTCTAAGTTATTGACGAGTCCCACTTATTTTGGCAGATAGATTGGTCTTTTATCCTCTTGATCAGATGAGAAGTGACCCTTTTTCAGCACCGGCCTAGGAAGAAGTCTCTGATGATCTGTTTTGCATGATATGGTTGGGAGCTCTGTATTGGGGACTTGGACACTGAGCTGTTACCCCAACCATGAGATCTACTTCCCGTGTATCAGCCTATAGGATTCCCTGGTGTAAGCCCTTAGAAACATGATCTGCTCATCCATTGTCAGCACCTCGGGCACACCATCAAACAATCCTTCTCGGCCATACACTTCAGAGATGTACTTAGCCTGTTTTCCATTCTTGAGCTCAACCGTGGTTATTTGTCTGTAAGCAAACTCATCTGGATGAGTCCCTTCTAAGAGCAGGTTGAGCTCATCTTGTTTGAAGTTTTTAAGTCTTTTGTAAACCAATCCCTTCTTTATGATTTTATTCTCCAACATCTTTTGGGGTGGTGTTTGGCTTCATAAGCTTTCTTGAACTCTTCTACAATTTCCCAAGGGGACACTACAAGAACCACAGTGATGTCTTCGTCGACAACCCTCTTCACTTGGCCCTTGTATTTTGAAGGAATTTCTTTCTTGACAATCCTATGTGCCACCCTAGGATCAGGCCATATCCTTACTTTTTCCCTTGGTATTGAAAGGTATTAGCAAGGGTGTACAATCTTAAGACTTCTTTCTTCATGCTAATCATTGAGGATGTGGCATATGCTTTGTCAATGCTTTTCAGCATTTCCTCATCATGTCTTTGCATCTGTTCCTCTTCAATCTTTATCATCACATCATGCATTTGAGAAGCAGGAGTAAGTGGACATTGGATTAGCCTTAGGCAAAGTGATAACTGCAGAGAGTGGCAGTCTGTCTTCATCCTCCTCTTCTTCTTCATCAGCCTCAGTACCTTTCTTTTCTTTTGTCTAGGTACATCACTGGCAGTGGGTTTTGGGGGTAAAGGATTTGGTTTTGTGGGTTGGATGGTTGGTTTAGAGGGTAAAGGGGTTGTTTTAGTGGGTTGTGGAGGTAGTGATTTTGAGGATAGAGGCTTTTCAGACTGTTTTAGCATTTGGCTGTAAGGGAGGCTTTAGTAAATTTTGTCAGTTCTTTTCGGTTCCCAACCCCAGCTTCATTTAATGCCTCAATCACTAAACCCTTGGAGTATGCTTCAGACGAACAAATCTTGGTGGTTATTGCCAAGATGTTGTCCCTGGTCCAGGCCCTTATTTCTATCAGAGATCTTCCCAAGTATTTGGCTATAAATCTAATCATTATCTCCAGCCTTTCTCTTTCTAAGGCATCATAACTAGCCATCTTGAGTTGATCTCCTCTGTCTCCAACCTTCTGATCTCGGAGTCTAGTTGTTGGATGTCAAAACCCTGCCTATATAACTGATCAATGATTTATCCATTGAACGGTTATGGTTGGCATCAGCTTCTTTCACCATATCATTCAGCTCCTTCTCCTTCTCAGACTCTCCTTTCTCTTTTGATATGTGACATGAAAGTCTTTTTGACTTTCATTCACTTCAGCTCTCTTCTCACTCTCTTCTCCTTCTCATGATCAAACTCAGTCTCCCACACTTATAACAGCCAACTCCTTCTCATTTACCTTCTCTGATTCTTTCTCCTCTTCCCATCTGTCCTCTTCCTTTTTCCTTTAACTGACTGACTCTCCCCTTTTGGTTGCATTGGGTGCAAGGGTTTGAGCAGTAGAAAGTGATTGGTCACCAACTCCTCCACCAGGGGTGGTATTTGTAGGAAGCCTCTCATCAATGGCTTTGATCACTATATCTGTGATCATGGGAGTGATGAGAGGTAGGGATTTGTGAAGGTTAGCAACTGATTGATCAGGATGGTTCTGTTCCTGAGAATCAGTGCCAAAAGCAGAGGCTGGTGGCTTGGAAGTATGTTGGCTCTGTGTTTAGGGGACCTTCAGAAGAAGGTGCCATCTGTGGGTGTATTGTGGTGGCAGATGGACTTCATCCTGAGACATCTTGGCCAGCAGCTCTTTGAGTCTGCTAACCTCATCCTCTAGGATGGGTTTTGAGCAACTACATCATAGAAGAAGCTCAGGTCATCATCAGTTGATACTGAATCACCTGACCTCCTGACAGAGTCAGGATTAACATGCCTTGAGTGTAGATCAATTATAGCATGTGCCCCTTGTTCTGGTTCTGGGGACTTCCAGCCTCAGGACTATGTCCTTCATCAGCTGTTGCCGCTGGTGAGGTCTTAGAGATGTTACCAACTGCACCCTGGTCATTTGCTGAGTCAGAGGCAGTGGCAGCCTCACCAGAAGTTCGCCTCCTTGTCTACACCAGGAGATGGAACATGATAACCCCTGTGCTTGGGTTGACAGAAGCATTATGATCCTCCCCCTCAGGTGTGAGGTTATCCCAGTAGTAATTGGTGTCTGGGTGGGGGGTGAGGAATGCAACTGCGTCAGCACTTTTGCAACAATTATTGTAGGGCTTTGAGGGGCGGTTGCATCAGGAGAGGGTGTGGAAGCAGTGTGCACCCGGGGCGAGTGGTGCTTTTCAATGGTAATCCCCTCAAGTGATGAGGATCCCAGCAGTGTGGCTTCCCTTTGAGTGGTTGCATCAGGTCCTTTTGAGAGGAAACCTGAGCGGCTTCGGTTGGTGGAGTCATAGTCTCTACTGGGGGGTTATTTCCAGTAGAGATAACCTGCTTTGGTGCAGCAGGAGCATCCTCAGGGGACTCAACTCCCTGAGTAGCCTTCTTAGGCTTCTTCTTTGTGGGTTTGGAGGGGACTTTGGATGTGGAAGTGGAGGCTGTGGGTTCCAGCTGTGGGTTTGCGCAGCTGGCAGCCTGTTTAAGAGTTTGGTCAGTGTTGTGTCGGGAGTATACCTCCGGCAATACAGCCAAGCAGGGACTCCCAGACCAACTAGTCCCTCAGCATGAAGCTGATTCTCTATTATGGCCATTATAAACCGAGGATATAGTATCCAACAGGTAGAAAGTGGTTTTGTGGCCATATCCTTGATTTCAGAAAAATTATTTCAGAAAAGTTTAGTGGTTCTTGTTCAAGGATAGAGAACAGTACCTGTTCCATCTGGAAGACAGTTGATCCCAAGAAGAAGTCTTCGAGGCCAGGCAAACATTTACCATATGAAAAATCAAGCGTTCAGCATCTGGAAAATGTTTCTTCAGGATGGTCGAAGCACTAAGATCGCCTTGATATCCATGTTGTCCAAATGAAAGATCAAGTTGGCGCTTAGGATATCCAACAGGGTAGGCAGCATCATCTAAAATAATATCTGGCGGATGGTAGCAGTAGAGATGACCACCTTATGAGAGTTGATGGACGAATGGATAGATTCTCCATTAACAGTTGCATTCGTCCAAAACTGATGTAGCGAATCGGCATAAATGATTGGATTTAGGAGGAAGGCCGTTTTCAGTGGTGATTGGACTATAAGATCTATAGCATTATCGAATTTGGTCCAGAAGGGCGATTTAGTGAGGTACGCGACACAGTTGTGTCGAGGCTTGAGTTGCATGGTCGCCATTAATGAAGGTGAAAGATTTTCAGAGCTTTTGAAATTTTAGGTCGTGAAAGAATGAAAAACTCTGAAAGAGGGATCAGATATATATAGGGTACGGGTTATGAAACGACTGAAGGTTTTGGTGTTAGTCATCAGTATTTGAAACAACTGATGACGTGGTATTAACTTTCAGAGGTTTGAAACGACTGATGGTATTGGTGTGGTCAGCAGTTATAAAACAACTGAAGACATGGTGTTTACAATCAGACGTTGAAACAACTGAAGTCTCTGATTTAGGCATCATTAGTTTTAAAAACTACTGAAGACAAGTTGGACTTCAGATGTTGAAACAACTGAGGACTTGGTATTAGTCATCAGTAGTTGTGAAACTACTGAAGACCCTGGTTGTGCCATCAGTTGTTGTAACAACTGAAGACTTGGTGTAGTCATCAGTAGTTGTGAAACTACTGAAGACATGGTATTGCTTCAGTTGTTTATGAAGAACAGCAGTTTGTGAACTACTGAAGAGAGAGTACGCATCAGTAGTTGTCGTCAATTCATAGCCTTTCAGCTGTTTCATACTGTCCTCAACACTTACTCATCAGCCTTTTTGCTGTTTTCAGTTGTTTCATAGGACATCAGTACTTATCTGTTTCTACTGATTTCAGTAGTTGTAACTACATCAGTAGTTTAGAACAGATAAAGTACAGTACTTAGCATTTAGCCTTCAGTAGTTATAAAAACTACTGAGGGTAAAATAACTCATCAGTACTTATATGTGACATGGTTACCAATGATCATCAGTAATTACTGAGATCATCAGTAGTTGTCACTTATTCTAGCTGCAGCATACCAAGCTTAACACCAGGTTGTGGAAAGTTGAACTATCCAAAGGCTTAGTAAAAATGTCTGCAAGCTCATCAGCACTAGGCACAAACATAGGATTAATTAGACCCTTTTCAAAACAATCTCTTATAAAATGATGTCTAATTTCTATATGTTTGGTCCTAGAGTGCTGGACTGGATTTTTGACAATGCAAAGAGCTGAAGCACTATCCATTAATAATGGAGTCTTAGTCTCTGTAATGCCATAATCCAAAAGTTGATTCTGAAGCCAGAGTATTTGGGATGTACAACATGCAGCAGCAATGTACTCGGCTTCAGCAGTGGATGTAGCAACAGATGTTTGTTCTTACTCTGCCAAGAAATCAAACAGTTGCCTAGGAATTGACATCCACCAGAAGTTGATTTCCTGGTCAACTTACACCCTGCATAGTCACTATCAGAGAAAGCAACTAATTTGCAAGAATGTCCAGTGGAATACCATAAGCCTAGAGATTGTGTACCTTGCAGATATCTAAAGATCCTCTTGACTGCAATCAGATGAGACTCCTTAGGTGCAGCCTGAATCTAGCACAAACACATGTAGCAAATAATATCTGGTCTAGAAGCTGTTAAATACATCAAGGAACCAATCATACATCTGTAAAGAGTTTCATCAACATCTTTACCTTTCTGATCAACATCCAATTGTGTGGTGTTGCACATGGGAGTAGAACAGGGTTTACAGTTTTGTAAATCAAACTTATTCAAAAGATCTTTTGTGTATTTAGACTGATGAAAAAATTCCATCAGCTTTTTGTTTGATTTGCAAACCTAGAAAGAACTGTAATTCTCCCATTGCACTCATTTCAAACTTCTGTTGCATTAAGTTTTGGAATTCCTCACACAATTTGGGATCAGAGGATACAAATATAATATCATCAACATAAATTTGAACAAGTAGCTTATGCTGATCCACCTTCTAATAAATAAAGTTTTATCTATGGAGCCTCTAGTGAAATTATTCTGTAGAAGAAAGTTTGATAAGGTCTCATACCAGGCTCTAGGTGCTTGTTTCAACCATAAAGAGCTTTATCAAGCTTATATACCCATTCTGGGTGCTTATTATCCTCAAAGCCTGGTGGTTGACACACATAAATTCTTCTTTTATGTTACCATATAGAAAAGCACTTTTGACATCCATTTGAAAAACTTTAAGATTGTGGAGTGCAGCATAGGCTAAAAACAATCTAATTGCTCCAGTCTGGCTACAGGGGCAAAGGTTTCATCATAGTCAATACTTTTCTTGTGCAAACCCCTGCAGAACCAGTCTGGCCTTGTTCTTAACAATTAGCCCATTTTCATCAGTTTTATTCCTAAACACCCATTTAGTGCCTATTGCACACTTACCTGGGGGTAGAGGAACAAGCTCCCACACTTGCTGTTTTTTGAACTGAAGAAGCTCAAGCTGCATGGCTTCCACCCATCCATGTCTCTCAAAGCTACATGATAGTTCTTGGCTCTAGCTGACTGATGAAGAGAGCATAGAAGCAGAAATTGACAACTGGCTTCTGGTTGAAACACCAGCATTGATATCACCAAGGATTTGAGACATTGGGTGATTTTTCAGCTCTTGGTAAACAATCAAATCTGTGCAAGTGTTTGTAGGACCTTCAGCAGCAGCAGATGTTGATGCAGATTCTTGAAACCATGAAGATGGGGGCAACTCAAATGAAGTTGAGGATGTAGAAATCTCATCAGCATTTGTTGTGGATGGTGCTGCCGGAGCTACAGGAGCATCAGGTTTAGAGGACACAGGCAGTTGGTCACTAACCTGAAGAGGTGATTACTACTATCATCTTCTTCAGCAGTAACACCAGGTGGTGAACTGTTGACAGGAGCAACAGCAGGAGATTGATAAGGAACATATTGCTGTATGTCCAAATCAAAGAGCTCCACAGGGCTTTGTGGAATCTTGTCCTTTGGAGATTCATTGAACTTGACATGTAGAGTCTCTTCAACCATCTTTGTTCTGCAGTTGAAGACTCTGTATGCCTTGCAAGTTGATGAATAACCAACAAAGTACCCTGCATCCACCTTAGGATCAAATTTCTGGAGCTGATCCTTTGTGTGAGAATGAAACAGGGACACCCAATGCTCTAAAGAATGAAATGAGAGGGGCCAAATGATGTAGAACTTCATATGGAGTCTTCATCAACCTCTGATTTATTAGCACTCTATTCTGCACATAGCATGCTGTGTTGACAGCTTCAGCCCAAAAGGTCAATGGCAGTCCAGAATCAGCCAACATAGACCTTGCAGCTTCAATGAGGGTCCTGTTCTTTCTCTCCACAACTCCATTCTATTCAGGAGTTCTTGGAATACTAAACTGCCTCTTTATTCCCTTGGAAAGTAGAACTCATCAAGTGTATTGTTCCTGAATTCTGTTCCATTGTCACTTCTAATACACTTGACTGAGAGGGAATACTGCTTCTCAGCATACAACACAAAGTTATGATCTTCTGTGCAGCTTCATCCTTTGAATGTAGAAAGATAGTCCATACAAATCTGGGTAATCATCCATAATTACCAGACAGTATTTCTTCTTTGCCATGCTCATCACTCTCACAGGACCAAAGAGATCCATGTGAAGAAGTTGTAAGCAGGCAGTGGACTTTGGTTCTTCAATAAGTGGGAATGAAACCTTGTGCTGTTTTCCTTTCAAACAAGCAGTGCAGTTGTTTTCACACTTGAACTCCTTCATAGGCATCCCCTTACTAAACTATGGTGTATCAGCTGATTCATGTTCTTGAAGTTAACATGTCCCAGCCTTCTATGCCATAGATTAGATTCTTGAGGATAGGCCTTGGAAAATAGGCAAGGATGGCCTTTGAGATCTATTTTCTTGGAAAGATCTAAGGCATACACTCTTCCTGTCCTGTTGGCCTTCAGGAGAGTGTGAGCATCCAATACCTTGTCAATCAACTCAGAACTTTGGATGACAGAATCCTGCAGTTCTGGCTTGTGAAAAGGGCAACATGGCCTTTGTCACATAATTGACTAACACTCAAGAGGTTATACTTGAGATTTTCCACATGGTTGACATCATCAAACTTTATTTCCCCATTGGAAACAATCCCTTCCGATGATGTAGCCTCTTGCATCATTGCCAAAGGAAACAAAACCCTTCCTTCCTGTAGAGTAGTCATTAAGAAGTGAGTTGTTCCCAGTCATATGCATAGATCCCCCACTATCTACATACCAGATGCTACTTTGGCATGTTGAAGAAACCTGCATTAATAAACAATCAGTTAGTTTTGGAGACCCAAACCTTTTTGGTTTTGGGCCTGGTCTCATCAATAGATGGTAAACTAACAGGTTTATTGGGCACAATAGCTTGAGGTGAAGGAGATGGTGTAGAAGAGGAATCCTTTGGCTTGGATCTCCTTTTCTGGGGTTTCAACACAGGGCCATCAAGTTGGTTAACTCTTCCCAACAGATGTTGAACCATCATTACCAGCTGTGTCTGATTCTGGGAAAGAGCTTTCAGCTTCAGACACATTGGTATTGGTGTTTGATGATGAGTTCTTGTGTTGCACCATCTTCTTTTGAGCACCTCAGCTGTTGCCTGTTGCACTCCTTCCCTTTTAGATTTCTTTTTGGACATAGGAGTAACAGAATTTGATCTGCTGGTACAAACTTGGACTCAAACTCAGTTTTCATTTTAGCCAAGTTTTCTTTAATTTTCTCCTTTTGTTTGAGTTTGGATCCCTTTTTGTACAACAATCATCTGTGAGATGATTGAATAGACCACATATTTCACATGGTTTTCTTCTTCATCTTCTGTTGATCATCACTGAAGAAGATGAAACTATGAAGACTTGCTCTTCAGCAGTTTAGAAGCACTTTTTGCCTTCTTGTCAACTCCCTTAGTAGGCTTCAAATCCTTCTACTGACAGTTTTCTTCTCTTTAGTGCTGTCAGTATTGGGATTGAACTCCAGATGTTATCCCCTGCTCTCCAGTACCCTCAGTACTTCTAGGGATAACACTTGGGTTGATCAACTCATGATCATGTGAGTGTCAGCAGTTGAACCATCAATATCAGCTGATAGGTTCACAGAGGGATTACTACTGACTTCAACTACTGATGGTGCTTATCAAGTAGGAATCACATGATGAGGGGATTGGTCATTACTTTCTCCATCAGATTCTACTCCTCTCTTGAAGCAAAATCTATAGGAGGAGCAGTGTGATTATAACCAATTCCAAACTTCACATTGGAAGCTGTTTGCTTACTAAGAAGCATTCAAGCCCTTGCAAGATTGTACCCATCAATCACACTCTACTTGGGTGACAGCAAGAGTATCTTTGAGGTCTTTGTACTTCTCTAAGAGGCATCCTCCCTAGCCTATCATCAGAGATTTGGCATTTTAATTTATAAATCTCATCATTTTTCTCTTTCAGCACAGACTCAAACTCAGCTTTATTTTTGGAAATATTTGTTCTAGCTCTACATTTTATTGATTAAAGCCACATTTGCTTCTCTAATAGAGGCAAATGCTGCTATGCAAGTTCAGAACATAATTTGGCCTTAGCCTCAGAGGATACCGTGATACCTGTGTTGAAGAGGTACTTGAGGATGATCCATCAGAGGATTCCAAAGTCATGAGAGCTAGATTCCAAAAGGATGTCACACCATGTTGACCAGCACCTGAGAACAGTTGTTCATTACCAGACACATCATCTGGTAAGCTGCTCCAGTCAACAACTCCTGGTGTGAAGAAGCTGTGTTTTGAAGTTGATAGGTTGATGAGATTGGGATGGTTGAGGCTCAGGGAGTGCATGTGGTTGCTGGAGAGTGGGTGCTTGAAACTGGCCTGGTTGTGGCATGTAATAGCAGGGGTATGGATATGGCATTGGCCCCTGTGGAACAAAAATATGCAGGAGATGTGGTTGATGATGATAACCAGAATTGACAGGTTGTTCTCTGTTTTGTTGACTATTGCCAGGGAAAGTCACAAAAGGTGCAGGAGAGTTAGATCCAGATGATCTACATTCTCTTGCAAAGTGCCCAAGCCTGTGGCATTTATGGCACTTCAACTTACTCTTGTCAAAACAACTTTGGTTTTGCCAGAGAGTCATGGAATTTCCTTCCATTCTTTTGTAGAACTTCTGAGATCTGATATTTATCAAGGCCATTTGGCTCAAATATCCATCTCTTCTAAGTCATCATCAGCAATCCCTTGAGATCATCCATGATGAAACATAGATTGTCACTATACTACCAGCAGAATAACTATCAACACTCACAAAGGCAGGGCTCAGAAGTGTTTGTATAGAAATCAATATGCCTCATACTGGCTTCAGATGACGCATATTCTGACTCTTGATGTCCCATCAGGGCAGTGTTCCCTTGGACAAAATCCTCAGTGAGCTTGCCAGATGAAGCCAATTTCCTTTTCTGCTCTATCTCTCTCTCGAATGTAAGCAGTTTCCATGAAGTTGGGTGAGAGATAGGCGATCCACATCAGCATTTGAGCGTAGAACAATGGTATATGTGTTCCATCTCTCAGGCAGTGATCTTAGGAATCTATGGTTCATCTGACTCCTGGTATATTCATGTTTAACCATTTTCAATTCAGAGATTAAACATGAAAAAACGCTCAAATGTTGAGTCAGAGTCTCACCCTTCTATGAGAGAAAGTCTCATATTGTTGGGCGAGGATTTCCCTGTTGTTTGCTAAAACCTCATCAGTACCACCAAATTGTTCTTTGATGGCTTTCCAGAGGTCATGAGCAGACTCACAATGCAGAAGCCCAGAGTAAATCTCATTAGGAATAGCCATAGCCAAAATTCCATGGGCTTTTGCATCGATTTCAAACAACTTCTTGTCCTCATCGAGTATTTCCTTCTTTTTGGAACCAACTGGTTTGTTTCCGGATCATTCACCATTGGCTTATGTGGTCCATGTACCACAGATGTCCACAACCTGAGCTATTGACAGACAGGTGATGGAGCAATCTTCTTTGCCAATGTTATACTCATTCCTCACCAAGATCGGAGGTGGTAGAGGATCCAGTATTGAAAGGATCATTCGAAGAAGTAGTCATTGTGGAAAATCAGACAGATTCAAGTAAATCACATAAATTTAGCTCAGAACCACACAGAACCTCAAATAAAACGGCCAGAAGCGATACACTCTCAATCTCTATAACAGATCCTTGCGAATTTGCTAATTCGATCAAACTTAGAGCGATTGAACAGTTTCAATGATCAATTTTTAGATCGATCAATGATTAACCTGCTCTGATCCATTTGTTAGGATCTCAGCCTCTGGTTTAATCGATTGAACAAATATAGCAGCGGAATAGCTCAGAATTAGACAAATCAAGCAAGAACATCGATTTAAAGCGATAAAAGAATTTTGTTATAGAGAGAGAAATATCAGACAAAAGGAATATTGCATTAAGATTGTAGGCCTCAATGGCACGTACAGGTGAGTCATCCTCCTTATAAAGGAAAGAATGACGTAGGCTGATGTCACTGGAAAGTGACATTAACCGTTTTATAACTACTGATGTTTAACAACTACTGAAGATGTCAACAACTGACATCTTCTTACAAATGTTCCTAGTGTTAAACATCTTATTTACAACTACTGAAAAAAAACATAAAAACTACTGATACTACAACAACTGAAGAACAACCTCTTCAGTTGTTTACAAGTACTGAAAAGGAAACAAAACTACTGAAAAGTAAACAAACTACTGAAAGGAAAAAAAAAACTACTGATGAAGAAAAACCATCACAACAACTGAAGAAGCCCTCTTCAGCTGTTGTCATCAGCTGTTAGCATCAGCTGATGTCTTCAGTACTTGAACATCAGACTTTGTCTTTCAGCTGTTGATCTTCAGTCTTTGTCTTCAGTACTTGTTGAAGTCTTCAGACTTTAGATCTTCAGCTGTTGTCTCAGTCTTTGTCTTCAGTACTTCAGAAATACTTCAGCAGTTGTATTCTTCAGACTTTGTAGAACAGCTGATCAGGTCTTCTTCAGCTGTTGTGATGTCCTGTGGGACTTAGAGTTTCTCTGATCAGCTCATTGGTTCTTTTGGTCCAACAAAGCACCTTTGAGGTATCTTAAAATCCTTTTCACAGTAATTAGTGAGACATCTTAGGGTTTGCTTGATATCTTGCACAAATACATGTAGCAAACATGATATTCAGGCCTGCTAGCCGTAAGATACATAAGAGACCCAATCATAGCCCTGTATAAGTGCTCATCTACACACTCCCCCTCAAGATCTAGACCAAGGGAGTGGTTTCTGGCTATGGGTGTCTAGCAATTTACAATCAGTCATGTTGAATCTCTTGAGTGTATCTTGAACATACTTTGACTGCTTATGAAGATGCCATCTTCAACCTGCTTCACTTGAATTCCCAGAAAGAAGTTGAGTTCTCCCATTGAACTCATTCAAATCGTCTTTCATTAGCTTTCAAATTCTTTCAGAGCTTTGAATGGTTGAACAAAAAGATGATGTCATCCACATATACTTGAACTAGCAGAATGTTTTTCCTTGTCCTTTGATGAAGAGAGTTCCATCTATAGTACCTATCTGTATCCATGTTTACAGAGATACTCAGACAGTGTCTCATACCACTTCCTGGTGCCTGATGTAGCCCATAAAGAGCTTTGTCAAGCTTGCAGACATAATTCGGATGATCAGGATCTACAAAACCAGGTGGTTGTTTGACATAAACCTCCTCATAAATCACTCCATATAAGAAAGCACACTTTACATCAAGTTGATGACTTTGAAATTCTTGGATGCAGCAAATGCCAGAAATATCCTAACAGCTTCTAGTCTTGCTACAGGAGCAAAGACATCAGTGTAATCAATCCCTTCTTCTTGTGTGTATCCTTGAACAAATAGTCTTCCTTGTTCTTGATGATGATTCCTCTATCATCCTTCTTATTCCTAAAAACCCATTTGGTTCAAATGGTAGTCTTCCCATGAGGAAGAGGACAAGGTTCCAACTTTCTGCCTTTTGAATTGAAGCAGCTCTTGTTGCATAGCTTCAACCCAACTTCCATCCTTTAGAGCCTCCTTAACTTTCTTTGGCTCTAACTGGGATAGAAAACAAGAGTGAAGACAACATTTGCTTCATGGGTTTGCCCTCTTGTCTTTACCCCGGAGATAACATCTCCAATGATGTTTGTGGTAGGATGAGACTTGTGGATCCTTAGCTGAGGGATCACAGCAAGTTGCTGAGATAGATCCAAATTAGAGAAATTTAGATTGGTCTTGAAGATTGATCCTCCACATTATCACACCTTCAAGATTAACTTGATCCAATGAGTGTGTGACATCATTGATGTTGTCATCTATGGTATGGTTATTAGCATCAAGACATCTTGATCACTATCACCATCACCATTGTTGTCTTCTGCAATTGAGATGTCTTTATCTGGTTGAGAAGCCTCTGAGCTGGATTTGAAGGCATGCCAGATGTATCAGCTGGATTTGTCATTGTTGTGCTGATAGAACCTCATTTGCTGAAGTAGTTTCAACTGGAGCTGAAGGTGTGTGAGTTGAAGGTCTTCCTAGCTCAAATCTTGGATCAGGATCACCTGTATTAAATTTTCTGCAGATCCTGAAACATGCTCACAAGATTTATTAAAACAGTTGGTACTAAATCAAGATCAAATAGCCAATCCGAACCAGACCAGCCACACTGGGTGTGTGCTCATTGAAAGTCACATTGGCTGACTCCTCAATAATTCTAGTTCTGAGATTGTATACTCTATAAGCTTTAGCTTGGGAAGAGTATCCAATGAAGTGTCCATCGTCTGATTTCTCAGCAAACTTGGCAACTTGATCTTTAGTATTCAAGATGGTGCAGGGACATCCAAATCACCTGAGAAAACCAATGAAAGGTTTCCTCTGTGCCAAAGTTCATAAGGAGTCTTACCATGTGTCTTAACTACTAAAACTCTGTTTTGCACATAGCAAGCAGTATTAACTGCCTCTGCCCAGAAGGTGATAGGCAGTTTAGAGTCAGACAACATAGTTCTTGTAGCTTCAATAAGTGTCCTGTTTCTCCTCTCAGCAACTCCGTTTTGCTGAGGAGTGCTGGGAGCACTGATTTGTCTTGTAATACCCTTTTCATCACAAAATGTATCAAGGATTTGGTTCTTGAATTCAGTTCCTTGATCACATCTTATGGTTTTGACCTTGTGATCACATTGATTCTCAATCTTTAAGATGAAATTCTTTAGAATCTTAGGAGTCTCATCTTTAGTTCTAAGAAGAAGACCCAAGTGAATCTTGTAAAATCATCTGTGATCACTAGACAGTATAGGTCCTTCCTAAACTCATTACACTGGTGGGGCCAAAGAGATCCATATATAACAAGTGTAGGGGTGTAGTGATGGAGTTCATTTCCTTAGGCTTATGGGATGCCTTATGTTGCTTCCCTTTCAGGCATGCAACACAATGATTATCACTTGTAAACTCTTTCTTTGGCATTCCAGTTACCAGATCATGCTTAATCAATTTATTCATGTTTTTAAAGTATACATGGCACATTTTTTTATGCCATAGGAAAGACTCATCACTATTGGCTTTAGATAGAAAGCATGAAACTTCTCCAGAGGGAGATGTTTCTTGCAAATCCATCTTGTACATGTTCTCTTTCCTAGGGGCTCTGAGCAGGATGTGCTCATGAGGAATGACCACACCAGGCTTGAGAACAATGCACTCATGCTTAGTAAAGAGCATGTTATGTCTTTGATCACAAAATTGGGATACACTCAGAAGATTGTACCCAAGCTCCTTAACAAAGTTTACCTTTTCAATGCTGAGCTTACCATTTGTGACCTTGCCCCTTCCAGAAATGTAACCACCTTCATCTCCTCCAAAAGCAACTGGTCCTCCATCAATTCTCTCAAAATTATGGAGTAGAGACCTATTGCCTGTCATGTGCCTGGAACAGCCACTGTCAATTATCCAGATTTTCTGTTTGTCTTGAGTTGTTCCTGCACAAAGGAAATGATTAGTTACATTTGGAAACCCATGCCGTACTTGTCTTGGGCTCAGTAAGTGTAATAGAAGGTAATGCAACAGTAATAGATCCTATGGTTGTACTGTGAGGATCTTCAGCTATTGTTGATGGAGAAATTTCAGTCATTTGGTCTTTCTTAGACTTCCACACCACCTTTGGACTCTTGGACTTGACCTTCAAAACTTTGAAGCTTTTGGAACTTCATAGGTTTTGATGACTAAACCTTCGGAAGATTCTGCAGTCACTGCAGCAGACTTCAGTGCTTCGGAAGAACTCCTTTCTTCCGAGACCAATTTTACTTCCGAAGGTAATTTTCCATTTACCTTCTTCTTTCATTGGAGCTTCCAAAGGAAACAGACTTTCCTTCCGAAGCTTGAGACTTCTTGAGATTCTTTGAAGTCTTTGTATTGGTCATGTGGATGGTACTCCTAGGATTGTATGGCAATCCTTAGCAATGTGAGAAGTATTTTCACACATGACACATAACATTTTCTTCTTCAAAGAGTCTCCTTTTGAGAGCAAGACTGGCTTTGGTCACATCCCTTCTCCACCTTCATCTTGGTAGATGCTGAGACAGTTCTTTTGGCTGTGAACTGTTCTTGGAGTTTGATGGTCCAGGCTGTGCAGCAGTGGTACACAGGACTCTTAGATGAAGAGTCTTGGTTGATGTCTTCAGTCCTTACTACTTTGAAACCTGTAGAGATAAAAACTTGTTTCTGCTTAGCATCAAAAGTAGCATTGATTTCTTGAGCCTTCTTTGCTTTCCTTTTGCTCTTCCTGATCAAGTTCTTTCTTTTGGACTTGGTCATCACAGATGATTTCTTCTCCTCAGAAGGATAGTGGCCCTTGGAAGAATCCTCTTCTTCACTCTTCTCAGAGGATTCTTCACTATCACTTCTTCATCATCCTCACTTATAGGATCTATGAGAGGAAGCTCATCTTCACAAGTTCCACACCTAGGATATCTTTCAGACAAGATTGTGTGTGGAGGAGCTATCTCATTTGATCCTAGTCCTTGTCTATTTTGATAGCACACTTTGTTGTGCAGGGATAAGGATATCATGTTTTTGAAGGTCTCTTCTTTAAGAACACTTTTCTCTGCCATGGCTTTGCTGATCACAAGCTCAGCCTGGCACTCAGTCAATTTAGTTATGAGATCTTGGATCTGAGTTCTAAAATCTGTATGTTCATGTTTTAGTACTGAAATGGTTTTCTCCAAATCTTCTATTTTTAACTTGTAATCATTTTCAGACTTTCTAAAATCAAATTTTAATATGTTGAATGACTCAAGATCGGATCTCATCTCTAAGTTGTAGGACCTGTATCTATTCACTTTAGCAATGCATTCAGGAGTACAGAGATGTTCCAATACCTTGGCTTCATCATGGTCAGCCATCAGTGCTTGGTTTGGAGAAGCATCTTCCGCCTGAAAACTCCAGTCAAAGCCTTTTCTTCAACAGCAGCATGTTGCTTAGGCTTCTCAGACTGAGGAGCTTTGTCAGTGTAGTTTGGTCTGGATGGTGTTTGGCTCCCATTTGCTTTAGGTGCCTTACACTCCCTAGCAAAGTGACCCATAAGGTTACAGTTTTAACACTTAACTTTGCTTTTATCCAGCCCAAACTTTCCACTGGGCATTGCTTGGAAATCTTCTTCTTGTTCTCTTGTAGAACTTCTTGGCTCTGTGAGTGAGGAGAGCCATCTGCTGAACTATCTCCATGTATCCAGGTCATCTGGATGAATGCAGTCCAGTCTTCTTCAAGAGTGAAGAGATAATTCCCACAGCTTTCATCAGTAGACACAAAGGCTTGAGAAGAACTTGTCTCTTGGAATGGACTTCCTTGAGTAAAGTTTTCCCTTGGTGTCTCCGGGAAGGTGATGAAAGGACCCTTTTGTGAGTTGTCAGGGTAGCATATGAGATGATGTTGGGGTTCTATGTTGTCCCTTTCAACCACATGAAGGGCTGAACCCATTTGATTGTTGGAGTTGCCAGATGAACCTTGTATGTTCATCTCCATTTGGTATCCACTGAGAATCCCATATAACTCTGTCAAGGTAAGAGTTTTAAGGTTCTCAGTCCTCTTGATCACCACACAATAGTGTGTCCATTGCCTAGGAAGTGAGGACATGAACTTCCTTACAATGTCCTGTTCTCAAGAGGAACTCCTCCATCCACTAGGGTATCCACAATCTCAACATACCTGAAGTATTGTTGGGTCATGGTTTCACCTGCTTTAAAGGTGAAATTTTCAAACTGCTGCTTCAGAAGATCTTTCTTGTTCTCCTTGGCTTCAGAGGAGCCTTATACATCAGCTTCAGTGCATCCCACAGCTGTTTAGCTGTTTTGCACTTCTTAAAACCTCTGTATACAGAGTTTGGGAGAGCAGTCTGAAGAGCAGTCATGGCCTTCCTGTCAATCTCTACTCTTTTCTATCTTCATCTGAGTAGTTGGTCATATCTTTAGGAATCATACCAGCACCAGTAGCAGAGAGGGTGCTGGGTATGAAAGGTCCATTTTCAACAGATTCCCACATTCTTGAGTCAAGAGACCTGATGAAGCCTTCCATCCTCATGCACCAGGTGTCAAAATCATCAAGAGTGATCAGTGGGGATTTGTTCATGGTTCCAGTCTCCATATCAGTCTTTGAGATGGAAGCCATTTGAAGAGTCTAGTTTTGTGTGTGTGAGGGATCTTAAGATGGTTAGATCTTATATCAAGAGCCTGAAAGCTCTGATACCAATTGCAGGATCGTTTAAGGATTGAACACAATTACAATACAACATCACAATGAGGATTTATCTAAACTCTAATCAAACAGTAAACTGGGTTAACCAAAAGTGATACAAAGAACACAAGTAAAGCAAGAGACAGAACAGGAGAATATGGTTTTCAAGGATGCAGTATATTGCTTTCTCAAGTTCTTTTACAAGTGTTACAAAGTATGTTTAAGATACAAGAAACTTGAAATACTTATACTACAACCTACAGCCGGCTATACTATGAAAGCCAGCTGGATACAATTGACTAGACACCAGCAAAATCAATTGTAGAATCAAAAGGCATATCTGCCTTTTGACCTTGTGACTATGACATGCCATAGCTCACATCCTTATACATTACAAAAAGGATAAAGTACATAAAGTGGAAAGTTTCAGACTCAAGACCTCAATGTACAGTTACCAAAAGCATGGACCTTTTCACCAACTCTTGTAAGTTGGTGACTTATCAAAGATGCAGCGGAAAAGGTGCTTTATGGAACAGTACATCAGATAAAGCATGTGTACTAAAAGTCTTCAGAAGAAATCTGTCTTCATAGGGTGAAGCTTCGGAAGACTTTGTCTCTTGAAGCTTCAGAAGACTTCATGTTTGGCTTCGGAAGATATTGGTCTTGGCTTCGGAAGATTTTACACTTAGAATGTTTTCTAATGTATTGTGTAAAACTTCCGAAGCATTCTTCACTTCAATACTTAGTGCATGTTGCTGAGACACTTTGGATGTTTTGGGTTGCATTAGACTTAAGGAATCCTTACAAACTCCCCTAGGCTGATGCTGATGCTTAAGGAATCCTTACAAACCCTTAAGGAATCCTTACAACAAGAAATCAACATCAAGTGGATTTCAATTCTTGGTGGAGGATCATCTCATGGCAATGTAAAAAACAATCCTGTGTCTCTACATCAACTGCTGAAGCAGAATACATTGCTGTTGCAAGCTGTTGTGCTCAACTACTGTGGATTCAGAATCAGATGTTAGACTATGGATTCAACTTTATGAGTACTCCTATCCATATTGACAACAATAGTGCTATCTCCATCATTTAAAATATGGTGAAGCACTCTAAGACAAAGTTTATTGATATCAGGTATCATTTCATTATAGATATTCATGAGAAAAATCTGATTAAACTAATCAAAGTTGATTCAAATGAACAATATGTTGATCTTTTCACCAACGCTTTTGATGAACAAAGATTTAAATATCTTATAACAGCTATTGTGATGATAAACATTGATTAGATTACCTCTTTTGAAAACCTTTTAATATGTAAAGTCTTATGTCAATACAATTTAAGCCCTATTACAAAAGATCTCTCTGAAATTTTCTAAGTATAAATTTCTTTCGAAGAAAAATTACCCTCGAAAGTTATCTTCATATCTTCCAAAGCAAAATTTCTCCAAGGATAATTTCTTCTCGGAAAAGTTTTTAGTCTCGGAAGAAGCGATTGATTTAATATCAGATCTACTTCGAAGCTTATATAAACTCTCCTTTCAGAAAGCAATTCTTTACCTTCGGATGCAAAGCTTTTGCTTTGGAAGTAAGAGCTACCTTCGGAAGACAAATTATCTTCGCAAATGTTTATATTCGGAAGAGAGATTTTACTGTGTAACGGAAATCTCTTGGGGCCCACACTGTAAAAAGCAAAGATTTTGTTAATGATGTCGGATTATTTAACTGAATAAACCTTACCGCCACTGTCATTTCATCCACTAAAACTCCACATCACCTTATCCTAACCCCCATTACCGCCATTCCACCCTCTTTTAAATAATCCGACTATTCACTTCATCTTCTTACCTAAATTTTACTGCCCTAAAAGTTTCCTTCACTCTAATTATTCAAGCTCAAATTCATCCTCATTCACCTTTCTCAAATGGCACTCAACCCTTAGCACAACTAAGTCGCATTTCTAGACTCTTCAAGAGATGCTGACTTCTTAGAAATAATCTCCTTTCTCACCCAATCGTCTTACTACACCGCCCTTACTATTAATCCCACTGTTTACTTAATCAAATGGTTGAATTTTGGGACAATGGTCAAGTCAAAACCCTAAATGGGATTCATGTGCTAAGATCCCGTATTTGTGGACAAGAGTTGGTCATCACTGAACAACTCATCAGGGAGCATCTCGAGCTTCATGATGAAGGTGCTCCTACAGAGTTCCCCAAAATAGATTTAGACAGCACATACATCTTCATGGGATATGGTGGAGACATGAGCACGTCGACTGTCTACAAATTCAACTTCTCCTACAACTGGAAGTTCCTCTGCATGTTGTCCTCCACTGTCTATCAAACAATTTGGAGGATGGGATCAAATCCCATATGAACTAGGATGCTTAGTTCATGGATTGGTGAGAGGCCTGCGCTTCAACTACTCAAGATTTTTGCTGATCAATCTTATGGAAATCTTCAAAGGGAACATTCTTTATGTATCCCAGATTTCTTCAGCACATCATCCACTGTGAGCTGGACTAGAGTCAGCTTGTCTGTGCAGCTGCTCTATCTGTCCCTCAAATGAGGCCTGCCATCTTCAAGACCTTGAAGAAGGTTTCCACCAACTTCACTGAAAGGTACACTTCTTTACTTCTAGGTATGATTGAGCATATAGCTCCTGGTGACATCCCTGTTCACCCCACAGGTGATGAACCCACACCAGCAACTACCTCCATAATGACTACACTGCCTTCTCACCCCATCACCATCACATACAAGAGACGCCCCAAATAAACCCTTGTTCAATCTACTCTGATTGAACAAGCTCCTCCTATTCAATCCAAAAGGACTAGAGTGGAACAATAGGCTCTCACTCAGTTTGAGGTCTCACCATCCTTTGACCTCAATTTGGGTTTTGAGTTTCCTAAGTCTCAAACCCATGAGCCTGAAACCCAAGCCAACAGCCCTCAAGATGAGTGTTTATGCTCTTCTGAGCAGCCAACAAGGGACAACCCCACTAGAGGCTCAACGCCTGTAGACATTGACCAAGGTCCCAGGTCAGTAGGCTTAACTTCCTTATCTTTCACTATCCTTCTCTTTAAAACTGATGAAGAGATAACATCTCTCCATGGCAATGATGTTGATCTATAACACCCTCTCCAAGATCAATAGAGCCTAGAGAGACCTCTTATCTCTAGCCCCCATCAGAAAACCATTACTGAGGTGAGTCCGACTAATATGCAGGAGACTCATGCAGATTTAGCTACCAATACAGAAGGTGCTCAATGGACCCTATGGACAGTGGTAACATCTCTGAGACTGAATCTATGGCAACCATGCCTTTTGATGACTCTGAAAGAGACATCATTAAGCAAGGGAAACCATGGTGCCAAGAAAACCATATCTGGTGGTGAGGCTGAAATACTAGGTATGTTACCTCATCCCCGTGATTCTTCAAAAGAAGATGAAGGAAGCATGCAACTCTTCATTAAAGACCTACTATCTAAAGTCTCAAACCTTGAATCCAAGGTTAGGACTTTAGAAAAAAGGTCTGCCACTCAGAAACTTGAGATTGACATTCTTAAGGCTCAACTAGCTGAGAAACAGATTGAGAGATCTGTTACGCACGTACCTAGTCAGGTCTCCTTGACCTCTTCCTCCAGCTCATCTAGCTCTTAGGATGATGCTACCAAAAAGGGGGAGAGTGTTCAGAGTCAAACACCTGAGGACCCACAGAGCCAATCTTCAACTTCTAAATATTTGGCTCCTATCACAACTTCTTCTGAGCCATCTCAAGTCACTCTAACAATTGATTCAAGGATGCTCAGAGATCTCTACAGCTTCTTCTCTTAGTCCTTGTTGAGATCTGCTCGTGATCAGCCAAGTCTTGATACTGCCATGATATACTTTGGAGCTGAAGAGCTTCAGAGGCTAATTGCACCTTCTAACACTGTGGAAGAAGTGTAAGGCCCCGTCCCCGGGACGCTTACAGCTGGCCAATCATTGCTCATAAAACATATAATTGCATTCATATTTCATAAAACATCGTAGCGAAACGTGAAAACAACTTTTCATTTCATTAAGAACACTTTTGCAAATTAATACAAACATCCATTACATATTTTCATTTGTTCACCTTACAATGCAAAAACATTAACAAAAGAATTCCATCCAAAATGCCAAGTAGCTGCCCCACGCCATCCTCAGCAATGCTCACCTACCAACTGGAATAAAAAGTCAACATTGTTTAGGGAGATCTAGTTTTAAAATAAAAATACTTTACTTTTGCTAAAACCATACTTTACTATACATGTGATCACACATCATTCGTACACATAGATAATATCATTATTATCTCTTATTCATTATGTGTTTTTCATTTCGTCCATTCATCATTAAATCTTTACTTTCATTCAGACAATTGCCATGTGCTCCACCCCAATGTATGCATAAAGCCGGTACTGGCCTGAGGTCTTTTATAGACCACGCATTGTGCATCAAGTTGACTCTAGTTACCTAGGGTGAGCGGCAGGGTCCCATACATATGGTCAATCACAAGGATTGGACCCTCAGTATGCATCCTTCTGGGGTAATTAACCCACACACAGTTGAGCTAACACCCTTGATTGGGTGTGAACCTCCATACGTTTGCTTAATCACATGGATCAAGCCCCAGTGTGCATCCTTCTGGGGTAGCTAACCCGCACATGGTTGAGCTACCACCCTTCATTGGGTGTGAACCTCCTTATGTTTGCTTGCAAGCCTTTCATACTTACATTTGTTCATTAATGCATGCATTCATCATTTTGTTCCTCTTTTCATTATCTTCCACTTTACGTTACATAATACTTTTCATTTCGTGCATTAACATTCAACATAAAGCCACGGGAAAATAATCATACAAAGCAAGGAACATAATAAACAGTCAATATCATCATACAGGGCATTATACATGCATAACAACATCATACATACCATCATGCATAAACATTCAATAACATACATCATAACATGCCCAACATAACATCTTTGACCTCAAAAATCAACTTACATATCCCCCGGGAACCTCCCAAGTCAAAGCCTAAATTATAGTTTTTCTCCGAAAACTTAGAAATATTCTAAGTGTTCATCCGCATTTTCCCTTTTTGTTCATCCGCATTTGTTTTGTTCATCCGCATTTCCCATACTTCATCCGCATTTGTTCACTTTCTCATCTGCATTGGTCTTACTCATCCGTATTTGGTCACTTTCTCATCCGCATTGGTCTTACTCATCCGCATTTGTCAATGCTCATCCGCATTGGTCATCCACATTTCACATACTTAGTCAATGCCCATCCGCATTTCCTATACTTAGTCAATGCTCATTCGCATTTCCTATACTTAGTCAATGCTCATCCGCATAAACTTTCCATCCGCATTGACTTCATCCGCATTAACTACACCTAGGCAATTTATTCTAAATCCATTCACACCGAAACATCAGATTCAATTCCCAAGTACCATCTAACATGCTCTTAGCTTAAATCTCACATTCTAAGCCTTAGAAACACAATCATACATCATCAAGCATGAACATAGCCCAACATTACATCATAATCACAACATACGCACATCCACACATACGGGTCCAAACCTAGTTTTATAAAAACATACATTCATGCATTTCCAGCCCCAAAATCAGTAAAACAAGTATTAGAGGGGTCCTAGAACTCACCTTTGCAGCTCTTGAGCATGGCTTCTTCCAAATCATTTGCAATTGAGTTCAACTGCCTAGAAACCCACTAAAAACATACCCGAACACATAAAAACACACATAAGCATAAACCCTAGGATAAAACTTGTCAAGATCATCATGAACACATGAATTCTTACCTTGAGTTCGAATTCTTCTTGTTCTTCCTTCAAAACCGAGAGTTCTCTGCTGCACTTATCTTACCTTGAGTTCGAATTCTTCTTATTCTTCCTTCAAAACCAAGAGTTCTCTTCTGCACTTTCCTTCTCTCTCTAAAAATGTCCGAGAATTTGTGATGTGTGTGACATATGGGCGGCCATACCACCTTTTACATCCACTTTTCAAAAATTTTGTCCTTTTGACACTTTGTACCCCTTAACTTGGATAAAACGTATTTTTTTCTTTTTCTTTCCTTTTTCTTCACTTAATTCGTCTTTCTTAGACTTTAAATTAAAAAAAATGTCCGGGTGTTACAAGTCCACCCCCCTTATTTAGGTTTCGTCCCCAAAACCTGTTATTCCTCAAAGAATTGTGGGTAATGCTGTCTCATCTCTTCCTCAGTCTCCAATGTAGACTCGGATCCCTTCCTATGCTTCCACTGTACACGCACAAGGGGAACCACTTTATTCCTCAGCCTCTTCTCTTTTCGATCGATGATCGCCACTGGTTGCTCCACATAATTAAGCAGTTCGTCTACCTTGATATCCTCCAGTGGAACAATCATATCCTCATCTGCTAAGCACTTTCTCAGATGAGATACATGGAATGTCGGAGGAATTCCACTTAGTTCATCTGGTAACTCCAACCTATAGGCCACCTCGCCTACTCTAGCAATGATTCGGAAAGGCCCTATGTATCTCGGGCTCAACTTGCCCCGCTTTCTGAATCAGATGATACCCTTTCAAGGTGAGACCTTCAACATAACCCTGTCGTCCACCTTAAACTCAATCGGTCTGCGTCGTTTATCAGCATACGACTTTGTCTATCTTTGGCTGCCTTCATGAAGGCCTTGATCTTTTCAAGCTTCTCAGTCATAGCCTCGATTACCTTGACGCTCCCTAATTCTTTCTGACCAATGTCTCCCCACACACGGGCATTCGACATCTCCTACCATATAGCAACTCATAAGGTGGCATACCAATGTTGGCATGATAATTGTTGTTATATGAGAACTCAGCTAACGGTAAGTGGTCATCCTAACTTCCTCCAAAATCGATAACACATGACCGAAGCATGTCTTCTAATATTTGAATGGTCCTCTCTGACTGACCATCAGTCTAGGGATGATAAGTCGTGTTGATGTGTAACCTCGTCCCCATCGCATCATGGAATTTCTTCCAAAATTTGGATGTAAACCCGGTGTCACGATCTGACACAATAGACACCGGTACACCATGACGAGTTACAATCTCCTTAATGAAAAGATCCGCCAACCTCTCGGATGAATATGTCTCGCGGATCGGTAGAAAGTGAGCACTCTTGGTCAGACGATCAACAACCACCCATATAGCATCATACCCTTTCGGGGTACGCGGCAGCTTCGTAATGAAATCCATGGTGATGTGCTTCCACTTCCATTCCGGTATATCCAAAGGTTGGATCTTCCCATACGGCTTCTGATGCTCGGCCTTCACCTGTAGACAAGTAAGGCATTTACTCACATACTCCACCACATCACGTTTCATACCCGGCCACCAATAATCTTTTTTCATGTCTTAGTACATCTTTGTAGCACTGGGATGAATAGCGTATCGAGTCTTATGAGCTTCATCCATAACCTTCATATGTAGATTACGAAAACGAGGAATCCACATCCATCCAAATCGGATTCGAACACCAAGCATGTTTTCACTCAATTCCACAACTAGACCTCTCATTCTTTCAGAGTTAAGATGATCTTCTTTCAATGCTTCATCTTGCAACTCTTTTACTTGCTTCATCACATTCGAGGTCATGATCAATTGATATGCTTTCACCCGAATCGGCTCGGGCCTCTCTTTTCGGCTTAGGGCATCCGCCACCACGTTGGGTTTGCCCGGATGGTAATGAATCTCGCAATCATAATCTTTTATAAGTTCCAACCATCGTCTCTGTCTCATGTTCAAGTCCTTCTGCTCAAAGAAGTACTTCAAGCTCTTGTGGTCAGTGAATATGGTGCACTTCGTCCCATACAGATAGTGTCTCCAAATCTTTAGCGCAAAGACCAGACTACTAGCCTCAAGTCATGAGTAGGATAATTGACCTCATGAACCTTCAACTGTCGGGATTCATAGGCTATAACCTTCCCTCTTTGCATACCAGATCTTCACTTCCATCGGGTAATGAGAGAACAGGAGCTTGAGTCGATCTCCCCTTTAATTCTTCGAATGCCTTCTCTTGAGCTTGACCTCATACAAACTGTAACTCCAGGATAATCAAACTTGAATCAAATCATAAAGAATTAGATCAAAATAATGACAATCACAATAAAACTCCTTTGATCTTCAATTAGATTGCAAAGCATGTGTTTACAAATAATCCCCCAATCTATTGGTCATTCAACCCTTCTCTAACACTAATGACAATTAACCTATTTATAGTCTAGACTAATATTCACTTATTGCACTTAACTCCCTAGACTTAGGCTAATTAATGCAAAATTACATATTAAGCATAAAATAACTAAAAACAAGATAAAATATATTTTGTTCACACAAAATATATTTATTACAATATAACTCCTAGTCATCTAAATTTTCAACGACTTGTCTCGGTTCCTCTTCTCGAACGTGTCAGGTTTGACTTTTGTTGACTTTGATCGTGACGTTGACTTTTGTTGACTTTCACTATGTTGATAATATAGATTATCTTTTACAGCTCCAACAATACTCCCCTTAGTCTATCATTATCAACGCCTTCAAACAAAATCAGCATCGAGAAGTCAACAGTAGAAAGATCTTCAATTTGAATCTTTCTGATTCTAATGAGAAAGATTTTTCATCTCATAATCTCCTCCTATTTATATGCTCCCCTTTTTCGAGTGCATCCTTGTAAAGATATTGGAACATCTTTCCCAAATCTCTAATCTTGAGTGCTTCAGAAGATGTAAGAGGAGGATTCCTAGCTTGGTATCTTCTACAAACTTAAGAAACGGGGTTCTCTGATCACGTACACTGCTCAAGTGATGATCGGCCATCACTTAACGCAAATATCTGAAACACATTCACAAACACAATCTCTACATTTCTAATTAGATCATGCATTTTAACAAAATAACTCGTGTTTATCTGTGTGTGAAAAACAAGCGAACCCCTGTTCGTTTGTGCGTAATTTCTGTGAAATGCATGAAAAATGATAAAATTGTAACAGTATAATATGGAAGATCTAAAAGAAAGTTTGAAATGAAAATATATTATAATTTTTATTTTATTATATCATTTTTTATCTATCATTATTTTTTTGTTTTTTTTAAATCGAGAACTGAATCGATCATGAGATCATATCCTAAAGATATACTTAGCATAAAGATGAATTTATACATCGACAAGCAATGAGATCACACTGATAACTGAATCTAATCACAGTCTTTGAATGATTTTGAAATTCTAAAACAGATCATAGCGATTGCTGATTTGTTTGTCCACTTAAACCCATGCCTTATCTTTTTCAACAAACAACATATGATTTTTTAATGTTCGATTAAATGCTTTAGAATGCTAGGACCCCATAATCATTTGGCAAAAACCCTAACCCCAACTGCAGGATTTCTTGAATTTTGTAACGATCTTTACAGAGCAAGGCTTGTGTATTAGTGTTTAAGTGATTATCAACAGAATATTACATTCTGTGATGAATTCATCGTTTAGATGATTTGACACTACTTAGACCAAAATGGTGAGAGCTCCAGGTCTATAGTCACGTATAACAAAGAAGATGACCATTTAATCATGTGTCGATGAGAGCTCCAGGTCAGTACTATCGTACAGCAGAGGAGATCACACTCCAGGTCAGTACTACCGTATAGCAGAGGATATAAACACAAGTACAAGACACATAAATACACCAGACATGATTCAAAGATATGGCTTATAAGATTTGTATCATGGTGGGTGAAAGGTCAATTCTCAATCCAATTTTTGTCGGGACTCAGTTTTTGTGCAGGCCAAAAAAGATTGCGTAAATCCAGACGTCCTTAAGCATATATTTTAATTTAAATCATGATGTTGCTGTTTACTTTATTCTTCAAGTTGAGTCTACCAAGCATATCATTAAAGCATCTGTTTGTTTTTCTATTATTTGCATTTGAAAAATAAGATGTGAATCAGATAACAGCATCAGTACTATTTTCTCATTTTTCAAATGCAAGTCATGCAAAAACAAGCATTTCAAGAAGATATACAATCATTTCTCAATCATCTCGAATCAAGAATCAAGTTCCCAGTTCTCGTTTCATTTTTATTTACTTATACTATCCCCCTAAATTTTTTTTGGCAAACTGTTTTTTTTTTTATAATTTTTTTATAAAACTATAGAAAAATAGAAATTTACCAAAGAAGATCTTCCAAACTACACTGATATCAAGATAAGAAATGAATGATCAAGAAATATGCAGTGATTGTAAAGTGAGAACTGTGATTGTACAGATAAAAATCCAGATGTGGATAAAATACCATGACCTTAACCTATTTGTACCGCCTCAAATTTAAATTAGAAACAATCTCTGTCAGTAAACCGGATTACTAACAGTCCTCCTGAATTGTTTCTGCACTCATTAACAAATTAGTTAGAGAGGGGAACCTAGGCCATCGTAGTCTTGGAAGTCCTTTTTCATCAATATATGAAACCTGCTTCTGCACACAACCTTTAAAACAATCAGGGATATCTCTATTCTTCTTTTTAATTTTCCAAATTTGTTTCATTTCAATTAATTTGGATTTGAATGAATTAAATTTGGAAATCATTTTCTGTTTAAGACCAGAAGGAAAAGAACCTTTGGTCATTTTCATCTTTGTATCATGTGAAACCGGCTTCATATGAAAAGGTGTGGATGGAGGGTTTTTTATCCAACCATTCAAAGATGTAAGCTTTTTACCTCTTGATCCAGAGAAGCAACCTGTGTTGCCTTTACTGTCTGGAAGATTCTTTGTAGACTTACATTCGAAGAAGCAATTCGTTTTGACTTTACCGTTCAAAGTAAGTCTTTGAGGGAACTTCTTTACTACATGACCTTCTTTTCCACACTCAAAACAAGCCTTGAAAGGCTTTTGATGCTTGACTGAACTGTGTGATGCACGTGGGGATGAGGATTGTTTTGATCTTGTAGCAGATTCTTGCTTGTTTTGGCATTTGCTATACTAAACATGGAAAGAGATCTTCACTGATTGACTGGGTTGATTTGTAATTGGAAAGAGATTCGGTGTTGGTCTTGATCCGCTTTTGGAAGCTTTTGTGACTTGAAAATGTTAGGAGACATCTTGATCTGTGAGGAACCAACACGCACCTCTGTGATTGATTCATCATCTGAGCTTGTCCAGTCTCGTATACACAGATCTTTCTCCAACGGATCTTGATTGACATCTCCTATTGTGTTGGCTTCACTTATAGGATTCTGATTGCTTGATGATTCGACAACTGTTCCTTCTTTAACAAACCTAACAGGAACAAACGAAGGAATATTACCTGTTTTGAATTTGTTGAAGAAGGTTGGAGAAGCAATTGATATTGGTGTTGGAGCATCAGAGGTGGAATCATCATTAATCTTCTTATCAGGCTCCTACCTGTGGAATCCCAAACCTACAGGAGAATCCTGCACATCTCTAACCTCTTTAAGATTAACGTTGCTTAAACCTACATTTAAAATATTAGTTTCTGCAGCTTCAATCAAATCATTAGATAGATGAGGTTGAGGCATAGGAGAGTAACAATATGTGCTAGGAGGAGGATAGACGTATGGATTTTCACCACAACCACTCCCGTTTTTATGCTATCTCCCCTCTGTTTACACAGTAGCTCTTCCTGTTTCATTCCGGATATGGTCCATCTATCAAGCTTTGTTTTAAACTTGCTTGTTTCAAATTCAGGCAAAATGACTCTTTCGTTTAAAAGATTAATTTCAACATTTCTTTCAAGAAGAGTTCGTTTTAAATGATCATTTTCTTTTAAAGCTTCATTCAATTTTATGAAATACTTGGCTTCATTCTTTTTAAGTTCTGCGTTTATGGTGGTTAACTCCTTTTGGTTATCTAAAGTAACCTATTAGCTTTATACACACCAAATAAACGAATTTTACAAGCAAAAGAACACAGATCCTGAACTGTCTCGTATGGAAGATCAGGATGACTCTTTCAGTAGTAAGAGCCTTCTCACAGTTGCAAACTCTGGTATTTCGCTTCCGTTCCTCTTCCTTCTCAGCATCACAAACTTCAGCATTCAACTCAGCTCCACCTTTACCCATTGATGTCTGCTTAAGCTCCTCTTGTACTTCTTCAGTTCTAGGTTTCGGTAAATCGTCGGAATTGGTGCCGGAATCTGATCTCTCTTCTAGTTTCTCTTTGGAGTTTGAAGTGATCTTTGGAGTTAGATATGTTGCTTCATAATACTCACGACGTTTGATATCCAACTCCATTTCATTCAGTTTGTTGATCACCTCCATTAGTTTGTAATCCCGAAAACCTCTATCTCTTTTAATCGACTTGCCGTCTGAGCTCCAATCAGAACTTGTTCATGGTTCCCAATTGGGCATCAAACTTCTTCAGATTACTTGCCACCAACAAAAAACAATCAACAAAATCGAACATCTTTTCATTCTTTAAAGCTGCAAAATTATCAAACCGACATTGTGCAATTGTGAGATTATCAGATTCGAAGGATTTAAGCAGCTCTGCAAAAGCCATTTTTCTATTTTTGTTTATTGCAATAACACTCCCAAAAGTATTTTTCCCAACAATTGTAAAATAATTCTCTCCCGGGAAAATATATTCGTAAATGTCACGCTAGACAATCTTAGCAACTAGGGTCAAGCTGCCAGGTCAGCTTGTTTTCTTCTTTTTTTTATAAATCTTGCAAAATTGATGAAAATTTCTTTATCGAGATGAACTCAATTAATCCCAACTAGGGAGAAAAAGTCATCTTTAACACTCAAATTTCGCTGAAGAAATGATAGTTTCGCAGTGCTAGTTTCGCCAAAATTATAGTTTTGCAGTGCTAGTTTCGCAGTGAACACTAGTTTTGCTGAGGCGACAGTAGTTTTGCTGGAAATTTTGGCATCAATTTCGCCAGCCAAATGCCTAAAACAGCTTAGTTTCACCGACAAGTGTGCATGAAACAAGCTTGAACTTTCGTTCAATGATACTACTTTCGCTAAGATGCTGAAATTAACTACAAAGTGTAAAACACGTGTAGTTTCGCTGAAAGAACATGCAGTTTCGCTAGATGAATTGCTAATTTCGTTGGACGAATCTGAAAAGCTTTTTCAACACAAAATCAATCTGAAAACGCCCAAATCTCAATGTATTTGAAACCTGATGATTAATAGAGCTTTCCCAACCAATAACAAGCAAACTTCAATCAATTTCCATATCAATAACACTCAAATTTGATCCGAAAATGATAAAAACAAGATATTGAACCAAAACAACCAAAACCTCAACTTCTCTCTCTAAAAATCTTAAAATCTTTAGTGAATTTGATCCAAAATGGCTCTGATACCAAATTGTAACTCCAGGATAATCAAACTTGAATCAAATCATGAAGATTTTGATCAAAATAATGATAATCACAATAAAACTCCTTTGATCTTCAATTAGATTGCAAAGTATGTGTTTACAAATAATCCCCTAATCTATTGGCCGGCGAAAGTGTAGATTCGCTGATAGTTTCGACAGGCAAAAATATAGTTTCGCTAGCAAAAACATATCAATTTCGCTAACCTAGAAGGATAGTTTCGACCGGGCGAAACTGTACAGACTTATGTTAAAATTCGGCGAAACTAAAACAAAGTCGGCGAAACTGTTAGGTTCGCATGGGCGGCATAACCTCACAGTTTCACTGAAAAGTGAAGAACTTTCGTTCAGTTTCGTAGGATAATCGGTAGTTTCGCTGGATGAACAGCGAAGACACCGAAGAGACACAAGATTAAAAGTCTTAGAATGTGTTATTATTAACAAGATTAAAAGAATGTCCAGAGTTCGAAACTCACAGGCGAACAGAGAGCAAACAAAACAACTAATCAACACCCTAAAAACACGAAACCACGAAAAAGTTTCGGAAAAAACCGGAAGTTACGAAAGTGCGAAAGTGTGAGGAGATAATTTCGCAAAATGACTTAAATAGCAAATAGTTTCGCATACTGCGAAACTATAGTTTCGCTTACTGCGAAACTATAGTTTCGCTTACTGCGAAACTATAGTTTCGCTGGGCGAAGTTGCAGTTCGACAGACGAAATTCAGATCAAAATGAAATCGCTTATAATGAGGATGTTAAGCGAAATTGCAATTTCGTCTAGCGTAAGAATTTTTTTAAGGCAAGTATAATAAAGCACAAAATAGATCGGAGATCACATTCTCAAGATAAATATAGCACAAAGATGAATTAAATCATTGATCGGTAATGAGATCATATTGATAACAGAATCTAATCACAGTCTTGGAATGATTCGGAAGTAATAAAACAGATCAATAACGATTGCTGATTTGTTTGTCCACTTAAACCCATGCCTTTTCTTTTTCAACAAACAACATATGATTCGTTAAGGTTCGATTAAATGCTTTAGAATTCTAGGACCCCACAATCATTTGGCAAAAACCCTAACCCCAACTTCAGGATTTCTTGAATTTTGTAACGATCTTTACAGAGCAAGGCTTGTGTATTAGTGTGCAAGTGATTATCAACAGAATATTATATTATGTGATGAATTCATCGTTTAGATGATTTGACACAACTTAGATTAAGATGGTGAGAGCTCTAGGTCTATACTCACGTATAACAAAGGAGATGACCATTTAATCATGTGCCGATGAGAGCTCCAGGTCAGTACCATCGTACAGCAGAGGAGATAAGCACCAACACGAGTCACTAAAATACACCAATCATGATTCAAAGATATGGCTTATAAGATTTGTATCAAGGTGGGTGAAAGATCAATTCTCAATCCAATTTTTGTCAGGACTCAGTTTTTATGCAGGCCAAAAAAGATTGCATAAATCCAAACGTCCTTAAGCATATATTTTAATTTAAATAATGATGTTGCTGTTTACTTTATTCTTCGGGCTGAGTCTACCAAGCATATCATTAAAGCATCTATTTGTTTTTCCATTATCTGTGTTTGAAAAAATAAGATGTGAATCAGATAACAGCATCAGTTACTATTATTTCTCATTTTTCAAACGCAAGTCATGTAAAAACAAGCATTTCAAGAAGATATACAATCATTTCTCAATCATCTCAATCAGGAATCAAGTTCCCAGTTCTCTTTTCGTTTTTATTTACTTATCCTTTTTTTGATAATCACAATAAAACTCCTTTGATCTTCAATTAGATTGCAAAGTATGTGTTTACAAATAATCCCCCAATCTATTGATCATTTTGTTAGGACCTGGTATTTGAACGAAATACCTAGTGATTAGCGTGTAAACCAGATCAAATAGTGCGGAATCCTATTTGATTGGCGATCCAATCAGTGAGAACACACGAAGAATCAATCAAGAATTGAAACTAACGTTAGAAATCAATTGGGAATCGATCTAATGTGTTCTATGAACTTGGAGAACGAATTGTGAGGCTTCTGGACTGCTAGGGTACGTCTGGAGTTGTAATTTTTCAAAAGCTCTCTATTTTTCACGAATTGGGTTGTATTTATAGGTTAGTATTATTCATTCGTGCGACTGAACCATTAGTATGGTTCAGTCGTGCGATTGAACCATGCGGTTGATTCATTCGCACAATTGAGTACTCAGTCGTGCGACTGAGTCAATCTCATGTTATAATCATACGATTGATCCAGTCTCCTGGTTCAGTCGTGCGACTGAGTCATTCGTATGAAGTTATTCATGCGTATGGTCCATTTGCATGGGCCACTCGCATGAGAACTTCATTCTGTTAAGTTGATGTATTAATTAATTAATATAACATTATGTGTAACAATTCAAACAATCACAAACCTAATTAACCAATTCAACGTCGACTCATTAATGAAATATTAAACATTATAAATAACAAACAAACCATATCATTTCATTAATCATTCCAAGTATTACCTCAGAATCATACAAACAAGATCTATTACATTCATATCATGATCTAGGGACATACATGTATCAACAAACTCCCCCTTGGACCTAGATCTCTCTAATCTCTTGTTTTCTGCATAACCTCCTTGTATTTCTTGTACTTCTCCTCTTTTGTGACTCCCGTGTAAATCTCAAACGCGAAGCAGAGTCGTATAACGTTCTGGAACTGGAGGGCTTGTACAATATCTTTTGTATCATAGAACAGTGGCCACTTGTATAGCGTATATACATCATTTTCCGACAAGTTTATAAGCCACATCGGGTCGAATACCCTGATCATATCCATTTGTCCCTCTTTGCTTAGGACTATGACTGCTTCAGCTATTCTCCAATCGTAGTACCACCACTTAAAGTGTGGAGTGAAATCCTGTGGCATTTCCCTGAGTGGGATTCTTGACATTGTGCGCGGAGGATTCCACTTCAACACTATCTTGGGCTTGCCAGTAATGGCATCAACCTCGGACCTTCTGATATACCTAGTAGGCTGTTGGGGTCTGAAGTTAACCCATCTGGTGTGATACTCCTTCTTTAGGGCAGCCTCAAACCAGCCTGACATCTTCCTCGGATAAGCATACAAAAGCTTTAATTTGGCCAGCAGGTTGAGCTCAAAACCTGGTAGAGTCTTCAGATCATGTGGGAATCTGAAGTACTCTATGCCCTGTTCTCTCTTAACCGCATAAGCATTAAGATCCTCAAAATACGCCCATGCTATGATCCTTCCTGACACCTTGTGATGTTTCTTGACTCTATAGAGTTTGGTGTAGGAATCTTTCTTTGGTGCAGTACATTGGGCTCTAACTTCTTCAAAACATGCAGCCCACTCAGCCTTTCGAATGTCGACATCATCATTTGAGGCTTGGGCTGTTCCTACTACTTTTTTTGTTTCTTGCTCCATCTTGTTCAACACCTCAAAAGTATCGCTGACAAGGGATTCACCCAGATTGGGGACCACATTACCCTCATTGTCAGCGTACTGAGGGTAATCCTCGGTAGTGACATCTTTGATCTCGACTTCATCAACATCATTGAGCTCTTCGTCACTAGTCGAATCGCATGTTGGAGCATCTTTCAATATCTCATCTGGATTTAGCTTGAAAAGCTCTGCCAGTTGCTCGTTTGATAGGTCATGAATTATTTCCCCTTCTTCAGGGGCATAGTTCACTGACCTTCTGACAATCCCTTGTAGATCAAGAATCATTGTTAGCTGAGTCTTGACCTGCTGAAGGGGAGCAATCAAACTCATCTCTTTGGTAATTTGGTTCTGTTTGATTTAAACATTCACACATAAGTCATTAGTAATTAATCAAATAGAAATGCATTCACTTAATATACACATTCAATACATCGTTTTCAATACAGGATTCAAATACAAAAGTAAATAAATACATAAACATCTAGTCTTTACTTTTATCCTGTATCATAGTATCATCACTTGGAGGAGCAGAAGTAGAAGCTGATTGATCTTGTCTTTTCTTTGACCTTTTCTCTTGACCTGTAGTAAAGGCCGATGCAGCTGCATCCCCTCCTTCTGCTTCATCATCATCTTCCTTCTCCTATGTCCTATCTCCTTCGGTTTCTTCATTCTCCTCAGTATCACTCTCAACATCCTCGTCATCATCTTCATCATCATCATCTCTTTCCCCTTCATTTATCTTCAATGGCTCCTCCTTAGATCCTTTCAGTTTTAACAGGATAGTCTTCTTTGCCTTCTCCAACTCCTCTATTTTCTTGCTTGATTTGACACTATGTGATTGGAGTTGGGCTATCTCAGTGCTCTGAGTAGCCATCTGTTGGGCCTGCTCCTCTATAACTCAAGCCTGCTCTGCAATTTAGTGAGATTGTGCAGCAGTCAGGTTAGTAACCTGGCGGATCTGGGCTGCCTTTTCCTCATGTGCAGCCAGTAAGCGCTCACCATTTTGTTAAGCGCAGACAGCTGTTCCTCTACCCCGATTGGAGGTAGAGGTGATCCATAAGTATGTGAGGGATGGGCTGAGGGTATTGCTTGGTGTGAAGTGGTGGCGGTGGTGGTGGCTGTAGTAAAGATAGGTCTGTGAAATGATGGAGGTGATGTAGGAGTAAAGATATGGTGGTGGATGGAATCTGTGCTGTGTGGGAGGTATGGTGGTGGATGTGGTAGCTGTGGTGGCTGTGATGGATGTGGTGGCTGTGGTGGATGTGGTGGCTGTGGTGGATGTGGTGGCTGTGGTGGCTGTGGTGGTGAGGAAGGTCACCCGACGCTTCTTCTTCTTCTGACCATGGGGTTTAGCCATCCTCTTCCTCCTCGTCCCCGTTGAGGTGGAAGCTCCCCCTACAACCCTGCCTGCGGACCCCGGTGCATAGCTTGGGTCAGTATCAGTCTCTCCGGAGTCTCTCGGGTGTTCACCAACCACCCTTAGCCCATGTTCTATGGGAAAAACTTGGCTTCCCACAGTTCGCGTTAGGGGCTCCTCATCCGACTCATCCTCCTCCTCTGCACCCTGAACAAAATCCTGATGAAATCGAACTGACTCGGCTACTTCTCCAGCTGGGACAGACACTGGAGGAACAACATCAGACACAGTGCCTCTAGGTGGAATAGGCATACCGTCTCCAGCATCCCCACTGTCATCATCATCTGAGTCATGAGTGGGTAGAGCAATCTGCTCCACATCAGAGTCACTATCATTGTGGCGCCACTTTCTCTTTGCTGGCACCATGTAGTCATCCAGGGCAAGATGACCAAACAACCTCCTCACAGGAGGTTTCACTTGCTTCCCCCTGTACACTTTCATCCTCCCCAGGGTAGTATCATCCATCACCTCGAGGACTACCGCATCCTCCTTCTCCTTCGGCAAGGAGGGAAGATTCTGATTTATGATCATCTGCATAAACCTCGGGTACATACAGAAACCTTCATTCCCTTTCCCCTCGATGTTCTCCACCAGATAGGTGAAGATCATCTTGGAGAAGCTGAATGGATGGTTCAGCACCAACGCAACATACACGTTCTGCATCTGGTCAGATAGCTCATCAAAACCTCCCTTTCTGGAAGCTATGCACTTAAGCAGCACGTGCGCAAGATATTTAAACTGGGGACAAAGGTTACTTTTGTTGAGTACCCCCAGCATTTATGTCCCCAGAGTACTTGGCTCTAAGAAAGCATCCTCTGACTGTGAGGGGGTGTAATCGAGTCGGACAATGAGTGTCATCCCCCAACTGTAATACGATCCTCAGATCCTCCTCTGAGATAGTAATAGCCTCTACAAAGATGGTACTTCTGATGCAATGAGGCTCAGACGATCTATCAACTGTAGCGCCTTCCCAAAAGGCTTGCTGGATGGATCGATAAGGAGTACAAGGAGTAGATATGGCATGTGCAATCCTCGATCTCAGTAGAAATGTGATGATGCCAGAGAAATCGGCAGTGTTTCTGGATGTCAAGTCCAGATGAGCACATATATTGTGCTTCGTGCTCATAATCCATCGACTCGCCATCTGTTACACAAAGATAGTAAACATTAGTACCATTGGCTAAGAAAGTCATGAAAACCTTAAACTTGAAGAAAATCTTTCTGTCATGCGATTGAGATTGTGCGACTGAGTTCAGTCGTGCGATTGAACAGTGCGAATGGGGTTCAGTCGTGCGACTGATCCCATGCGTACCACTGAGTGTGCGACTGGGCTCATACGTATGTAACCTCATGCGGTTACACCAGTCGTGCGACTGAACTTCATACGCATGGTTCAGTCGTGCATTTAAGCAGTTCACACCCTTTAGTCGTGCGACTGAAGTTCATCACTCTGTCCATTCGCATGATGTACTGACTGTTCAATTCAAAATCACTTTTTCACCATTTTTGAGTTTTAGACATCGTTATCTGGTTCATTTGACTCGCAATACATTCTTATACCACCTAATATCTTTACTTTCGTTTGTTTAAGTCATTTAGTTAGGTTATTAAGTCACTTAAGTCTCGGTTCTTTTGCGAGTCTGAATGTATCGATTTTTTCATCAAATTTAAAGTTATGGGAGTGCATCTATACCGTAAATTACCTGTAGAGTCGATGTAGATGGTCAGTAATCAAGAAACAGGGGGTTTAGAGATCAAATGAAATTTTTGCAGAGTTGTGTTAAGTCGTGCGATTCAGGGTTATTTTGAAGGTGGCGAGTCTCTGCGACCGACTCCCCCTCTATTTATACTAACCCTAGATTCAATCGTGCGACTGAGCTCATACGCACCTTTCAGTCATGCGAGTGGGACTTAGTCGTGCGATTGGTTTAGTCGTCATTCTTCAGTCGTCCGACTGGATCTCAGTCGTGCGACTGACTCACTCATCCGCCCTTAAGCATCCGACTGGGCCAATCGTATGGGCCATTTGGTTGGATGGTCCATATTCATGGTCCATTCGTACGAATGGCTTCCATTCGTATGATTGGTCCATACGTATGGTCCATTCGTGCGAATAGGTCATACTTATTAACTTTTCTGCTAATTTGAATATTTAACTTTTAAAATCCCTTTAATTGCAGAAATTAACGTTATGAGCATTTTGATCATCTCAGACATGATCGTTTTGACTTGAAAACTTTTTGATCACCTCAGTCGTGACTATTTTAAACTTTTAAAAAACACATGTGGTCTTCTCAGACATGACCCTTTTAGTGAGTTGATCCCTTACTGATTTTCCTGATGTAGTCCGACAAACAACAAACTAAAACGGCTAACTAAATTAAAAAATTAAACTAAAGAATCAAATAAGAATTGTTTTTGCTTTTTGTGAGAGATAAGTCCTGAGATGGAGATCTATTGGATTTGTTTCCGGAATAGACAGCTTCAACTTATATTGACCACACCTGGACCAAGTCAATTTTGGAATCATATAGGCAAGTCAAATCATTTGGGACTTGTTGTCAAAATCTTTTGATGCTCTATTCTTGGTTTTCATCCAGAGTCGTTAGCAGCTTTTAGGAAATCATACTGGAACTATTAGGTTTAATTGTCAATATGTTTGTCCTCTTAAATCCATACGCAGACTTTTGACACAGACTGGTGATAGATTTAGGTTTAATTATTTCAACTAACATTTATGGATCCCACACTTATATGGTAATCAACATTCCTCAGGAGCTTTTGAGCGGTCTACGGGTATTTTTACAAGAGAGACTATTCTTAGAGCTTTCAAAGAGAAGCCAGCCCGCAGCAGATGCATTCTCCATGTCAAAATGACTGAGAATGTCTCCTACATACTTGGTCTGATGTAGAAAGATCCCATTTGGTGTTTGATCCACCTGTAACCCGAGAAAGAACTTCATCTCCCCCATAGCACTCATCTCAAACTCTTTCTTCATAACTGCTTCAAACTCTTTGCATCACTCTTCGTTCTTTGAACCGAAGATTATGTCATCAACATAGATCTGTACGAGCAGTAGGTCACCTTCTTTTTCTTTAATGAACAGCGTGCAGTCAATGACTCCCCTGCGAAAGCCGTGTTTCACAAGATGAGTCGAGAGTTTCTCATACCAAGCTCGTGGAGCTTGATGAAGCCCGTATAAAGCCTTGTTGAGCTTGTAGACTCTATCCCGATGATAAGGATCTTCAAATCCCTCGGGTTGACTGACATAGACTGTTTTTCTGATTTCCCCATGAAGGAATGCACTCTTCACATCTAATTGATAGACTTTAATCTTCATGTACGATGCATAGGCAAGGAAGATACGAATGGCTTCCATCCTTGCTACGGGTGCAAACACCTCATTGTAGTTAATTCCCTCGACTTGGCGAAAACCTTGAACCACCAATCGAGCCTTGTTCCTGATAATTACCCCTTGGTCATCTTTCTTGCATTTTAAAACCCATTTGGTGCCAATGACCTTAGCCCCTTTAGTTCTATCAACCAGAGTCCATACACCTAACTTCTTGAACTGAAGAAGTTCTTCTTGCATGGCACTCACCCGCGCCTCATCATTTAGTGCATCACTAACGTATTTTGGCTCAAACTGTGAGACAAAACACCGATAAGCACCATCATGAATATATCATTTTTCCATAACTGAGGCGTAATCAACTGAGTATAGCTGATTTCGGGTTTGCACTCCTGATCTGACATCCCTAATGACATTGTTTAGGGGATGATAGATGTTTAGTCATGATCCTGGAGTAGTAGAACTGCTACCTCAGAGCCAAGATTATGAACATTTGCTTCTGCAGCTGAGGTAGTTGGAGTTTGATGCTCCGAAGTCGAAGGTACATCACTGGTAGATACTTGTGGACTTTCAGGAACTGGAACCTGTTCTTCCTGACTGTTCTGGTTATCTTCTTCAGCTTCATCTTCAGAGGAGGAGTCACTGTCATCGACTACTCCCCCTGACTGAATAGATGATTCTCCCTGTAAGCTAGATGTTGGTGTATTCAAGATATCATACATCATCTGTGTAGCTAACTCGTCATCCGAGGGAGAGAGAGGGAAGTTGAAGGACTTGAAGAATCCATCATAGTCGAAAAACTAGGCGGGTCCTTTTCCAGTAGGTGGTGTGGTACATCTTTAAACGTCAACATTACACCATACTTCTACTAGACCCGTTGAGTTGTTGTAGACTCGCTTGTTTGGTATGTTGTATCCTAGAAAGATTCCTTCATCTGCCTTCTCGCTGAATTTACCCTCTTGTGTCTTCTTCAGAAGTGTGCACGGCGCGCCAAATGATTCGAGATACTCCAGATTTGGTTTGCGTCTTTGTAGTAGCTCGTAACATGTCTTTCCGTGGCGCTTGACTATCAGGACTCGATTCAGTGTATAACATGCATTCACCACTGCCTCATTCCAGAATTGAATAGGCAGTTTCGAGTCTGCCAGCATAGTCCGTGCTATCTCTATCAAGCTTCTGTTCTTTCCTCAGCAACGCCATTCATCTGAGGCGTGTAGGCAGAAGTGAATTGATGCACAATTCCCTTTTCCTTGCAGTATGCCTCCATCCACTGGTTCTTGAATTTGTCCGTTGTCTGAGCGTACTTGTCTACCTTTAGCTTGTAAAGAGATTCCAGTGTGGTTACCAACTCTTTGAATGATTCAAATGTCTCTGATTTGGATTTCAGAAACATTACCCAAGTGAACCTTGAGTAGTCATCAGTGACCACAAAGCAGTACAAGTCGCCTGCAATGCTTTTTGTACTAACTGGACCAAACAGATCCATGTGAAGAAGCTCAAGAGGAAGTTCTATTGAATGAACTTTCTTTTCTGAATGAGACTTCTTTGTCTGTTTGCCTTTCTTACAAGCTACACAGAAGTCAGGAAGCTGGAAGTTCTTGACATTAACTCCTCTCACCAGATCCTTCTGAATCAAGTGATTCATCTTCCTTTGACTAATGTGTCCCATTCTCCTATGCCAGGAGATGGAATCCTTTTCAGTAGCTTTAGATAGAAAACACTGAACCTCATGATCCGTTGTAGAAGCTGTTGACAGATCCAAGACATAGAGATCTTTATATCTTGAAGCAGTCATCAGAACTTGGTCCTCTGGGATCACGTAGTCTTTCTTTAGTACGTAACACTTCTTGTTGTCGAAGATGACTTTAAATCTGTTATCACATATTTGGGAGATAGAAAGTAAGTTATTTTGTAGTTGTTGAACGTAGTTCACCTTATCAAACTTAACTTTCTGATTCCCCACTTCTCCCTGGGCTGTGATATAGCCACCCTTGTTTCCAGCAAACGAAACATGCCCTCCTTTTATTTGCTTGACGTTTGATAAAAGAGCCCTGTTTCCTGTCATGTGCCTGGATGCTCCGCTGTCTACTATCCACGTGTTAGTTTCAGCACTGTATCGAACACCCTGCACATACAAAGTAAAGGATTAGTTTGGGTTAGGAACCCAAGCCTTTACTGGCTTGGGTTTCCCAGAGGCATCACACATCATAAATTCTACCCATTGACCCTTAGAGGATGAGGGTAGCTTAGGTTCCTTCTTGTCATTATTATCAGACACAGAGGATGTCTTCTCCTTCCATAATCCAGATTTGTGCAATGCCTGTTTGTGATAAACAGTCGACTGACTTACAGGTTGAATTTTAGGTTCACTAGTTCTTCTAGTGGAGTCAGAGAAATCCTCTTAGAAGACCTAGGTTTTGAAACCTGAAGTTCAATCTTCTTCCTAGGTGTCTGATAGAAGTGACAATAGGAAGCAATGTGTCCATATTCACCACAATTGTAGCACGACCTGCTATCAACTTTATGATTAAACTTTCTTGTGGAGAAGTGTGTGACACTCTAGTAACATAACTCACTCTAGGTTTTGACTCTGGTTCTTTGGTTTTTTTCTCTGTTTAACAAAGTTAACTGTTTTCACCTGTTTAACATCCTTTTCTTTTTGGTTAATAGGTTTTTGACTTGAAGTATGTGAAAGATTAACCTTAGAAGTCCTTTTAGGATCTGATTTGACTCTGTTTGATCCTGACTTTAAGTTAACCTTTTCAAATTCCTTTTCCAGATTAACACAAGACAATTTATCCTTTGCCTTTGAAGTGGCCTCCTTTTGTTTGTTTCCAGAGTCAATAGATGAACATAAGGAATCTGGATCACTAACAAGAGGAGTACACCACATGATCCTTGATGGGACTTTCTATTATTGTCTAGTCTTAGTATTCATCAAAGTCTCAGGTGGTGGTGGAAACACTTTATAACCCAATCCCTCCCCGTTGTTCCTTTCTCTCACTAAGTGTTGGACTATGTGTGAAGAACTAGTCCAACTGTGCATTTTCTGTTTTAATGAATTTACTTCTACTTCTAGAACTGCCTTTTGCTTCTTAGTGTCTTCTAGGGAGTTTAGATAATACCTAATGTCATTAGCTTGGTTAAAGGCAACTACTTCGGTTTCCCTAAGCTGTTTAGTCAAAAGGTCTATCTTTTCTTTATAACTATGCTCATTTTGTTTTAATACCCTATTAGCCTCAGTGCACAGGTGCAAATCTTTTACTAAGTTATCATTATGATCTAATAACCTAGCAAAATTTTCATCTATGCTATTCCTAAAAATATCACAATCAGAACAAGCATGATTATCAAACATTTGGTCAGTAGTACTTACCTGAGTTGATTCAGAAGAGTTACCATCAACGCAGCAGCAGATGTCTCTGGTTCTGGTGATTCTATCTTTTCTGTCTCTGACGTGGTAGTCTCCTCTTAGGCTTGTAACTGACCTCGGTTGCAGTTGCTTCTTCACTATGTGACATCGCTATCTCAACTGCTAGATCTCCTTCATTAGCGGAACCACTGTCAATATCTTCTACACTTGCAATGTTTGATTCCCCTGGTGAGACAAACCTAAAGCTCCAATCCTGTCCTTCATCATCATGAGCAGTCAAGGCTTTTGGATCCTTGCTTGATGAAGTAGAACTGGTAGCTTGCTTGTCTTGACGAGTGAAGGACGAGAACGAGTTCCCGTTACCCGTCTTCTTAGGCTTGACACATTCTCTTTTAAGTGCCCTTTCTCTCCACAGTTGAAGCAGGTCACTTTGCTCTTGTCAAAGCCAAATGTGGTATCCTTAGTAGCTACTAAGTTCTGTCCGATTTGTTTTACAAACTTCTTTGCCCTCCGGACAGCACTAGCTAAGGCCCACATTATGTCCATCCTCTCAAGCTCTATTTCATCCACCTCCTCGTAGTCCTCGTCTGCCAGATGGCAGTTTCCAATCTTCCCAGCAACGAGTTCATCATAAGAACTGACCATTGCAGCCAAAAGATCCATATGTTCTCGAGCTACTTCAACAGTCACATTTCCGAGGTTCTCGGTCTTCAGTTTAGTAGCACTTTTTCGGATCCAATATAGTGGGTGCAAGAGAGTCCCGACGTGTCTGATCCTGAAGGAGACACATGTGAAGGACCCGATGAGCTAGACACAAATGCAGTCTGGAGAGGTGCTCCAAATGTCTCAGCTTGAGGCGTGGCGTTGTACAAAGCTGGATTTTGATTATAAGAAGACTTCTGAGCTCTGTACTTCATCCTAAGTGACTCTTCTCGCAACTTAAGAATGAAGTCATTAATATTCAGTTTTGCCAGCATTCCATTCTGTCTAAGGTTAGACACGAATGAGGTCCACTTTTCAGGCAGTCCGTCTGCAAAGTTAGTAACTTTCTCTTCCATGGTAGTTGCCACCCCATGTGTGTGCAGTTCACTCATCAGATGGTAAAATCTATCTATAACGTCGTCTAAACTCTCGTTTCCCATCGATGAGAAGTTATCGAATTCCTTCTTTAACTCCTTAGCTTTGATTGCTTTCAATGAAGCATTCCGTCATACCTCTTTTCTAGCTCATCCCAAAGTTTCTTGGACTGCTTATTCTCTGAGTACTGGTGGAATATGTCTTTAGGAATAGACTGTGTAATCAATGCATAAACTCTTTTCTCTGCATTGTATTTAACTTTCTGCACATCCGTCATCCCTCCTAACGTTAGCTTAACTCCATCAGCTCCAACCGGTGTACTATATCCAATCTCGATGGCTTCCCACAGATTCGGATCCACTCCATTGAGGTAGATCTCAAAACGTTGTTCCAGTGGGGAAACTCATCTAACGTCAAGAGCTTTGGTGGTTTATTATGATTACCCACTTCACTCTCAAGCAACAGCATGTTCTGTATCCTAGAGTCCTTTCCAGCAGTAAAGGCTGACATTTGATCTTCCATGGCGAATAACTTTAAGTCTAATAAACCAAACTGTCACTGGTGCGACTGAAGGATGCGAATGGTCTAGTCGTGCGTATGAACTCTGCGACTGGTTCAATCGTGCGGCTGAACTAAGTGATTAGCTCAGTCGTGCGACTGAATATGATGCATATGAGCAATGCGAACGAACGGTTCAGTCGTACGAAAGGAGATACGACTAGGTCCAATCGTGCGTCTGGACTATGCGAATGAAGTCCAGTCGTGCGAATGGCACACTCGTGCGACTGAGGCTGCTGTTTTGCGAAAATTTCTAGGTTAAACGTGTTTTAGCCGTAAAAATTCGAAATTTCGCAAGGTCTAATCGCCTAAGTCCGTAGAAACCAAAATTTGATGAGCAGGGAACGTCCAAGATCACTTTTGACACAAAAGATTGCGTTTTTAGTGCAAAAACACAAACTTTTTATCAATCTTGATTGAATCACACATAATCAAGAGCCAATGCTCTGATACCACTTGTTAGGACCTGGTATTTGAACGAAATACCTAGTGATTAGCGTGTAAACCAGATCAAATAGTGCGGAATCCTATTTGATTGGCGATCCAATCAGTGAGAACACACGAAGAATCAATCAAGAATTGAAACTAACGTTAGAAATCAATTGGAATCGATCTAATGTGTTCTATGAACTTGGAGAACGAATTGTGAGGCTTCTGGACTGCTAGGGTACGTCTGGAGTTGTAATTTTTCAAAAGCTCTCTATTTTTCACGAATTGGGTTGTATTTATAGGTTAGTATTATTCATTCGTGCGACTGAACCATTAGTATGGTTCAGTCGTGCGATTGAACCATGCGATTGATTCATTCGCACGATTGAGTACTCAGTCGTGCGACTGAATCAATCTCATGTTATAATCATACGACTGATCCAGTCTCCTGGTTCAGTCGTGCGACTGAGTCATTCGTATGAAGTTATTCATGCGTATGGTCCATTTGCATGGGCCACTCGCATGAGAACTTCATTCTGTTGAGTTTGAATGTATTAATTAATTAATATAACATTATGTGTAACAATTCAAACAATTACAAACCTAATTAACCAATTCAACGTCGACTCATTAATGAAATATTAAACATTATAAATAACAAACAAACCATATCATTTCATTAATCATTCCAAGTATTACCTCAGAATCAGACAAACAAGATCTATTACATTCATATCATGATCTAGGGACATACATGTATCAACACATTCAACCCTTCTCTAACACTAATGACAATTAACCTATTTATAGTCTAGACTAATATTCACTTATTGCACTTAACTCCCTAGACTTAGGCTAATTAATGCAAAATTACACATTAAGCATAAAAATGACTAAAAACAAGATAAGATATATTTTGTTCACACAAAATATATTTATTACAATATAACTCCTAGTCATCTAATCTTCAACGACTATCTCGGTTCCTCGTCTCGAACGTGTCAGGTTTGACTTTTGTTGAGTTTGACCGTGACGTTGACTTTTGTTGACTTTCACTGTGTTGATAATTAGACTATCTTTTACAGCTTCAACACAAACTTCACATCTTTCCAGGTCAACTTAGTTAGTGGAGAAGCGATCTTAGAAAAGTCTTGGATGAATCTTCTATAGTAGCCCGCCAAACCCAAGAAACTACGAATCTCGGATGTCGTCCTTAGAGACTTTAATTGCATCACCGCCTCCACCTTTGTGGGTCCACCATAATCCCGGCAGGATTCACCACGTAACCCAAGAATTGAACCTCGCGCAACTAGAACGCGCACTTGGAGTACTTGGCATACAACTTCTCCTTTCTCAACGTCTCAAGAACCTTTCGAATGTGACCGGCATGCTCTATCTCGCTTTTCGAATAACTAAGGATATCATCGATAAACACAATCACTGATTTATCCAACATCGGCCGACACACTCGATTCATTAGATCCATAAAAGAATTTGGCATGTTGGTCAAACCAAATGACATGACAAGATACTCGTAATGACTGTAACGCGTGCGAAAAGCTATTTTAGGGATATCTTGCTCCTTCACTTTCAACTGATGGTAACCAGATCGAAGGTCTATCCTTGAAAACCAACTAGCACCTTGAAGCTGATCAAACAAGTCATCGATTCTTGGTAAGGGGTAACGGTTCTTTATTGTCAACTTATTCAGCTTACGGTAGTCAATACACATCCTCATACTATTGTCTTTCTTCTTCAGAAATAAAATCGGAGCACCCCAAGGAGAGATAACGGGTCTAATAAACCCCTTATCAAGTAGTTCTTGCAATTGATCCATCAACTCTTTCATCTCAGTCGGAGCCAACCGATACGGTGCCTTGGCAACAGGTTGGGCACCTGATATCAAATCGATCTGAAATTCAATTTCACGGTCGGGCGGTAATCTTGGTAAATCTTCTGGGAATACGTCCGGAAAGTCACACACCACCGGGACATCAGACAGCTGTTGTGTTGGTGTTTCCACATCTTTCACATAAGCCAAGTAGGCGTTACATCCATGCCTCATGCACTTTCCCGCCACCACCATTGAGATTACTTTTGTAATCGTCATGACCCGATCACCATAAACCGTTACCGAACTTCCATCAGGTGCTGTCAATCGGATCATCTTCTTGTGACACACAATGTTCGCCTCGTAATCTGCTAACCAATCCATCCCAAGAACCATATCGAAACCACCTAAGGTCATCACGAACGGTCTAACAGGAAATTTATGACCTTCTAGTTCCACATCACAACCCTCTACCACCTCCGAAATTCTGGTAGACTTACCTACGGCAGTTTCTAAATCAAAGGGCGCATCAGCACTCCTACTACTAACAGGCAGCTTAGCACAGAAAGCAGCAGAGATAAAACTTTTACTGGCACCAGAAACAAATAACATAGAAGCTAAAGTTGGTTCACTAGAAACGTACCGAACACAACATCAGGGTCCGTCCTAGCCTCCTCATGTGTCATCGTGAACGCCCTGGCGCTCGCCCTTGGTCCTTCTCCCCAAGTTTCTTCTTCCCTGCACCAAAACTTTCAGCCCTCGGCTTCTTGCATTCTCAGCTCATGTGGCCCTCCCCGCCACAATTAAAACACTTCCCAGTCTTACACTCCTTTGCCATGTGGCCAGGTTTCCCACATTTAAGTAGACATTAAATCCCAATCTACATTCGTCAGTGTGCTCCTTCACACACTTGCCACACCTCCTCGACCCTGCACCCGATGTGACCATACACCGGTCATCCACCATGCCTTCTTATTACTTGTTGAGGCACCAACCCGATCGACCGTTTTCCCATTCCAATTCCGATCACCACCACCCTTCTTGCTTGCCTCAGCCACCACCACCTCTCGCTCATCATATCGTCTTTCTGCCAAATCAACTCCCGACCTAAACGTGCTCGGTCGGGAAGCGATCATGTGCCTATGAATATCCACCGGCAAGCCCTAAACATACCTCTTAATCTTCCGTGATAGAGGTGTCACCTGATCCGGCACCAAACGTGCCATATCGTTGACCTTCGTGGTGTATTACTGATGTGTCATGGTTCCCGCCTCCAGCTGTATGAACTCTCTCTCAACTTTGTCCATTTCTCTATGAGGACAGAACTCCTCAATCACCAACTTCTTCAGTTTGGACCATCTCATCCTCCCAATTTCCCGACTACCCTCAGCATGTACTATATTATCTCACCAACACAGAGTCGAGTCCACAAATGAGTGGGCAGCAAACTTTACTTTCTGATCCTCCCGGCAGTCGCTGATATTTAAAACAGCTTCCATTTCTCTCACCCATCGGTGAGCCACAACAGTGGTGCCGTTACCGTCAAAAGTAGGGGGCTTGCATCGTTGGAATGCCCCGTCATTACAGCCTCGTGCCGCCTCCGGCGCAGGCTTTTCTTCTTCCTCTTCTTCTTCGTCATCTGACAAAACCGTCTTAGTATTGGGTTATCTCCTTCGCCCGTAGGTCTACTCATTTCCCTTCATTCCCCATCTCTAACAGCCTTTATCACTACAGTCACCACAGACTGTAGGATCGTTTGCATGACCTGATGTACTTCCTCCACACCGCCTCCTTCACTGAGGCTCTCAAATTAGCACTCTTATCACCACCCTCCGGATGAGGGGTTTCTGGTTCTTCATGAACCACCTTTTCAGCTCTAGGCCTTCCTCTCATAACCCGTGGTTCAGCACCACGACCTCCACCACATGAAGCTTTAGATGATCTACCACCGGCCATCCTCTCACACACGCTGAAAGATTCAAACACCAACACGGTCATTCAAGGGAACAACTAAGTTTATGTCAAGTATAGTAAGTCCCGAATTATAGTGGCCAGTTGTGATTAGCCACTTACTTTACTCTTCATACCCTAAGCATTACCTGTCCTTACTAAATCAGTATCTAAATCTACCAGCAACACATAAGCCGCATCACATGTGCACATAAAACTGGTTAATCATTAATAAAATACCTGATGGCACGCAGTTACTCGTACTGGCATCCCTTCCCTTTCCGTCCCATTTTCAGTTTAAGTTTAGGTTTATTTTGCAAATTTACCCATTTCACTTCAACTTTGGCATTGATACCAACTTGTAAGGACCCGTCCCCGGGACGCTTACAACTGGCCAATCATTGCTCATAAAACATATAATTACATTCATATTTCATAAAACATCAGAGCGAAATGTCAAAACAACTATTCATTTCATTAAGAACACTTTTGAAAATTAATACAAACATCCACTACACATTTTCATTTGTTCGCCTTACAATGCAAAAACATTAACAAAAGAACGTCATCCAAAATGCCAAGTAGCTGCCCCGCACCATCCTCAGCAATGCTCACCTGCCAACTAGAAAATGCATAAAAAATCAGCGTTGCTAAAACCATACTTTACAATGCATGTGATCACACATCATACGTACACATAGATAATATCATTATTATCTTCATTATACGTTCGTTCATTTCGTCCACTCATCATTAAATTTTTACTTTCACTCAGACAATTCCCATGTGCTCCACCCCACTTTATGCATAAAGCTGGTACTGGGCCTAAGGTCTTTTATAAACCATGAACATTAGGCACGAAGCTGACTCTAGTTACCTAGGGTGAGTGGCAAGGGTCCCATGCATATGGTCAATCACAATGATTGGACCCCAGTGTGCATCCTTCTGAGGTAATTAACCCGCACACAGTTGAGCTAACACCCTTCATTGGGTGTGAACCTCCATACGTTTGCTTAATCACATAGGTCAAGCCCCAGTGTGCATCCTTCTAGGGTAGCTAACCCGCACATGGTTGAGCTAACACCTTTCATTGGGTGTGAACCTCCTTACGTTTGCTTGCAAGCCTTTCATACTTTCATTCGTTCATTAATGCATGCATTCATCATTTTCTTCCTCTTTTCATTATCTTCCACTTTATGTTACATAATACTTTTCATTTCATGCATTAACATTCAACGTAAAGGCATGGGAAAATAATCATATAAAGCAAGGAACATAATAAACAGTCAATATCATCATACAGGGCATCTTACATGCATAACATACATCATACATACCATCATGCATAAACATTCAATATCATACATCATAACATGCCTAACATCTTTGACCTCAAAAATCAACTTACATAGCCCCCGGGAACCTCCAAGTCAAAGCCCAAATTACACTTTTTCTCCGAAAAGTCAGAAATATTCTAAGTGTTCATCCTCATTTTCCCTTTCTGTTCATCCGCATTTGTGTTTGTTCATCCGCATTTCCCATACTTCATCTGCATTTGTTCACTTTCTCATCCGCATTGGTCTTACTCATCCGCATTTGGTCACTTTCTCATCCCTATTGGTCTTACTCATCCGCATTTGTCAATGCTCATCTGCATTGGTCATCCGCATTTCACATACTTAGTCAATACCCATCCGCATTTCCCATACTTAGTCAATGCCCATCCGTCCTATACTTAGTTAATGCTCATTTGCATTTCCTATACTTAGTCAATGCTCATCCGCATAAACTTTCCATCCGCATTGATTTCATCCGCATTAACTACACTTAGGCAATTTATTCTAAATCCATTCATATCGAAACATCAGATTCAGTTCCCAAGTACCATCTAACATGCTCTAAAGCTTAAATCTCACATTCTGAGCCTTAGAAACACAATCATACATCATCAAGCATGAACATAGCCTAACATTACATCATAATCACAGCATACACACATCCACACATACAGGTCTAAAACCTAGTTTTATAAAAACATACATTCATGCATTTTCTGCCCCAAAATCTTTTAAAACAAGTAAAAGAGGGGTCCTAGAACTCACCTTTGCAGCTCTTAAGTATGGCTTCTTCCAAACTCATTTGCAATTGAGTTCAACCGCCTAGAAACCCACTAAAAACATACCTGAACACATAAAAAACGCACATAAGCATAAACCCTAGGATAAAACCAGTCAAGATCATCATGTACACGTGAATTCTTACCTTGAGTTCGAATTCTTCTTGTTCTTCCTTCAAAACCGAGAGTTCTATCCTACTTTCCTTCTCTCTCTAAAATGTCTGAGAAGTTGTGATGTGTGTGACATATGGGCGACCATACCACCTTTTACATCCACTTTTCAAACATTTGTCCTTTTGACACTTTTTACCCCTTAACTTGGAAAAAACATCTTTTCTTTCTTTTTCTTTCCTCTTTCTTCACTTAATTATTCTTTCTTAGACTTAAAAAAAACAATGTCCGGGTGTTACAAGAAGTTGGTCAACCTAAGGTCCACATGGAACCTAAGATTCAATTCGAAGGGGAAATGGGGACTGATGGCCCAGCAACTAAAAATAGTTGGGATAGAATCCGCATTCCCTCATACTTTCGAAGCTGAAGTTAAAGCCTCGGAAGAACAAGCTGAATCTTTCGAAGCTGAAATGGAAGCTGCGGAAGGACTGTTCAAATGTCCGAGGAACTAATCAGCACAGATGCAATCCTTGAAATGGCATCTGAGGTGAACAGTGCGGACTTTCTGGATCAACCTCCTATTCAGACACCCTCTCTACCTCTCTTACAATCAGAATCCACTCTCCAAGAACCACCAAAGTCAAGCCCTTCAAAAGATAACAAAGGAAAGAAGAAGATGACTGCGGAAGAGCTTTAGGAAGAGGAGAAGATTGAAAAGTTGGAAAGAAAAGGAAGAAATCCAACTGGGAAGTTGTTGGCTGCTAGTACAAAAGCAGTTACAGCCAACATGGAGGATGTCAATAACAAAAAGAGACAAGAGATCATTGACCAGCTTATTCAGCTCGGAGCTGCCAATGAAGAAACACTCCTGCTACCATTAGAGGAGTTGGTGGAACTAGAAAAGGCAAACAGGCTACAACGGGAAGCACCAAGGTTGGCCTCAGAGGAAGATAAGGAAAAGGGACAGAGGGAAGCTGACATGCAGCTCAGGAGGGAAAGGATAGATTTCCTAACCTCTAGAGGCTTCTCTCTTCAAGAACTTTCTCCACATAATGATAAAACGATCCTTTGGATCTTCAAAAAAGAGCATGATCAAATGGAGAAAGAAAGAAAAAGAGCTGCAAGAGAAAAGTTGAAGGAAAAGAAGAAAAAAGAAGAAGAAGCAAGGGCATCTACAACGAGGAAGATAGGTGATAAAGCCTGGATGAAAGACTATCTCTGGGCTCACAGCTTCTCTGGAAGGCAGGTGGGTCCCATGTCTGAAAGGACACTCCAACGAATAGTCAATGAGATCAAGCCTGATATTCTTTTGGGAATAAGAAAAGAAATGTACAGAAAGGTACAGGGGATAACCTTCACACCAACCACTCAACCCTAACCTGAACCAATTCCCTCTCCCTTCACCATCAAAACTAAACCTTACACTCCTGAACCCACACCTTTACCTTCATCCACTTCCTCACCTGAACCACCCAATCTACCCATCCTTCAACCCAAAACACTTACCTGAACCACTCCACCTCATCCTATCCAACAACCTTTCATGCCATCCCCTCAGCCTTCTAAACATCTCTCTCTAGAAGAGTTTAAAAGGATCAAGAATAGGCTCATCAACTGCACAACCCTAAGCGATATCTCCTGTGAGGAAGACTCCATCAAACTAACCTATGTCGATGGATCTTCATATTCCCTCACAAGAGATCAATTTCTTGATCTACCCAGAGAAACACTGGACCAGGCTGTAGTACTTCTAGGTATCAACTCAGAATCATTAAATGATGAAGAGAAGAAACTAAGAAGGAAGCTGGTGACTCTACTGGATACATGGAAATAGGACAAGATTCCTAGTTAGTCTCTTGTGCCTAGAAAGAATATACTCCAGTGGAGGTTCGATGAAGCTACTCAAAACTTTGTTGTGGAAAGAGAGAATGGTGAAGTTAACAGGCCGAATGCCACCTCTCTGCTACACTCTAGTAGATTTGATATTGTTGAATTAGTAGAGAAACCATTCTCTAACCCCTCCAACTCTGAAACTGCTGCTCACATCAAGAATCATCTCAGCAGTCTTCATCTGACTGAGTTGATAGCAAAAGCTAAGATTGAAGAAGAGTTGATATTGAGAGAATGGAACACAAGGATAAAGCTCCCACCAGGGGCACAGCCTTTCTACAGATGGTGGAAGGTCCTGAATCGGAACCTATCGTTAGATGGGAATATGATTATAGTTCCTATCAACTAACTCTTTCCAAAGTGCCATAACAAAGGGTACATTTCATTCAGGGTGACAGACTGGAGTTCCTGTCAACTAAATATTTGTACAAAGTTCTCAGCACCACATCAGGGAAGAATAAGGAAACTGATAAATACTTACTTTCTTTGGTGCTGAAAGTTTTGAGGAGTAGAAACAAGTGAGGTTTTGGTAGCATCAGCCTAGGGGAGTTTGTTGGATCAAGAAGAAGGCTGGTGCAACCAAAACCAAATCACTTAGTGCTACTTTCAAAGGCTTCTGAAGCCAAGTGTGGAACTTCTGAAGGAAGTAGATTTCTTCTGATGACAAAGTGAAAGATCAACTTCCGAAGACAAACTCTACTTCTGAAGTTAAAGCATCTACTTCCAAAGTTCAAGTCTTAGAAGAAAACATCAGAAGACTACTTCTGAAGTATGAAGAAAAGAAGAAGTTCTCAAGCCTCGGAAGAAGCAGCCTCTTCCGTAGTATAAGTGGCTTCGGAAGTACTTGTTTTTCCGAAGCCAGGAAGACACTGCTATGAACCAATGGACATAAGTATGGTCTCTTCGCTGCAGACCTCTGATACTGCATGGCGTTTTCTTAAAGATCCATGTAATTAACCATACTTTATTCATTATTCACCTTTTTTTGTTAGTACAAGTTACCAACTTTAGTTGGTGACAAAAGGTAAGTTAGGGACATGTCCTGACTACCATATCTCAAATAAGACTTTATCTGAGATACCTTAAACTATAGCTTTGTAGTATTTGCTTTAGTTATAGGATCCCAGCTGGTATCAAAGTATATCCGACTGTAGGTACTATTATATATAGTTTCTCATTGTAACTCATAATAGCATGCTTGTAAGAGTCTTGTAACATTTGAGTTGAGAAGCAATATATGCAAGTACCTTGAAAATTACTTCTTGTGTTCTTTACTACTTATTATATTGTTATCAACTCTTATAGACTCTACCTTTCATCCGAGTGTAGTTCAAGTGAGTTTGAGAGAAAAACAAAGTGTTAAGTGACATTAACCAATCCTACAACTTCAAATGGTTTATTCTGTTGTTTGGACAAAACCCTAAAGTTTTGGTTCATGTTGGCCGAACTTTAAGGTTATAAAAAGGGGTTCATTGTTGTTCTTGGATGTTGTATATGATACATATTTTGGTGCATAACATAGCTTTGACCTTATGTGTTTTGGATTTGGTTGATTATGGTTTTGTCATGTTGGTTTGATTCTTGGAAGGGTTGTAAAATTTGTGTTTGTATTTTGGGTTGTAATTTATTTATTCATTTGGTTTTGTAATAAATAGATTAGGTGCATTTCTTTTATTAGAAAAAATTATATTAGGATATGATTTTGTAAAAGAAGATGCACAAGATGAAGACCCAAAGAAGGACACAAAAGACATGGACACTTGAAGCATTTGGATGTGGATTCAAGTGGGAGTTCATGGACACATTTTGATGCGTTATTTTAACCCTTAGGAAAGACCTTATGAAAACACTTGTGATGGCAAACAAGTGTGGTCAACTTAGTGGCTATGGTTATGCACTTATGTTTGTATGATTATGTTTGTTTGGTTGTTTGTTGTATGATTGTTGGTTGATATTTGGATATGCTTAACAAACTTAACAAGCTAAAAATTGATGGTTTTTTATCATTAAGTGGTTATTAATAGGATTAATGATTTTAATAAAAAGGGTTTTATTAAAAAGTGAACCATAGGGTATCTTGTATTTGAAAGCATGCAAATATAAGGTATATAGAGTTTTCTAAACTAACATTATGAAAACTTAAAAATTCTTTTATAAACAACTTTAACACCGTCCTTTTGCACAACACTTGAGTCACTTGTAAACTCTTAATGGGATAAATGTCACCTAACCATTTTGAGGGAACTTGTGATTTAAGGTAGGGATACCATATTTATAGGATAAAGGTCACCTAACCACTTATGTTGAAACACACATGTGTGTGCAAGTAGGGTAACTTGATTTGCAAACCATGTTAAATGGATCACCTATAATATGGTTTACAAAGTGTTGATGGGATAAACTTGCCGACTATACATATGATGTTTTAAAGTCGATCCCATACCTCTAGAAGTTGTAAAAGGTTGCAATTGTCAAACATTGACTACCTTGTTAATTTAAATAATGGGATAGAGGTTACCTAACCACTATTTAAATGTAAAGTTGGATTCTAGAATTTTAAAATTGTGTAAGACACTTAAAAAGGGGCTTTAATTATTAAAATATGAACAATATCAAAAATACTAAAATTGAACCTTGTTATATTTTGTAGATAGCCACCAACAACAACGAAAATAATGATATCTCGTCAACTCACTCACTATCACTAAGGACCATTCTCCAAAAGGAGCATCTAAACCATAATAACTTTATTGATTGGTTTCAAAACTTGAGAATTGTTCTCAAGCAAGAGAAACGATCATATATTTTAGACGATCCGATTCCTGATCAACCTAATGAGGAGGATGAGGAGGCCTACAATTATTGGGTGAAATACACTAAGGACTCGGTCCAAGTGTCTTGCCTCATGTTGGCAAGTATGACTCCGGATCTCCAAATGGAGTATGAACATCATGGAGCATATGACATGATAACCCAGTTGAAGGAAACGTTCCAACAACAAGCAAGAGTAGAGTGCTTCAAAACTATTCGAGCACTCCATGCGTGTCGTATGGATGACATCCAATCTGTTTCATCTTATGTACTTAAGATGAAAAGCCACATCGACCGCCTCAAAAGGTTGAATTGTCCCGTCTCGAAAGAGTTGGCTACGATTTCATCCTCAACTCTTTGTCAAAAAGGTTTGACAACTTTGTCATGAATTATAACATGAACGGGTGGGACAACAACATAAGTGAGCTTCACTCTATGCTCAAAACTGCCGAGGTGGCCATGAGTAAAAGGGTTTTACCCGTTCTCACCATCAATGAAGGTGGGAACAAGAAGAGGCCTCACCCCACACCCAAGGAAAATGTTGCCAAGGGTAAAGGGCACGTTAAGGGAAAGGGAAAGGGAGTGTTAAGAGCGCCATCACCAAAACCAGTAGAGAAGAAGCAAAAGGTTGCTTCGAATGACCCATGCTTTAAGTGTGGGGAGATTGGACATTAGGCAAGAAATTGCCAGTCCATCTCAAAGAGTTGCAAGCTAAGAGGGATGTCGGGCAAACCTCAGGTACAATTTTCATGATTCATATTGATCTAAATTTAATATCCCCTAACACATGGGTATTGGATACCGGATGTAGAACTCACATTTGCAACTTATTGTAGGGTTGCAAAAGAAGTAAGGACTTCAAGAAAGTGGATGTTAGCCTCTACATGGGGAATGGGGCAAAAGTTCAAGTTGAAGGCCAAGGGGGCTACATCTTGATGCTTCTAAATGGTTTGGAAGCAATTTTGAACAATATTTTGTATGCTCCTAGTTTGACTAGGAACATTATTTCTGTCGCCCAATTAAGACAATATGGTTATGTTTTGACATTTATTGAAAATAAAATTCATGTTTCTTTAAATGGCATATTTTATTTTTAAGTTATTCCTATTAATGGTATTTATGAATTGGTTTGTGAAAACACATTATATGATAGCTCATTGTACCAAACCACCACTAAGAAACTCAAACTGGATTTGAGTGATACCTATCTTGGCATTGCCATCTTGGTCATATAAACAAGAAGCGCATACAAACACTTCAAAAGAATGGTCTTTTAAAAGCAAGTGAATATGATTCATTTGATGTATGTGAATCTTGTTTACAAGGTAAAATGACTAAGTCACCTTTTAGTGGCAAATCCGAAAGGGCAAAAGATTTATTAGGCATCATACATTCGGATGTATGTGGTCCTTTTAAGCCAATGACTAGGTACCATGAAAGATACTTCATTACCTTTACCGATGACTATAGTCGATATGGTTATGTGTACTTGTTAAGACACAAAGATGAAGCTTTTGAAATGTTCAAAATCTTCCAAAATGAAGTAGAAAATCAACTCAACAAGAAAATAAAAATTCTCCGCACCGATAGAGGAGGTGAATACCTAAGTGATGCTTTTAGAGATCATCTTAGAAATTGTGGTATTGTCTCACAACTATCTCCACCTGGAACACCATAACACAATGGTATGTCCGAGTGGAGAAATCGAACTCTATTGGATATGGTTCGATCTATGATGGCTAGAAGCTCATTATTTTGGGGTTTCGTTTTGCTCTCTGCAGCCCGTATCTTAAATATGGCCCCAACCAAGAAAGTGGATACGACACCTATTGAAATATGGCGTGGAAGGGTTCCATCACTATCATATTTAAGGTATGGGGTTGTGAGGCTTATGTTAAGACTCCCACCTCAAACAAGTTAGAAAGTCGTTCCACTAAGTGTATCTTCATTGGATATCCTAGAGATTCTATGAAATATTATTTCTATGATCCATCGAAACAAAAGGAGTTTGTTGCCAAGAAGGCTGAGTTCTTAGAAGCTAAATTCCTTACGGATGGAACTAGTAGTAGAACTATGGATCTTGAGGAGGATCAAGAACCACAACCGATACACGTTTGGTTAACACTAGCACTCAACATGAGGATGTTGAGAATGATCAAGTGGTGATCAATATACACAAAACATTCGCAGATCTGATAGAATTAGTAATCCACCTGAAAGATATGGATTTTTCGTAGATGGATGCTATGTGGTAGATTCCGATAAACCAACCACCTATCGTGATGCAATGTCCAATTTGGATCGTGACAAATGGCTTGAAGCCATGAACATTGAGATGCAATCCATGTATGACAACCAAGTATGGGACTTGGTTGAACCACCTCTTAACTCTAAGATAGTTGGAAGTAAGTGGTTTTCAAGAAGAAAACCAACATGCATGGAAACTTGGATACTTATAAAGCTAGACTTGTAACAAAAGGTTTCACTCAAACTCAAGGGGTTGATTATGATAAGACCTTCTCACTGGTTGCAATGCTAAAGTCTATTAGGATATTATTTATCATAGCTGCTCATTATGATTATGAGATTTGGCAAATGGATGTCAAAACCGCTTTTCTAAATGGATATCTTGAGGAAGATGTCTATATGGTTCAGCTTGAAGGTTTTGTCGATCCAAAACATCCTAACAAAGTATGCAAGTTAAAGAAATCAATCTATGGATTGAAGCAATCATCAAGAAGTTTGAATCACCATTTTGATGAAGAGATAATCAAATTTGGGTTCATCAAAAACGCTGATGAAGCATGTGAATATAAGAAAGCTAGTGGGAGCATCATTACTTTCCTAGTATTGTATGTTGATGACATTTTACTATTTGGAAATGACATTCCAACCTTGGAGGGTGTAAAAGCCTGGCTTGGAAGATGTTTCTTCATTAAGGATCTTGGTGAAGCCGCCTATATTTTGGGAATAAAGATCTATAGGGATAGATCAAGGCGGTTGATAGGTTTAAATCAAAGTGCATACATTGACAAGATCTTGAAAAGGTTCAAGATGGAAAACTCTAAGAAAGGTATTGTACCTATTCAAAGAGGAACGATATTGAGTAAGACTCAATGTCTAAGCTCAAAGGATGAGCAAGACAAAATGAAGGGAATCCCGTATGCGTCTGCTATAGGATCCATCATGTACGCAATGATATGCACTAGGCCGGACGTGTCCTGCACTTTGAGCATGACAAGCCGATACCAAAAAATCCTAGAAACAGTCATTGGATGGCTATTAAGAACATACTTAAGTACCTAAGGAGGACCAAAGATATGTTCCTAATTTATGGATCTGGTGAGGAGGAACTCGTAGTAAAGGGTTACACGGATGCGAGTTTCCAAACTGATCGGGATGATTCACGATCACAATCGGGGTACATTTTCATCTTAAATGGAGGAGCAATCTCTTGGAAGAGCTCTAAGAAAGATGTGGTGGCATTATCAACTACAGAGTCAGAATACATCGCTGCTTCATTAGCAGCTCAGGAAGCTGCATGGTTAAAGAAGTTCATTGCCGATCTAGGGGTAGTCCCTTCCATTCAAGACCCCCTAGAAATTCTTTGTGATAACGAGGGTGCGATTGCTCAAATCAAGGAACCCCGTGCATATCAAAAGACTTGGCACATTGAACAAATATTCAATTACATAAGGATGAAGTTCAAAAGGGAAAGATATGTATTCGCAAAGTTCACACAGATCAAAACATTGTGGATCCACTCACGAAGCTTCTTGAAAAGGCAAAGGATGAAAGTCATACTTGTGCCATGGGACTTTAAAATTCTAGTGATTGGATATGATCTTTATTTTTGTATTTAGATATTGTAACCCTTTATCACTTGAATAAATTATTTGGTTATAGTGTTTCAAGTAATATTCCTATTTTGCATGTTTAAAATCCATGAGTAAATCATTTACTCAGAACGTTCGTAGTCGTTCATACTTGTGGGAACAAACATGAAGGTAAGACTATTATGAACTTGGATTGGTAGATATTCATATGGATGAATATAAAGCAAAACGTTGCTACCAAAGTTCATAGATATTTGTGGGATACAAATATTGGACTTACCTGCATCTCAAATATTACTACATGGAATCTTCCTGATTGATCATAAGTAATTTTGAGTAAAAGCGAATATCATTTGGTATCCTCTAACCTGAGATACATATCGGGTCTTGATATTTACCATATATTACACTTTGACTCAGTTCATTGCTGGTCTGAAACATGGTAGTACATAAGTCTGAGTTTAGGTTTGATATAAGGTAATTATGAGAGATGTATGTAGTCAAGATGGGGTTTGTCCCTCTTATTCATTGAGAGTAAGATGTCTAAGGCCTGATAAAGTTAAATCAATGGAGAATGATCACTCTGTGTCTCTGGGATTTAACATGACATCTGTGACAAAAGGATAGATGATTTATTCACCTAAAACATATCGAGTAAGGTACTTGAAGGGGATGATGTTATTGAATGGCACTTTTTCATAGGTATTAAGGGTAGTAAATCATTGTTAATCGGTATTTACTGCTTGCATCAATCTTCTATGAATCTTGTGCAAGTGGGAGATTGTTGGATCTTGTATGCCCAAGACACATACAAGATTGATGTGGTTAGTACGTTATGATCCAAGTCGGGTCATACCAATAACAAGCCAAAAAAACACCAATAAATATTTATTTGTTGATGAGATCATACAAATAAATACCGACACAAATTTAGAAAATGGTTTTCTAAAACGTTGCTTTTGTGATAGAACAATATTATATGGATAATTTGTTCATGAAAAATTATTTGTTTCATTATTTAATTTGGTTAAATAATAACAAATAAAAGTGTGTTAATGTTATAAAATTAAAATAGGTTTTAAGTTTATAAACTAAGGGTTTAAAAGAGTGCACTTTTATAAGAAAAATAAAAATGGGGGGAACCCAATTTTAAACTAGTTTCGGCTGCCCCTTGTGGGTATTGGGAACCCATTTTAGTCTTGGTCTTTGCAAGACTTTAGACACTCTTGCACTCTTCCATCAAACACACACACTCTCTCTCACACACACAAGCAAGAAACTCTCTCTAAGAGGCTGAAAATTTCGGATCCAAGAGGAGGAAAGGAAGCTGAAAATTTCGGTTCTTGCAAGAGGCACAAGAAGAGGGTTCTTGGTGTTGTGCTCCCTAACTAACTAGATGTTTAGAAGAGCTTGTGGGTATACAAACTTGAGGCTTTCTCTCTTGGGGGCTGGACATTCAAGAGCATCATCATCTTCATCTCATCCACACTTCAACATATTGTTCTTGAAAGGTAGTTTCAAGAACACCCTATGGTTGTTCTTTTGTTTTGATAGCATGTCTTTTCACATATATTAATGATCCTTGTTCTTGGGTTTTGTCTTTAGTTAAATTGTTTAAAAAAATTTAGATTGTTTAACATACTTTAACCACTAATATCCGCTGCGTTTTTCAAGTTTAAATGGTTAAACTTGCTTTGATAAACTTGTTACAAAACCCAACAGTTCATACATATGAATTATACCAAATACATTAATAATATGAAATATTCAAAGATAAATAAACATCAAAATCATATCATATTTCATTAAGTAATGATATTACACATGTGTAAGAATTGAAAGACTTTTACATTAAGAACATAAACTAGGAACATGATGTATCAACAAACTCCCCCTTGGACATAGTGTATCCTATTTCCTAACATTCTTCACATGCTCTTGAAATTTCTTGTACTTCTCTTCTCTGGTGACTCCTGTGTGTATCTCGAATGCAAAGCAGAGTCTTATAACATGTTGGAATTGTAGAGCTTGTATAATATCTTGTGTGTCATAGAACAATGGCCACTTGTATAGAGTGTAGACATCTTCAGCAGACAAGTTAGTAAGCCACATTAAGTCAATACCCTGATAGTCTCTATCTTTCCTTCTTTGTTTAGGACTATGGCCGCTTCCCCCGTCCTCCAGTCCTAATACCACCATTTGAAGTGTGAAGTGAATTCCTGAGGCATCTTCCGTAAAGGAATCTTAGACATTGTGCATGGGGGACTCCACTTCAACACCACCTTAGGTTTTCCAGATATAGGGTCAACTTCAAACTTATGAATGAACCTCTTAGGTTGTTGAGGTCTAAAGTTCACCCATCTGGTGTGATACTCTTTCTTCAACGCTGTCTCAAACCATCCCGACATCTTCCCCGGGTTGGCATACAAAAGGTCTAAACTGGCTAACCTGTTTAGCTCAAAACTAGGAAGAGTCTTCAAATCATATGGATATCTAAAGTACTCAATCTCCTTCTTTCTTTTCATAGCATAGACATCCAAGTCTTCAAAATAGGCCCATGCAATGATCTTGCCTAACACTTTCTGATGTCTCTTGACTCAGTAAAGTTTGGTGTAGGCATTCAGCTTTGGAGGTGCGCGTTGGGCTTTCATTTCTGCAAAACAAGCTGCCTATTCAGCTTTCTTTAAATCAACATTAGCATTTGTAGCTTGGGCTTTACTTTCATTATTTTCTTTTTCTTTCTCCAACTTCTCAAAAGTATCACTTCAAAAAGTTTCTCCCAAGTTGGGGATAACGTTGCTCTCAGGGTCAGTGTACTGAGGATAGTGGTCAGCTGTGACATCCTCTATCGCTATCTATCCACATCTTTTAGCTCCTTATCACTCAAAACATCGACTTCTGGAGCATCTTTGACAAGCTCATTTGGATTCAGTCTAAACATCTCGGCGAGATGCTCGTCAGTCAGGCCATGAATTATTTCTCTTTCTTTTGGAGTGTAGCTCATTAACCTTCGCACAATCCCTTGCAAGTCAAGAATCATAGTTAGTTGAGTCTTGACTTGCTGAAGGGGAAGAACATCATAATCATCAGCCTGTGGAGCTTTGCTTCCCTGATCATGTGTCTTCTCAGCTGGAGCTGCGGAGGACGCAGCTCTTTTGGAGCGCCTCTCCGTTGCTGCTTGAGTTGAGGCTGATGCAGATGCATCACCTTCTTTATCATCATCCTCATCCTTATCACCTCTTTTTCCTTTTCCACTTTCTCCAGCCTCCTCATCCTTATCATTTTCTTCTGATTCATCATTTGTTAACTCATCATCATCATCTCCACCATCATCACCATCATCTTTAATCTTTAGGGGCTCACCCTTAGTTCCCTTCAACCTCAGCATCAGCTTTTTGTTCTTCTTCTCCAATCCCTCAATCCTCTTGACAGAAGCCATCACAAGCTCATTTTGAGCCTTCAGTGCATGGTGAGCTCTAACTAACACTTTCTCATGAGTAGCGTTCTTCTCTGTCAGCTGAGCAATCTGCTTGCCATGGGCGGTATTGACCGCTACCAACTGGTTCATCTGGTTGGCTCTCAGCTCATCTATGGCTAGCAACTTTAGCACCAGTCTGTTGAGGCTAGCTAGTTGTTCCTCTAGCTAGACAGTGGGTAGAGTAGAGCCAAGTGTAAGTAGGAATTGGGTGAATGTTCCGACTTGGTGAGTAATGGGTGTAGTGGTGGATGTGGTGAAGATGGGAGTAGGAATGGAAGTGGGTTGTGGTGGAGCTGTGTTAGGTATTGTGGGTGAGGTGGATGTGAATGTATGAGTGGTGGTGGGAGTTTTAGTGGCTGTGGTAGTGGTGGTGGCTATGGTAGTGGTGGTTGTTGTGGTAGTGGTTGTGGCTATGGTGGTGGATGTGGCTATGGTAGTGGCTGTGGTTGTGGTGGTGGCTATGGTGGGGGCTGTGGTAGTGGAAGAACTGATCAAGGTGATCCTCTGTCTCTTACCCTTCTTGCCATAGGGATGGGCCGGCCTCTTCTTCCTAGAACCCATGGCTATCAAGGCTCCCCCTAAGCTGATCGACTGGTCGGGTGTGTATGTTGGATCTATGACATCAGTATCACCACCCTCAGACCCAGCTTGGTGTCCACCAACCGCCTCTTTCCCCTTCTCGGTAGCCACAACCCGACTACCGACTCTCCTGGTGAGAGGCTCATCATCAGACTCTTTTTCTTCATCTAACAAGAAATCCTGGTGGAAAGCAGCCTGCTTAGATCCACTAGGTGTAGCTGAAGTACTGTGTGGAGGTGGTGGAGATATAGTAGACGTGTTAGGGGCCCATGATTGACTGGGGCCAGCATCTCCACCACCTTGACCATCATCATGGTCATCATCATCGTCGTCTTCTTCATCAAGAGGAACCACTATTGGTTCAACATCAGAATCACTGTCATCGTGATGCCACTTCTTACGACAGGGAGCCATATAATCCTCGTTGGCCAGATGACCAAACAGTCTCCTGACTGAGGGCATCGCCTGCTTCCCCGGGTACACCTTCATCCTCCCCGGTGTGGTGTCATCCATCACCTCTAATACAACAATATCATCCTTCTCCTTCGGCAGCAGAGGAAGCTTCTCATCTATGATCATCTGTAAGAACCTTGGATACATACAAAAGCCTTCCTTGCCTGATAATTGGTCACCTCAGAGTGACCCTTTTAATTTGTGATTCACAGAGTTCATCTAGTTATACAGTCCAACGTCGATGCAAAGAAGATAACAAAAATAGAAAACAACTTGAATTAAAACCAAACAAGACATTTTTTGTGTTTTTGGTTTGAGGTGGATTGAAACCTTTTAGAAATCATCTAACCGAATTTTCTTCCTGAGCAGAACAACTTCAATTTAATTATATCATTTCTGGAAAGATTCATATGGAATCATACAGGTACATCATAATCATTTGAGACCCTTTTATGTGTAGTTTGATACTAGATTCTCAGTTGTTTGAGAGTCAATAGCACTTTCAGGAAATCATATTAGAGCTATAAGATGCACACAATGATTTTGACTATCAAGAGTTGCAGCCACGATGATTGTCAGTATATTTGTCCACTTAAATCCATACACAGATTTTTTATTCAAATTAGTGATGAGTTCGGTTATATTATTTCAACAAGCATTTCTGGATCCCACACTCATATGGTAATCAACATTCCTCAGGAGGTTTTTGAGCGGTGTATGGGTAGTTGACAAGAAGAAACTATTTTAAGAGCTTTCAAAGAGATGCCAAGCCTCTGATCAGTGCCATCGCACAACAGAGAGGCGCAAACAATAATGTATTCTAGAACATTAGGTTATGCTTATCCTCAGGTCAGTGCCATCACACAATAGAGAGGCACACAACCTATCTTCTTGTTAAAGTAATTTTTTTCTTTTGCACATAACGCACCAACAACATTAGTCATTAGCTTGATTGCGCTTAACAATTTTTCCATGTGCTTTGCTCATTTTTATGGACATTTGCACACATTTGTGGCGTTTATTTTGATCGTCACCCCTTATTGGAAATGCGTTGATTGTGTTAACCAGGGATTAGATGAGAACCCACAACAAGTTGAACAAATTAGTTTGAATTTGATTCACCAATGAAGTCTACTCGTCTATTGTGTTGAATCTCCCGACACATCATATAATGAACTAGCAACCTCTAGGTTTACTTTCTCTATGTTACCTCAGTAGCAGACTAGTTTGCTATCATTTTTACTTTGTTTTGCTTAGACTTCTCAAACTTGTAATTTGAATATAGCATTTTTGATCATTTATATCCTTTTGATGTCCCAAACAATTAGTTCCCTGTGTACTATCATTTTCCATATTTTTTAATCAATATCACAGATTTGATTTTTTTTTGTTTTCAGCTTATCCGCCCACCTTCATTTTTTAAAAGTAATTTAATACTAAAACTAAATAAATACTGAAACTAAACTATTCTCCCCTTAAAATTCTAAAATCGAAAATATTTTTGTGTTTTTGGATTTTTTAAAGACAGGAAAATACAATTAAAATATAAGAAAAATTTGTCGGACTAAGAACTCGATTCTTCTAGAATCACATCACTTTTCCTTTTCACGTCATTGACCTCCAACAGATAGAAAAACCGAGGTTTGTCAAAAGCTTTTGTGTAGAGGTCGGCGCATTGAAAATCCGTATTAATTTTAATAACATCGATTAATTGCTTTTCAAAACAGACACGAATAAAGTGATATTTAATACCGATGTGTTTAGTTTTGGGTGTTGGACCGAATTTTTAGTGACAGCTATTGCAGCAGAATTATCAACAAAGATAGGGGTGTTAGAAAATTGTAAACCGTAGTCTCGCATTTGCTGTTGAATCCAAATGATTTATGAACAGCAACTTGCAGTAGCAATATATTCGGCTTCACATGTTGACAGAGCAACTGATGTCTGCTTATTACACTGCCAGGTGACTAAGCGTCTTCCAAAGAACTAACATCCCGCTGATGTTGGCTTATAATTTGTCACACCCCAACCTTGATGGCGGAAACGTCGAGGAGTGAGAGTTAAGATCGTTCACAGCCACATAACGCTATTATTAAATCCAAATATATTATTCATAAGTTTGAATGGTACATTACAAGCATAAGTCTCAAATAATAAAAACATAAAAAGTAATATAACAAGCTCAATCATTAAATTAACTAGGTCCAATCCTAGGTTTTATTGCAAGCTTCAAAAGTCCACTTTAAACTTGGGGATTTCCTGAAACATGATAAAAATAAAAGATCAACTATAAATAGTTGGTGAGTTTCCAAGGTTTTCATACATAATATGATAAAGTTACAAGTAGCAATTCATGTCATAGGTCATAAGCAAGTAAGTTATAGAACACATATCGTTACAACCAAACCTCGACTTGATTACAAGTATAAAAGATTGGCTAAGTGTATTTGGTTCCCATGATGAACAAGCATACGTCATCAGGAGTCGGCAATACCTCGACTTTAGCACCAAATAGGCTTGTCAGGCCCAAAAATCTAAGACGTCGCCAGGCTAGCAATAGTTAATGATTGTAAACAAACTATGTATCTCATATAATCATTTACAATACACAAATAACCATGACAAAATAATAAGTTGAATTGCATGTGATTTACAAGTCTCAAATGAGTATAAGTGTATCAAGTATAAGCTATCATGTTTCACCCCAAATTAGTGTGAAAATATGAAAAGGGGCAAGGAAAACTCACATGATCAATAAGTATAGGATATCGATTAATAAGAAATAATAAACAACGCTCCAACGCAAACCTTCAATGTACCTAAAAATATATATATATATTTACAAGATTAAAGTTTAATCGTAAGATTAACATTTTAACGCGAACTAGGATTTCGATGGAAATTTGGGGCTTGTCAAATAATTATATTTAACAAAATGAAATAAATTTATATTTTCTTAAAGAAAATATATATTTATATTTTATTCAAAGATGTGAAAAGAAATAATTATAATAATTTAAAAGGTTATATATAAAGTTTAAATAAAATTTTTATAACTAAAATTTTATTACTATTTAAACCAAATTAATTTAAAAAGGGATATTTGGTCCAATAGTAATTTACTAATTATTATTTTCAATCTACTTTATTAAAAATTATTCAAACAAGCTTTGCTAAAATTTTTATTAATAAAACACATTTTTTTAAACTTAGAAAAATTTCAGAAATATTAGGAGACTTTTGAAAATATTGACATTTATAAAACTAATTTTTATATATATTAAAAATTTTCTGAAATTTGTTTTAGGCTAAAATGCCTATAAAAATAAAACATGAGGGTGCCCGGGTTCGAACCCGGGACCTCATGAATGGGGAAGGAAAGTCTTAACCAGTGAACTAAGGCACTCAGCCACGGTTTACTTGGGTTTCCAAAACTTAAAAACACCAACACAAAACAAATCCCCAATTAACCTATGAACCCTAATTTGTAATCCCCCAAATTGACACGTATTCGATGTTGTTACACAAAATTCCCATAGGGCATTTGATCTCCATGTGAAATCGAGTATATAGCAGTGTTTAATTACCCGATTCGAAGTTGACCACTACAAGAACAAACGAAGAACACGTTGCGGCTTGGTCGATATTGGTTCACGATGCAAATGTGGACGATAGTCAAATTCATGTTGCAGAAAGTTTCTATTGATATTAAGGATAAGGAGCCCTCTGTTAATTTCAGAATATGAAGCCCAAAAGATGGTGTTCGAGTGACTGCAGATTCGCGAAGAGGATGGTGACAGAAATTGATGATTTAGTTTGATTTAGGTGCAATTGAAGTTTGGGTTTGATTAGAGAAAGATAGACGTTCGGTCTGGTTGATTTAATTCGATTATTATTAGCGTTTAAGGCTCAAACGGCTATACGAAGTGATTATAGATCGGTTACACATTTGATTCGACTTGTAACGGTGATTAATCACAATTTTACTACGCCTTGTGTTCGAAACATGTACACGAACCGTTTCAGAGCGGTTTGGTGATCAATTTTATAGGTTTCTGGTGAGTTTTAGGGGTGGCCGGAGCTCGGCCGGAACTTGGCCGGAGCTCCCGCCGGAATTACGGGGTTGGGTGGGGGTTTGGTTTAAGTTTAATAAATTTACAGCTTTGGTCCCTCAACTTTCAAACTTTATTATTTTATGCATAAACCTCTATTGAAAGTTTATTAATTGGCAAAAGCAAGCCCCCAAACTTAGTTAGATTTTTGTGGTTTAAACATTATTAGTTTCAATAACCCTTATAAGTTATTGTTATAGGTAATTTTACCATTACTAATATTATTATCATTATTATTAACATAAGCTTGGTATTATTATCGTTATAACTATTATTATTATTAATCTTACTAATATTATTATATTATAGTATTATTGTTATTATTATTATTATTAATCAAATTAAGTTATTAACTTTCAATTTAAAGAATTAGAGGCATACAACTAAATAAGCATAAACAAACCATAAGTTTCATAATTGACAACTTTGGCCCTTACAAAAATAAACGACGTTAATTTTTAATTAACGAAAAATACAAGATGTTACATAATTCATCTTGCACCCACCATAGTCTGAGTCACTATACGCTGTAAGCTCAAAGTCATCCTCATAAGGATACCACAACCCGAGTGTTGGAATGCCCTTCAGATAATGAAAAATTATTTTTACCCCAATTAGATAATTCACTTTTGGTTTAGATTGATATCTGAAACAAAGACACATAGCATACATAATATCAGGATGAGAGGCTGTGAGGTACATCAGAGATCCAAATATTCCTCGATACATAGTGGCATCTACCAGATCACCATTTTCGTCGGGTGCCACATCGTGGTTCATGGCAAGTGGAGTTCCAGCAACAGTTGCATCTCCATGTTGAACCAACTAAGGATATCTCCTACATATTTGGACTGATGCAGGAAAATTCCATTTGGTGTCTGATCTACTTATAACCCAAGAAATAAATTCATCTCTCCCATGGCACTCATCTCAAACTCAGCTTCATCACATATTCGAATTCTTTACACAATTCTCATTTTTGGAACCAAAGATTTTGTCATCCACATATATCTGTCCAGTAGTAAATCACCATCTTTCTCTTTAATGAACAACGTATAGTCAATAACCCTCTGCGAAAACCATGTTTCAGCAGATGAGTAGAGAGTTTCTCATACCAGGCCCGAGGGGCGTGATGAAGCCCGTAAAGAGACTTGTCAAGTTTTAAACTCCATCCCAATGATAAGGATCCTCAAATCCTTCGGTTTAACTGACGTACACCGTTTCACGGATTTCACCATGCAGGAATGCACTTTTCACATCCAATTGATAAACTTTGATCTTCATGTAGGATGCATAGGCTAAGAAGATACGAATTGCTTTCATTCTTGCCACAGGTGCAAACACTTCATTGTAGTCAATGCCTTCGACTTGTCTAAACCCTTGAACGACAAGCCAAGCCTTGTTTCTGATTATAACCCCTTGGTCATCTCTCTTACACTTAAGAACCCATTTAGTGCCAATCACCTTTGCACCTTTTGGTCTGTCCACAAGATTCCATACTCCTAACTTCTTAAACTGAAGGAGTTCCTCTTGCATAGCACTAACCATGCCTCATCAATTAAGGCTTCACTTACCTATTTTGGCTCAAATTGAGACACAACATTGATAAGCACCATCATGTACATATCCTTTTTCCATGACCGCGACATAATCAGCTGAGAATAGCTAATTTCGAGTCTGAGCTCTCGATAGAATATCCTCGATGATGTTGTCCAGGGGATGATGCATGTTAACTCGAGTTCTGGGAGTGATGGGAACAACTACTTCATTATCCAGATTTTGAATCCCTGGTTCAGTTTTTGTGGCTGTTGGAGTATGGGGTTCAGAAGTTCTAGTGGCATCAAGATCAGATGAGTGTGTACTTTCAGTAGTGGGATCCTGTTCCTCCTGGACCACATTTTTAGTCTCAACTGCTACATCATCAGAGGAAGACTCACTTACCTCAAGCTCCCCCCTGAGGGGCTAGAAGTATTGTCTAATGGAATCGATGATGTCAGGTCTAGTGGAGGAGTATTCAGAACACCGTACATCATTTGAGCAGATAAATCATCATTAGGATGAGAAGGAGATAGATTGAAGACCTTGAAATATCCATCATAGTCAAAGAAGAAGGAAGGTCCTTTACGGGGGTGGTGTATATTTGGACATCAACATTGCACCACACCTCTACCTGACCCATTGAGTTGTTATAAACTCTCTTGTCTGGTATACTATATCCGAGAAAGATACCTTCTTCAGCCTTCTCACAAAACTTCCCAGTCTGAGTTTTCTTTAACAGCATGCACGGTGCTCCAAATGGTTCCAGATACTCCAAGTTGGGTTTACGTCGCTGGAGCAATTCATAACATGTTTTTCCATGATGTTGACCACTAAGACTCAATTGAGAATGTAGCATGCATTAGCCACTGCCTCGTTCTAGAATTGAATAGGCAGTTTAGAGTCGGCTAATATTGTCCTTGTTGTCTCTATCAAGCTTCGATTCTTTCTTTCAACAACCCCATAATCTATGGAGTGTAGGCAGAAGTAAATTGATGAACAATTCCTTTCTCTCGATAGAATGCCTCTATCCACTGATTCTTGAACTCTGTTACGTTGTCTAATCGAATATTTCATACTTTCAGCTTGTAGAGTGATTTCAATGTAGTGACTAGATGCTTGAATGATTCAAATGTCTCTGACTGGCTTTCAAAAACATCACCCCAGAGAATCTTGAGTAATCATCAGTTACTACAAAGCAATACCAATCACCAGCAATGCTCTTTGTGCTGACTGGGCCAAACAAATCCATGTGTAGAAGCTCAAGAGGAATATCGATAGAATTAACTTTGCTTTGTGAGCCTTCTTGGTCTGTTTCACTTTCTTACATGCAAGGCAGAAATCTGGGAGCTAGAAATTCTTGACTGTAACTCTATTCACCAACTCATTCTAAACCAGATGATTCATCTTCCTAGGATTAATGTATCCCATTCTCCTATGCTAGGAGATTGAATCCCTCTCTATTGCCTTTGACAAGAAACAATGGACAATAGACTTAGTTGTGGAGGCTTTTGATAGATCCAAGACATACAGATCGTTATATCTTGAAGCTGATATTAGAATTTTATCCTCTTTCTTCAATATGTAGCACTTCTTGTTCTCAAACACAACCTTGAATCCCTTATAACATATTTGGGAGACAGAAAGCAATTTGTTCTGCAGTTGTTAAACGTAGTTGACCTTGTCAAACTTTACTTTCTCTTTTCCCACTTTACCTTGAGTGGTGATGTAACCTCCTTTATTCCCAGCGAATGATATGTGTCCCTCTTTAGTTTTCTTGATGTTGAAAAGGAGAGACGAATTCCTGGTCATGGGCCTGGAAGACCCACTATCAATAATCCAGGTATTAGTGATAGCGCTATAGCGGACACCCTTCACATACAAAGGAATTGATTAGTTCAGGTTTGGGACCTAAGCCTTAACTGGCTTGGGTGTCCCAGAGGTATCACACATCATGAATTCAACCCACTGTCCTTCAGAGGATGAGGACACATCCTTCTTCTTCTTATTCTTACTATCAGACACATTACTTGTTTTTATCTTCCATAAACCAGTTTGTGTAAGGCCTGTTTGTGGTAAACAGACGACTAGCTTATGGTTTCAACTTTAGATGGACTAATAATCTTAGGTGTAACCTTAGGAGGAGTATTAGATCTAATTTTAGAAAAACTTGGTTTTTCACCAAAAAGTTCAATTTTCTTTTTAGGTGTTTGATAGTAAGTATAATTTGGAGAGATATGTCCTGGTTTTCCATAACTGTAGCAGGATCTCCCTTCGACAGTTTGAGGAAGGTTTTGATGTGGTGTTGAGTTTGATCGGGGTTTGAAATATGTCCGGTTGGGTGGTGACTCTTCCTTTTTAGATGTTTCATCTTCTTTAACAAACTTAATTGTTTTTACATTTTGAACATCTTTCATTTTCATTTTATTAGGATTTTGATAATTAACACGTTTAAGGTTCATTAGATTAGACCTTTTAGGTTCTGAAATAGATGTTTGTGAACGTGACTTTAAGTTAGTCTTTTTAATTTATCACCCAAATCCTCAACAGGTATCTTATCTTTTGATCCTAAAGTAGAATCCTTTTGTTTAGTGACAGATTTCACAAGTTTACCTGTAGAATCTGGATCACTAACCAGAGGAGTAGACACCACATGATCCTTTACTGGGTTGTTATTAATTGGTCTACATTTAGTGTACAAAAGGATTTTGTGTGGTGGCGGTACTACCTTATAACCCAGACCTTCCCCGGTATTCCGTTCTTTCACTAAGTTCTGAACTATGTGAGAAGAACTTGCCAGACTATGAAGTTTTTGTTTTAATGATTCAACTCAACTGGAGATACTGTGACATCCGTCACCTCAAGGTCCATCAAATAACGTGGCTTTCGTTAACTTTTCTTTGATCATTTATTCCTTATCCTTATAAACTATTCGTGTGGATATCATACTTGCTTTATCATCTTTATGCTTATGCTATTGTCAAAACGTATGCTATGCTTAAAACTTTTACAAATTCATCATCGTTATCACTAAATATATCATTTTTATATGATATTATTGTCATTAATAAAACCATTTTTAAGTTACCAATTATCATTAAATACATTTTTATCATCAATATAACTAACCTATTAAAGTCATTTTCAACCGAAACAAATTTGGGAAACTCGGGGGTTAAGTGCAGGGACCAAATGTGACAATTTGTGAACTAGGGCTGGGTATAAATACCCTATTTCCAGCCCTAGCCCCCATTCTTCATCCTCTTCTTCACTTTTTCATCTCCTCCTTGCACCAAACCGCCCATTTTCTTCACGTTTTCACCGTCTAGACTTCGTCTACAACCGAGTCTACTCCATTCTTGTAGGTAGACGACCTTTGTTGTCCCTTTCCTTGCTTGTTTTTCTATTGACCATCTAGGGTTTTGGGTGTTCGGGTCTAACCTGAACACATGAGGTCGTGTGGGTGCGTGTGATGTCCTTCTGCGTGTTCTTCTTGTTTAAGTGTGTTTGTAGCGTATTCCTGGAAGTCCTTGTGGTGTAAAACTCATGCACGGAGCAGCCGAAGGCTGCTCTGCACTTCTGCAGTCGCGAATCTACCATTCTGGCGACCTGGATCAGTCATGCGACTGAGTCGCGCAACTGAGTCGTGCGACTGGGTGAGTCGTGCGACTGTGTCTTTCGGGCGACTGAGTTGTGCGACTGGGTGTGTCGTGCAACTGAGTCATGCGATCAAATGAATGCGTGCGATTGAGTCAATGCGGATGAATGATGCGTGCGATTGAGTCAATGAGGATGAATGTTGCGTGCGATTGAGTCATGCGACCGAATGGATGTGTGCGATTGTGCTGTATCGCACGACTGAAGGCCAATCTTACGAATGGAGGTTCAGTCATATGAATGAAGCTGATTCATACGAATGAAGGTTGATTCGTGCGTATGGATGTTGAGTCGTGCGATTGGGTGCTGTGTGGTACGACTGAATGCTAAGTCGCACGAATGAAGGTTCAATCGTACGAATGAAGCTGATTCGTACGAATGAAGCTGATTCGTACGAATGACGGTTGATTTGTGCCGATGTAGTGTTGAGTCGTGCGTCTAGTCATGTCATGAGATTGGAGTTGATGTGTGTGAATTCCTTCTTGTGTATGGTGTGTGTATGTCATGTGATGTTAAGGTGACATCGACACGGTTACCATTGCTAATGACAATGTTAAAGCCAACACTATTAAACTTAGTAATGTTATTCCAAATCAAATCAACTTAACATTTTACAATTATCAACAACCGATTCATAACCACTAATATTTACCAAATACTTCTCTAGTAACAACAGAACTTTTACACAAATGCCACCGACAATGGCAACGATTTCTAGTGCTTGGATCTACATAAGGTCCAATACGTGTGTCTGCTTGTGTGTGTTACACGCGACCGAACCGATACAACCCGAACCGACCGAACGTTCCTATATGCTTTATACATATCATTAATGCTTAAAAATAACTGTCAATAGGTGTTTGACCGTTCATTGCATACAACATTTGGAAACTTTGATCATTCATACTTACACCTAACAAGTGAGTTTCGTGGCCTCTTTTATGCTTATACAACTTTTCAATCATTTACAAACTTAGGGGAAAAGTATGCTCACCCATTTTCATTTTGCTGTACAAGTTACATACAATTTACATACTTGGAATCAACGTGTTACTGTTTTGTGAGTACTTATCTAATACATGCTTGAGTTCGCTGTGTGGTACTTTCTTTACAACCATTTAATTCGGTGTTGGAACTGACAAACAGGTATTGGTAGTACTACTGGGTTAACACCCCCACCCTTGTTTGTTGGTATACTAGTTAGTACCAACAGTGGCCAGGAATGGGCCCTTGGGTGAATATATTCCGACAAGATTCTGTGTGTACGTCATTAGGTTGGTTGTAAAGCTCATGTCATATGATTTTGCTTACTTATAACTGTATTCGTGGTATTCCGCAACAATTACTATATACCATCAATTACTTATTTACAATTTAAACCTGCGAGCTCACCAACAATTTTGTTGACCATTTTGAGCATATCTTTTCAGGTGACAATGCCAATTGAAGATCTAGGTGTGCTGCCTTAGTGGAGACCCTAGGATGCATTTTTGAGACTAGACATACTTAACAAACATTCATTTTGGAATCATTGTTGTAGTCTGACTTAAACAACTTCATTCTTTTGATACTTGTTCTCGGGTTGTGGGAAATACATTGCAATGTTATCTTCTTTGTTTATGTGAGTCATACATCATGTTATGCTTATGGCTATGTTTTCGTGAATATTGACTAAACACGACACAAGTCTCCTTTGTGTCGGGTGTCGTCATGACACGCTTGTCATCATTTATTATATTGCATATCTATTGCTTACCATGTGTTATGACGATCCTGTCTCGTTACATCCCCCTGTTTCCGCTTTTAGCGGGGGTGTGACAGACTGGTATCAAAGCCCTTGGTTATAGAGAATTAGGCAATACACTTGACCTAGACTATAACCTAAGAACCTTCATGTAGATTTGCATGCTAGGATCTATGTGCACTTTATATCTCATGTATGCGTTCCTCTTTACTTGATTCATTTATCTTTCCGTTTTGTGATCTTTTCACCGTGTGAGGGAGCCCTTATGCTCACTCCTTATGTGATGCTTCTACCGAATCTTCCGTTCCCTCTGCGCGTCGGGTTGTTTTATCAAACTCGGGAATTAAACCCGAAGGGATCTTCACAGATCATGCTATTATGCTTGACCTTGGACATTGAGATTTACCCTGAGGAGGTTATGTCTGAAACCTTGAAAGAAGAGGAGATAGACAACCTTCTCTAGACTAACGTGATTATATGCATGGATTTGCAATTGTTATGATGGACTATTGTTGGAACATTACCAATTCATGATGTGAGAACTACACGACTTGTATGTGATGTGTGGTAACAACAAGTGTGATATTAACTTGGAATGCTGGACTTTGATGAGTGGTATGGATAACATACTTTGAAATGGTAAACCTTATGTGTTTATTACTTTTATGATTAGAATATGCCGTCTCGAAGAGTTACCCGCAGCAACAGTGGCGGAAGTGAAGCCCCGAGGGGCAGAGGTAGAGGCAGAGGCAGAGGTAGAGCACCGAGAGCAAGTGATGGTCCTGCCAGTAACAATCAGGGAACAGGAAACTCTGACATAGCAGCTCTGATCGCTCAACAACTGGCCGCACTGATCCCGACTATCGTGGCCCAAGTGAGCGATGCTCTTCAGAATCACCACCCCACGGGGGATGGTGGTAACGATAATGAGGATAATAGAGAATGAGGTCGAGGTGGAATTGAAAATGAAGTGGGTAATGGGAACTCGACTGGGAACGAGAGTAATCAAGAGACTGGGAATGGTGGAATAGACAGTAATGAGACTGGGGTTGTTAATACTAGAAGGGGGTGTTCGTATAAGGAGTTTGTGGCCTGCAAATCAAAAGAGTTTGATGGAAAAGGTGGAGCTATAGCCCTGACCAGATGGCTTGAGAAGATAGAGGCAGTGATCGATATCAGCGAGTGCCTCGACAACCAGAAAATTAAGTATGCCACGTGTTCACTACAGGGCAAAGCACTAACTTGGTGGAACACCCAGGTTCAAGCTAGGGGAAGAGAATCAGCGATGCAGATGTCATGGGATGAGTTTAAAGCGCTGATCACCGAGGAGTACTGCCCCCTCAATGAGATGTAGAAACTAGAGCATGAATTCTGGAATCATGCTATGGTGGGGGCTGGGCACGCAACTTACACTGATCGATTTCATGAGCTGGCAAGACTAGTTCCACATCTAGTGACTCCGGAATCCAAGAGAATCGAGAGGTATATTTGGGGACTTGCGCCTCAAATCCGAGCAATGGTAACATCAGCTGCTTCTCCTACGATCCAGAGCGCAATTCTGAAGGCTGGCACTCTGATAGATGAGATGGTGAGAACAGGGGTCTTGGAAAAAGGAGCAGAGAAAAGGAAAGATATTGGGGAAACGAGTCGGTCGAGTGCCGGGAAATTGACAAAAGGGCCAAGACAACCAGGAATTTTGTGGCCGTGACACAGGGCAAAAGAGAGTATGTTGGGCCGCACCCTAAATGTGATAGGTGCAACTTCCATCATCCCCCAGGAATGTCGTGCGGGTGTGCATGAACTTTAGACGCCCGGGGCATCTAGCAAAAGATTGTAGAGTGGTGCCGAATTTGGTGGCACCGGTCAACGCGGTTAACCCCGCCGGGAATGCCAGGGTCTGTTATGAGTGTGGAAACCCTGACCACTACAGAAACATGTGCCCCAGACTGAATTGGGCACCGGGTCAGCAAGGGAACAATCAGCAACGGTGATGGCCATAACTGGAAATCAAGGCCCGGTAAATCAAGGGAATATAGCTTGGGGACGTGCATTTGTCATTGGAGCCAACGATGCCCGTCAGGACTGAATGTTGTCACGGGTATGCACTTACTCAATAATCACTTCGCATCCATATTATTTGATACTGGAGCAGACAATAGCTTTATATCTTCTGAGTTTGTGCAATTGCTTGATTTGAGTCCTAGTAGGCTAGAAACTAGCTACTCTGTAGAAATGGCCAATAGTAAGGTTGTACAGGCTGATGAAATCATTAGAAAGTGCTCGATGATATTGGAGGACCATGCCTTCGATATAGACTTGATACCATTTGAGTTAGGAAGTTTCGATGTGATTGTGGGAATGGATTGGTTGTCGAAACACGGAGCTGAGATTGTCTGTCGGGACAAAGTAGTACGAATCCCTATGCCAAACGAGGAGGTACTCAGAATTCAAGGAGAACGACGGGAAGAAACCTAAAGCTTATCTCTGCATGCAAGCACGCCGAACGTTATCGCCGCCTCAACCGAACTTGAAGACACCACTGATTCAAAAAAACAATACGCGCATCATGATAATGTAAATGCTAACTAGGTTCTTTTGAAAGATTATTTTATTAAAGAGAGCTAAAATACAATGAAGGATCGTTTAGAATGAAATTTTGGATACTGAATGAGTTATCTTTAATGATCTTTAAGTACATAAGGCTAATTTAGAGTTTTATCAAGAAGGTTTGATGCGAGGTTAAAACAAAGTGACTTGCCATAACAAAAATGTACGTCGACGATGATACAACTCATAACAGATAATTTTCCTGCTTAATATGATAAATATTTGGCTTGACTGCTAGAACATCATGTGAATACGTAGTATATTTTTGCAATGAAATTATCAGCTATACGAAAAAAATTTACGTGCACCAACTAGCCAACATTGAATATTATATGATGCAAATGAATATAGACATGGGATTTCATGGATGTTTCGGTAGTATCGATTGTATGCATTGGGTTGGAGAATTTTCCAACGAGTTTGCGAGACCACTATCACCAAGGTGATCATAAATATCCAACAATCATACTCAAAAGTGTGGCGTCACATGATTTATGGTTTTGGCATGCTTACTTTGGTGTTGGCAGTTCAAACAATGACATACATGTTCTTAAGCAATCTTCATATTTTAAAGGCTAATTGGGCTATAATTCAAAGACCTACACATGCGACGAAGCGCTTGTAGATAAGAAATCAGTAGGCTTGTATTATTTTGCACAATATGATTTTAAAACAAGTTGAGAATAACATATCACCAGTATTCAATCCAGACCCTCTAGCAAATATTGTTATTAACAAAAAATAATTTTGGAATTGTGGGATCAAAATACTCATTTCGACATCGATTTGATTTTATGGAACACAATGAGTAGTTTAATCAAAAATAATTTTTTAGATTTTTTTATTATTTATTTATTTTATTTTAATTTAATCATTTGTAACACATTGCTCGGGTGAGTGTAATCTAGGGATGGTATGAGAAGCCATCATACTATGAGCTTCTTATGAGCAGAACAAATAATATTGGTGGTGTGAGATGTTAGATATTACATATAGTATCAAAGCCATTCTTATTTTGTTCAAGATGGTAGGTAAACCTTATCGGGGTATAATAAGTTCATAGAGCTGTTTCGTGGGTCATCTTAGGCATCCACATCTATGATTAGGATGGTGGGGCAACTTAATCGAGAATGATGAGTTCAAAGTGGGAAGGGGGGGGGGGCATTTGTTACAGCCTAGGAAAATCTCATATCAATTATGGATACGAGGAATGATGAATTCATAAGGAATAATCTACCTAAAAACCATTAAAGCATGTTAGGCGCACTGGTAATATATGAGAGAACTCTATAGTTAAGCATTCTTGGGTGGGAGCAATCGACTAACGAGTAACCTTTTTGAAAGTTTTCAGATGGACAACCAAAATAAAATTCATGAGTTTCGTATGAGCAAAACAAACAATATTAATGGTATGATGTGCTAAATGTTCATAATAAATGTGACAAGTACATACACATAGGTGAAAGTATACTAAAAACAAACAATATTGATGATATGATGTGCTAAATGTTCATAATAAATGTGACAATTAATACACATAGGTGAAAGTATACTACTAATTGTGCACACAAGTTTTGTAAGTGTGTTATTGAAGTTTTTTTTCAAAAAAATATTTAATAAGGGCAAAGCAAAGTGACATCCCATGATACTAGTGGCACAAAAATCTTTGCACGAATTCCCTGAAATGAAAAGAAGAATCGACTTATGCATTGGACTTGAAAAAAGTGACTAGTTGCATGGAAATGTCAATATTCATGTGGTGACCATGTATATCCAATCATTATGATAGAGACACTTGCATTACCACAACTCTAGATTTGACATGCATGTTTTGGAGTATTGGACTTAAATAACAAGATCAATGAATTGTTAGTATAAAACTTTATGTATTAACAACCTGAAAAAATGAGTTATGTAGACAAAAGATAAAGAGTCCACAAGAAGTCAAGAAAATCTTCGGGTGCTTCAAGCTCGGTGAGGTATTGTACGAGGTCCATAGGGATTGAAATATAGACATAATAAATGATATTATGTATGGATGTATTATACTGCATAGCGAGATTGTAAAGAATTTCAAACATAGGATAGAAAGATAAAATTTGGATAAAACAAAGGACGATCATGTAATTTACTAATTAGCATCTCATTTAATAGCATAAAAGTAAATGCTTTTAGCTATATTATTTTCTTTTCACGCTTTTTCACGCTTTAAAGCTAAAGAGAAAAAACAAAATAAAAAAAAGGCGAAACTCACTCCTACAACAAAAACACACCACAAAAAAACCAAAAGCCATGTCACCAATCCGCATGATTCATTGCTCAAACACACCAAAACCGTTGATCCAATCACCACTATAAAATCTCCACCGTCAATTCCCATCATAAACTCATAATCTCCCACATAAATCACCTCCTTAAAGGTCTCACCCATACGCTAACTTTGTTACTGTTTTCGTCCTGACATACACTTTCCACCTCTCTTGTGTACTCTCTCAAGCACCTCCATCAATGGCCGATGAAGGAATCAACCCACCCCCATCAATACCCCCATACACAGAGGTAATGTTACAACACTTGTATTTACAAGTTCATATCTAGAACTAAAACTTAAGTTCAATTTACCAAACATTCTGAAAGTGATTTTGTATTTTGTTGTATGTTTTGGTGCAGATGATTTTTGCAGCAGTTGATGCTCTAAAAGAAAAAGAAGGTGTAAGTGAATCGTCGATTTCAACCTACATCGAATCGACATGTGGGTCGTTGCCAGAGGACCACAACAATATTCTTGCAGATCAGCTGAAGAAAATGGTGGAAGACGGGGAGCTGGTGTGTTGAATAACAACTACGCTCGGCCGGATACAATTGTACCGGCCAAGCGTGGTCGTGGTCGCCCTCCCAAACCCAAGGACCTTGTTGGGTCTGAGAGTGGGACCCAGACCCAGGCTGATCCTCAGGGTCCGGTGCCGGAAGTGGGCCGGCATCGGAACCTGCATCGGCTCAGCCTGGTTCTGAACCCAAGAGGGGGAGAGGGCGACCGAAGAAGGATCCAAATGCTCCCCCGTCGGCTAAGAAAGTGAAGGCGGCTTCGCTTCTGACGCCGCCTTCGAAAACTGGGCGTCCGAGAGGACGACCACGCAAGGTGCAGCCTGAGCTCACCGGTGTTGAAGCTAATTGAGTTATAACTTGATAGATGATGAAGACTATAGGGGTGTAGGCTCTTTTTCCAGATTAGTAATTCTTAAGTTCAGAGTGTTTTGTACGTCTAGATGTGGTTTGATGAGGAGGTCGAGCGATATTATTCTGGATTTGGGAATTTCGTCTCTGTAAAATGGAGTTATCTAACAAAAAGCCCTTGGAAGGGTGTCTTTATTAGTTTGTTTTGGATGTTGGTAGGGTGTTTGTTCTTGTAATTTAGCTTTCATTATCAAGTGCATTTGTGTGCTGTGATGCTGCATCTGTCCTCTAATGTATATTCTGAAAATCTTTTATGGATGGTTTCTTTCTTGCTAAATGGGATGTTTCAACAAAAAGACTTCAACTTTAGGTAGCAAACAGTTGATGTACACTTTACAAAGTTTAATATGACAATATGATCTAAATCAATCGTAGTCGATTGATTGGAAAAGCAAGAAGCTAGTAGTTATTTTGGTTGTGCTATATCTTTATTGTTATTGTATCAAATAATAGTTATGTTTATGACTACTAGAATTCATTATCGTATTTCTACTTTTGTTTTTAGTTTTTGAATTTGTGTAGATTAGTTTATGTTAAAGTTGTGCCACTTGCCCACTTATTTATTGTTGTACCACCACTTATCTAACAATCACATAAACTAGAAAGATTCTATCGCGGTTTCTATTCAATTTTGCTTCTAAACATCATTGTATAATTAGCAGTTTCTATTCAATTTTGCTTCTAAACATCATTGTATAATTAGCAGTTTCTATTCAATTTTGCTTCTAAACTTCATTGTATAATTAGAAAAGTATGAAGTCTATTAGCTTATAGGACACGCCAAATGCAAAAACCACCTAATTACCTGCACACCATAAAAGAGACTTTAGAAACCTAAATTCAGTGACCTTTCAGTCCATTCATATATTGTTTTCAATTTCAACTAAATTTATTTAAATTGGACACAGGCTCAAGCTAACTTAAAGGAACAACAAATGAAAATTAGCAAGCAAGCAACTAAATAGAGCAGAGCACACAAAACTAATCAATACCAACAGAATTTGTGAATTTTATGCCACGCTAGATCTTATCAAGGAAAAAGCTATCCGTTTATGAACAACTAAACTCTAGAAAAAATAAGCATACATACTGACAAAATTAGATACATAATAATTAAAGGACATTACCTATATAAAGAGCCTAACAATGAGTAGTTGGCGACTAATGTTTCACGAAAAAGGTGTATTTAACTGCACACAATAAGTAATGAATCTATCATGACTAAGAAACGATTAAAACAAGGGTCCTAATATATAGACACCCACTCATATAAATCGACATCCCTTATACGCCGTGTACGGCGTATAGAGTCGAATACACTAAAAACAAGAAAAATTCAGGGGGCTGTCAGAGAGCTATATGCCCCATATAGCCCTATACGACTCTCCTATACGACACATATAGGGCTATGCGACGCGTATAACGAATTTTGATACTGACTACGAGGAAAAATTCAGAGGGCTGTCAGAGGGCTATACGACACATATAGCCCTTTACGACACATATAGCCCTTTACGACACATACAACCTTATACAACCCCCTCTATATGACGTGTATGGGGCTATACGACATGTATAAAAATGTTGAGGTATTGATTTAAAATATTGGAGTGTTTATTTAACTAAACCCTAAAACAATTAATAAACATCATTTGAAAGAAAGTAACAGTGAAATTAAGTAGATGCATCATATGCACAAAACATATATATATGATTGATGAAAACCAAAATTATTCAATTAAAAAGAGTCACATTGATATAAACAATACCTTCAGAGCAACATTCGTTTGCCCCATCTGCTAAAACACTATTACACTTATAATCTAATTTCTTGAATAAAATGATTCTATAATTGAATCCATTTTAAGAATCAAGCAATTTTGTATTTTACCTTTTTGACTGTTGATAATGCATAACCTAAGTTGACCCGTCATTAAAAAAGGGTCAAAATTGCCCCCTCTAATTCCATTTATTAATTATTAACACACATGAAAGAAATTTATAGTGAAAAGAAGTTAGCTGATAGGAATCTTAAGTAATAAAAATGTATACCTCAAGTTGCTCATGTAATCTCGTTTTAACCTCCACCTGTAATCGCAATGCCTTAGTGATCTTTGAAATCCTATTTTAAAGCAAAGAGTGTTAAATTATAAGAAAAAGGGAATATGAAAAAGGGTCGTTGTCAACTACTGCATCACGACCATCGTCGAGGAGAAAATGGAAGCATTAAAACCCTAGAAATAGTCATCACGTGAGTATCACGTCCTCTCCTCGTCATTGCACTCTTATCTTTATGTCATAACTTTACAGTACTTCTCATCCCTCTCTCTCTATTTTGATTCCATGAAGCTAATTCAGGACACACGTAAAGCATCTAAATAACGACTCTGTCAACCGTATCTGAGAAAAATGAATAGCCTTGATTTTAAAATTTACTATTCATTTGCTTCTTCTTTAATTATAGAAATGCATAATGTTGATATAATCATGTAAACTCAATGTTAGACTATCCACAATGCAGGGCCCGCTACCACAATATCATCGTTCGTGGCACGGGTTGTGTTGGGCAATGTCGTTCGTTCGCAAGTGGCCCGTCCCAACGCGCATTCAACGGATGACTTAATTTCTTTCCTTAAATTAACGATTATTTTGCCTTTTTTTTAAAAGACTAGTTATAAGAGCTAGTTTTTTCATATTATAAATACATTTAACAATTCACATTTTTTATACATCTTAGTCCATCTACATTTTTATATTTTCTCTAAATCTAATATTTGTTCACACTTTCAATTAATCAACTCTCAATGGATTCAATAGTTTCATTTTCTCAACGCTGAAAATCCAAACTATTTAATGTTTTAATAGCAACAATCCCAATTTCCACAACTCGGTTTCACTATGTTTCAACAAGTCGGATTCTTGCAGTTTCAATTTTTATCTCAAACTAACTAGTTTGAAGAGTTTAAACAATACCAAACCGTTCTCAAACACAAGCAGATGATTGAATCCATAATCAACAAACACCGACACCCAATACCGAATTACCCTCACCTTCATCACCCAAAAATAACACCAACCAAAAAGAAAGGAAAAGAAAATTTGAGAAGGTTATTGGTTAGAAGTGGTCAATAAACGATGAAGTGTTAGAGGGGTAAGGGTTGGGTATCATTTTTGTAGATTCAATCGTTGGCAACAACCAGAAGGGGTAGAGGAGTACTACAATAAATCAAACCATAAGAAGTGCTCATAAATTTAGGAGTCACTACCACTTGGTTAATGTTAAAAATAAAGGTCAAATTTGAAAGTTGGTGGATTTTCATGGGTTAAACATACATACATACATACATATATATATATATATATTATATATATATATATATATATATATATATATATATAAAAGTTTACAAGTAACAATTCATGTCAATGGTTAAGAATAAAACAAGTTTATGGATAACTATAGCTACAATCAAACATTGATAAAGATATCAATTACAAGTTATAACGATTAGTTAAGTGTACTTAGTTCTCATGATAAACAAGCATACGTCATCAGGAGCCGACAGTAACCTCGGCTTTAGCACCAAATTGGTTTGTCAGACCCATAGATATATGACGTCGTCAGGCTAGCAATAGTTAGTGATTATCAACATATAATGTCTATCATATAAGTCTCACAATATTACAAATAACCATGACAAAAGGTGAATTGCTAGTGCATTTACAAGTATTAAGACGTTTACAAGTGTAAGTTTATACGGTAACATGTTTCAACTCTAAAGATGTGAAATAAAGTAAATGAGGGGCATGAAAGCTCACTTGATATATATAAGATGATAACAAAAAATTAAACGGTGTTTCAACGATTCCTTTATACAAGATACCTAACCTATATATTTCAAGTTTAAGTTTAAAGGTAATATTAACGATTAAACGTGAACTAAAGTTTCAATAGGAATTTGGGGTTCTTGTAAATAAATAAGGTTAGTTAATGAAATCAAATATATTTTAACCAATGAAAAGAAATATACCATTTAGGTAACTTAATATGGAGAAGAAATAAAATCATTTATAATAATTGTAAATTTTAACTATAAGATGTAAATAAAAATTTTTGATTTAAACTATTATTTAAAGTTTATTTTATAAAAATAATCTATGTATGACATTTGTTAAAAATGTTTTATAAAAAATATTAAAGTATTTAAATTAATAAATTTACAGAAAATAATCAGGTGATTTTAAAAATAATTAAAGTTTACAAAAATAATTTTTATAACTATTACAAATTTTTTTATAATTTATTTAAAGGCTGAAAAGCCTTAAAAATGGTTGAGGGTGCCCGGGTTAGAACCCGGGACCTCAAGGATGTCATGAGAGTGGTTTACCCTTAGGCTGGGTATCCTATACCTGCTAGAAGTCAGCCTTTAATGTTTAAAAATGCAATTCCAGTCAAACCTCCCTAAATCACTATGAACCCTAATTCAAAATCAACAAATTGATCACCAATTCATTACTTTTAATGCTAGTGTTCATGGGACTTTTGTTTCCCATGTAAAATCGAGTAGGTATGTGGTTTTAATTACCCGGATTGAAGTTTAAATTAACAAGAACAGATGAAGAACAAGTCACGACCGAGGTTGAGTCCAATTGATGTGTAAATGGGAATGATAATCGAATTAAATTTGTATTAAGCTTAAGGGAATGTTCACGACTCTAAACCCTCTATCAATTAGTTTAGGTTGCTTGGAAGGTGGGTTTCGATTGGGTTGCAGGTTCGTGATGAATAAGGGAATTGTTTGAGAGGTTCAAGTATGTTTCAGGTGGATTGAGTTCGATAATAGCTTAGGATTAGTTTAACGTTCGATTATGAATCATTTAATTGATTATATTGAGTTCAATGATTGAACGATTCTATTATTAAAGGTTTTGGTTAATCGGATTGTTAATGGTCATAACCATTATTTTAACTCAATTAAAATGCGTAATTGTGTTCGAATCGTGTTCCTGAAGCGGTTAGAAACGTTTGGAGTTACAAACGAAGTGGTTTATTGGTTTGGTGCTTGCCGGAGAGCTCGTCGAGGTGACCGGAGGTGGTAGACAGTGGAAAGGGGGGGAAAGGTTTGGGTTTAAGCAATTTTACACTATTGGTCCCTATAGTTTCAAAAATTCTTATTTCATGTAAAAAAATTTATTTAAAGATTTTAAATTTACATAAATACCCCCTGGACTAATTAACCTTTAAGTTTTAAATATTTTTATAACTTATTAATTATTTAAATTTTATAAATTGTTAATTTTTATTATTATTATTTTTATTATATTTTGGCTATTATTATTATTTTTATTATCATAACTTAATGTTAAGTTTTATAATAATAAACAAAAGTGATAATTACTATTATTATTGTTATTATTTAATAAATTAACTTATTAACTTCTCAATTAACTAAAAAACAAGCATAAACAAGCCCTCAAACTTTTATAAATGACATTAATGGTCCTTACAAGAATATAACAAAGTAAAATTTTATTTAATGAAATTACGAAAGATTACATATAAGTTACAACTTAAGCCGATGTATTTGACAATAAAATAAAGAAAATTCTACACGTGGTGGATTTTAAGATGCCATAAATTGTTCATGAATCATGTCATAGAGTTAGTGACACACAAGAAAGTACATGTCCTATAACCTGTTGATACATATGTCCCTAGTTTATGTGCTTAATGTAAAAGTCTGTCATGGCTTACATATGTGTAATGAAACGATGTAATGATATATGATTTGTGCTTTAATGTTAACGTATCTTTAATTCATATGTATGAACTTATTATATAGGTTTGAAGTTGTTGTATGATTATTCATGCTAATGGACCATAATTATGGACCATACGCATGAAGACATCATGCTAATGGACCAGTTGCATGACTGGACCAGGAGACTGGACCAGTCGTACAATTGAGACATGAGAATGACTTAGTCGCATGACTGAACCTTCAGTCGTGTGTATGAATCAGTCGCATGGGTCAGTCGCACGACTGAACCATGCTAATGGTTTAGTCGCACGAATGAAGACTGCAAACCTATAAATACCACTTAATTCGTGGAAAAACAAGACTTTTGACACTTATATCGTATACACTCATAACCTAGCCATCCAGAGTGTCTAGAACGCATATTCCAACTTTATAGTTTGCATCTGATTGTTTTCTACTCAATCTTAACGTTTCTTTAATCGTTAGATCGATCGGGTTTGCGTTCTCACTGATTGGATCGCCAATCAAATAGGATTCCACACTATTTGGTTCAGTTTCACACATAATCAGTTAGTACTCCGTACGTACACTGTCCTGACAAGTGGTATTAGAGCCTTGGCTCTTGATTTTGCGTGTGATTCGATTAGTTTTGGTGTTAAACTCACGTTTTTCATTCAAAACAGTCATCTTTTGAGTCAACAGGTGTTTTTTGATGTTTCTAGGCATCAAAGTTGAAGTTTTTCTTCATACGGCAGATTAGGGTTTATGGGTAAATCGTAATTCGTGTCAAAGTGTCAAAATTTGAAAATTTTCAAACACAGTAGCCTTCAGTCGCACGAATACCTCATTCATACGATTGAGTCATCCGCATTGTCCATTCATATGATTGAGTCATCCGCATTGTCCATCCACACGATTGAGTCATCGTATTGTCCATCCGCACGATTGAGTCATCCGCATTGTCCGTCCGCACGATTGACTCATCTCATTGTCCATCTGCACGATTGAGTCATCCGCATTGTCCATCCGCACGATTGAGTCATCCGCATTGTCCATCCGCATGATTGAGTGATCCGTATTGTCCATCCGCATGATTCACTCATCCGCATTGTCCATCTGCACGATTGAGTCATCGGCATTGGTCATCCGCATTATCCATTCGCACAACTGAATAACTCCAGTCGTTTGAGTCCATTCGCCTTGTTCATACGCATGATTGAACCAGTCTTGTTCTAAAGTTCAAAGTTTATAGAAATGGAAGATCAATTCGTTGCCTTTACTGGCGGAAGGGACTCTCACATCCAGAGCCTTCTGCTTCTGGAAAATGAAATTAGGAATCATAATAAACCACCAAAACTTATAACGTTAGATGATTATCTATAATGGAAATAGAGGTTCGAGATCTATCTAAATGGACTTGATCCTAATCTTTGGGCACCCATTGAGACAGGTTACACTATGCCAGTCGGTGCTGATGGAGTTAAGCTGACTCTAGGAGGAATGAATGACAGCCAGAAGGTTAAGTACAATACAGAAAAGAAAGTGTATGCCTTGTTGACTTAGTCGATACCGAAAGACATCTTTCATCAGTTCTCTAAGAACAAGCAGGCGAAAAAGTTATGGGAAGCATTGGAGAAGAGATACGATGGGAATGCAACGTTAAAGGCTCTGAAGGCTAAGACTCTTAAGAAGGAGTTTGATAACTTCTCTTCGATGGGAAATGAGATCCTGGATGACATTATTGATAGGTTCTACATCTGATGAGTGAGCTGCACACTTATGGTGTAACAAAGTCTATGGAAGATAAAGTGTCAAGTTTTGCAGACGGTTTGCTGGATAAATGAGATTCGTTTTGTGTCTAATCTGAGACAGAATGATATTCTTGCAAAGTTGGATATAAATGACTTCATCCTGCAATTAAGAGAAGAGGAACTGAGAATGAAGTACAAGTCATAGAAAGGATCCTACGATCAGAATCCTTCACTTTTCAACTTATTTCTCACTCCAACCAGTTAGGAGCACCACTGCAAACTGCTTTCGTGTCCAGTTCTGCAGCTCCTAACCAAACCAGTGCTTCAGGACCAGATATGTCAAGGTCATCTGGAACCCAATATACAATAGCTGAAGCCAACACTACGAAGTTAAAGACTCAAAATCTCAGTAATGTTATAGTGGAGGTTGCGAAGGAGCACATGGATCTTCTAGCAGCTGTTGTCCATTCCTACGATGGTTTAGTTGTCAGGAAGATTGGTAATTGTCATCTTGCTGATGAATATTACGAGAAAGTTGATGAGAACGAGCTGGAGAGAATGGATATCATGTGGGCCTAGCAAGTGCAGTTAGACGAGCTAAAAAGTTTGTCAAGAAGACAGGACAGAATCTTGCAGTCACAAAGGACACAACGTTTGGCTTTGACAAAACCAAAGTAACTTGCTTTAATTGTGGGGAAAAGGGATACTTTAAGCGGGAATGTGTAAAGCCCAAGAAAACAGGAAATGGAAATCCATTTTCCACCTTCAACCGTCAAGACAAACCTATGAGTGGAGCTACCTCTTCAAGCAAATAGACAAAGGCCTTGACTGCTCAAGGTGATGAAAAGCAAGGCTGGACCTTTCGCTTTGTGTCTCCGGGTGAATCAAATCTTGCCTGTGTTGAGGGACTGGATGATGGTTCTGCAAGTGAAGGTGAGATCACAGTTGAGCAAGTAATGTCAGATACTGAAGAAGCTGTGAACATGGTACATCACTTGGTTGAGGAAGAGCTGAGAGCAACAAGTTCATAATCTCCAACAACTGAAGAGTCTACCTTTGCATTGTTGGCTGATTCAACCAATTCCTCACAGGTAAGCACTAAAGACTAACTATTTGAATAACATGCTTGCGATGAATGTAAGAAATTTAGAGAAAACATTGATTTGAAATCTGCTAGGTTATTAGACCATAATGATAACTTAGTAAATGATTTACAACTATGCCTTGAAGTTCATCGTATTTTAAAACAAAATGAGTGCAGTTACAAAGAAAAATAGAACTTTTGGGTAAACAACTAAGGGAAACCGAGGTTGTTGCTTTCAATCAAGCAAATACTAAAATTTTCAGGCTCTTGATATAAGATCTCACTATTTTAAGATCCCTCACTCACACAAATACTAAACTTTTCAAATGGAAGCCATTTCCTAAACTGATATGGAAACTGGAACCATGAACAAGTCCCTACTAATCAGTCTTGATGACTTTGACACCTGGTGTATGAGAATGGAAGGTTTCATCAGGTCTCTAGACTCAAGAATGTGGGAGTCTGTTGAGAATGGACCTTACATACCAAGCACCCCTTTTGCTACTGGTGGTGGTATGATCCTCAAGAATGTGGCAAACTACTCTGATGAAGACAGGAAGAGAGTAGAGATTGATAGAAAAGCCATGACAGGCCTTCAAATTGCTTTTCCAAACTCTGTATATAGAGGTTTCAAGAAATGCAAAACAGCTAAGCAGCTGCGGGATGCATTGAAACTGATGTATGAGGGTTCCTCTGAAGCTAAAGAGAACAAGAAGGATATCCTGAAGCAGCAGTTTGAAAACTTCACCTTTAAAGCAGGTGAAACCATGACTCAACAATACTTCAGGTATGTTGAGATTGTGGATACCCTTGTGGATGGAGGAGTTCCTCTTGAGAACAGGGACATTGTAAAGAAGTTCATGTCCTCACTTCCTAGGCAGTGGACACACTTGTGGTGATCAAGAGGATTGAGAATCTAAAAACTCTTACTCTGACAGAGTTATATGGGATTCTCAGTGGCTACCAGATGAAGATGAACATGCATGGTTCATCTAGCAACTCCAACAATCAAATGGGTTCAGCCCTGCATGTGGTTGGAAAGGATAGCATAGAACCCTAACATTATCTCATATGCTACCCTGACAACTCACCTAAGGGCCCTTTTATCACCTTCCTAGAGACACCAAGGGAGAACTACACCCAAGGAAGCCCATTCCAAGAGACAAGTTCTTCTCAAGCCTTTGTGTCTTCTGATGAAAGTTATGGCAGCTTTCTGTTCACTCTTGAAGACCTGGACTGTATCCATCCCGATGATATGGAGTATATGGAGATAGTCTAGCAGATGGCTCTTCTCACTCATAGAGCCAAGAAGTTCTACAAGCGGATTGAAATGAAGTTTCCAAGCAATGCAACTAGTGGAAAGTTTGGCCTGGATAAAGGCAAAGTCAAGTGTTACAACTGTAACTTGATGGGCCACTTTGCCAGGGAGTGTAAGGAACCTAGAACAAATGGTGGCCAAACACAGTCCAGACCTAACTACACTGAGAAAGCTTCCCAGAATAAGAAGCCAAAGCAGCAGGCTGCTGTTGCTGTTGAAAATGGACGCTTTGACCGGAGCTTCAGGTGGAAGATGCTTCTTCGAACCAAGCACTGATGGCAAATCATGATGAAGCCAAGGTATTGGAACATCTCTGTACCCCTTAATGCATTGCTAAAGTAAATAGACACAGGTCCTATAACTTGGAAATGAGATTTGATCTTGAGTCCTTAAACATTTTAAAAGCTGATTTTAGAAAGTCTGAAAATGATTATAAACTGAAGATAGAGGACTTAGAGAAAACAATTTTCAGTTCTAAAACATGAGCATACAGATTTTAGGACTCAAATGAAGGATCTCATAACCAAGCTGACTGAGTGCCAGGCTGAGCTTATGATCAGCAAAGCCAGGGTAGACAAGTGTGTTCTTGAAGAAGAGACCTTCAAGAACATGATATCCTCATCCCTGCACAACAAAGTGTGCTATCAATACAAGCAAGGACTAGGATCAATGAGATAGCTCCTCTACACACAATCTTGTCTTTAAGATCACCTAGGTATGGAACTTATGAAGATGAGCTTCCTCTCATAGATCCTTTGAGTGAAGAGGATGAAGAAGTGATAGTGAAGAATTCCTCTTAGAAGAGTGAATAGGAGGATTCTAAGAGGGGCCACTATCCTTTAGAGGAGAAGAAGAAGACTGTGATGACCAAGTCGATGAGGAAGAACTTGATCAGAAAGAGCAAAAGGAAAGCAAGGAAGGTTAAAAAGATCAAGGATACTTTTGACTTGAAGCAGATGCAAGTTTTTATTTCTGCAGGTTTTGAAGTAGTAAAGACTGAAGACATCAATCTAAACTCTTCTGCTAAGAGTTCCGGTTCTTGTTCAAATCATCTCAGTACCAAGAAGAAGACCGATCTGCTGTGTACCACTGCTACACATCCTGGACCAACAAACTCCAATAACAGTTTCCAGCCCAAAAGGACTATTTTAGCATCTGCAAAGATGAGGGTGGAGAAGGGATGTGACCAAAATCAGTCTTATTCCCAGAAGAAGGCTCTTAGGAAGTAGCAAATGGAGTGTGTTATGTGTGAGAGTACTGGTCATATTGCTAAGGATTGTCCATACAATCCTAAGGGTACTCTTCACATGATCAAACCAAAGACTTCCAAGGGTTCTAAGAAGATTCAAGCTTGGAAGGAAAATCTATTTCCTTCAGAAGCCCCAAAACCAAGAAGAAGGCAAGTGGAAAATTGCTTTCGGAAGAAAAGTTGGTCTCGGAAGGAAGGAATACTTCCGAAACACTGAAGTCTGCTGCAGTGTCTGCAGAATCTTCCGAAGGTTCAGTCATCAAAACTTCCAAAGTATCAAAGGCTTCCAAAGTATTGAAGGTCAAATCAAAGACTCTAAAGGTGGTGTGGACGTCTAAGAAAGACCAAGTGACTGAGAATTTTCCATCGACAACAACTCAAGATCCTCCTAGCACAACCATAGGATCTATACTGTTGCATTACCTTCTGTTTCTCTTAATGAGCCTAATTCAAGTAAGGCTTGGATTTCCAAATGTAACTAATCATTTTCTTTGTGAAGGGACAGCTAAAGACAAACAAAAATGTCTAGATTGACAGTGGCTGTTCCAGGCACATGACAGTCAATAGGTCACTACTCCAGAACTTTGAAAGGATTGATGGAGGGCCAGTTGCCTTTGGAGGAGATGAAGGTGGTTACATTTCTGGAAGGGGCAAGGTTAGAAATGGTAAGCTTAGCATTGAAAAGGTAAAGTTTGTCAAGGAGCTTGGGTATAATCTTCTGACTGTATCCCAATTTTGTGATCAGAGTCATAACAAGCTCTTTACTGAGCATGAGTGCATTTTTCTCAAGCTTGGGGTGGTCAGTCCTCATGAGCATATTCTGCTTAGAGCCCCCAGGAAAGGGAACATGTACAAGATAGATTTACAAGAAACATCTCCCTTTGGAGAAGTTTCATGGTTTCTATCTAAACCAAATAGTGACGAGTCTTTCCTATGGCATAAAAGAATGTGCCATGCAAACTTTAAAATCATGAATAAACTGATTAGAATGATTTGGTAACTGGAATGACAAAGAAAGAGTTTACAAGTGATGACCATGGTGTTGCATGCCTGAAAGGGAAGCAACATAAGGCATCTCACAAGCCTAAGAAAAGGAACTCCATCACTACACCCTTACACTTGTTACATATGGATCTCTTTGGCCCCACCAGTGTAATGAGTCTAGGAAGGACCTCTTATTGTTTGGTGATCACAAATGACTTTATAAGATTCACTTGGGTCTTTTTCCTTAGAACTAAGGATGAGACTCCTGAGATTCTAAAGAATTTCATCTTAAAGATTGAGAATCAATTTGATCACAAGGTCAAAATCATGAGATGTGATCAGGGAACTGAATTCAAGAACCAAATCCTTGATGCATTTTGTGATGAAAAGGGTATTACAAGACAATACAGTGCTCCGAGGACTTCTCAGCAGAATAGTGTTGCTAAGAGGAGAAATAGGACACTGATTGAAGCTACAAGAACCATGCTGTCTGACTCTAAGCTGCCTATCACCTTCTAGGCAGAGGCAGTCAACACTGCCTGCTATGTGCAGAACAGAGTTTTCGTAGTTAAGACTCATGGCAAGACTCCTTTTGAACTTTGGCACAAAAGGAAACCTTTCATTGGCTTTCTCAGGTCATTTGGTTGTCCTTGCACCATCTTGAATACCAAGGATCAAATTGCCAAATTTGTTGAGAAATCAGATGATGGACACTTCATTGGATACTCTTCCCAAGCTAAGGCTTACAGAGTATACAATCTCAGAACTAGAATTGTTAAGGAGTCAGCCAATGTGACTTTCAATGAACACACACCATGTATGGCTGGTTCTGGTCCTGATTGGCTCTTTGATCTTGATTTAGTTACCAATTGTTTTAACAAATCTTGTGAGTCTGTTTTAGGATTTGCAGAAAATTTAAATACAGGTGATCTTGATCCAAGATTTGAGCTTACAAGACCTTCAAGTAACACATCTTTAGCTCCAGTTGGGACAACTTCTGCAAATGAGGTTTCTATCGGCACAATAATGACAAACTCAGCTGATACATCTGGTATGTCTTCAAATTCTAGCTCAGAGGCTCCACAACCAGATAAAGATGCTTCAATTGCAGAAGACAATGATGATAGTGGTGACAGTGATCAAGAATTACTTGATGCTAATAACCACTCCATAGATGACAACATCAATGATGTCACACACTCCTTGATCAAGTCTCTCTTGATAAGTGTGCTGATGCGGTGGGTGAAATATCTATGCCAGATCTAAATTTCTCTAGTTTAGATATTTCTCAGCAACTTACTTTGATCCCTCAGCTAAGGATCCACAAGTACCACCCACCACAAACATCATTGGAGATGTTGTCACAGGGGTAAGAACAAGAGGACAAACCCATGAAGCAAATGTTTGTCTTCACTTTAGTTTCTTATCCCAGATAGAGCCAAAGAAAGTTGATGAGGCTATGAAGGATGGAAGTTGGGTTGAAGCTATGCAAGAGGAGTTGCTTTAATTCAAAAGAAGGATGATAGAGGATTCATCATGGGAAGACTACTATTGGAACCAAATGGGTGTTTAGGAACAAGAAGAATTACAGAGGATTTATCATCAAGAACAAATCTAGACTAGTTATTCAACGATATACACAAGAAGAAGGAGTTGAATAGACAAATGTCTTTTCTCCTGTAGCAAGACTGGAAGCTGTTAGGATATTCCTGGCATTTTCTGCATCCAAGAACTTCATGGTCTTTCAACTTGATGTGAAGTGTGATTTTCTCTATGGAGTGATTGATGAAGAGGTGTATGTCAAACAACCACCTAGTTTTGTAGATCCTGATCATCCTGATTATGTCTGCAAGCTTGACAAAGCTCTTGCAGGACCAGTGAAGGGGGTCAATTACAACATAACAACACAAAGAGGAGATTAACCAAACTTAATCAAACAATAATACTAGATTAACCACAATAGACACTAAGAACACAAGTAGTATAGAGACATAACACAAGGGCAAAATACATAGTGAGATGGTTTTCAAGATTGTAGTATATTGCTTTCTCAAGTTCTATTACAAGTGTTACAAAGAATATTAGAAATATACAAGAACATGAGATACTTATACTACATCCTACAGCCGACTATACTTTGAAAACCAGCTGGATACAATTGACTAGTCACAAACAAAATCAATTGTAGAGTCAAAAAGGAGATTGCCTTTTGACTAGTGACTATGACATGCCATAGTTCACATCATTATCTATTACAAAAAGGATAAAGTACATGAAGTAGAAAGTTACAGACTCAAGATCTCAATGTACAGTTACCAAAAGCCTGGACCTTTTCACCAACTCATGTAAGTTGGTGACTTTACAGAGATGCAGCGGAAATGTGTCCAGCTTTATGAAATAGTACATCAGATAAAACATGTGTCAAAAGTCTTCGGAAGAAATCTGTCTTCATAAGTTGAAGCTTCGGAAGACTTTGTCTCCGAGGCTTCGAAAGACTTCATATTTGGCTTCGAAAGACTTCATATTTGGCTTCGGACGATATTGGTCTTGGCTTCGGAAGATTTCACACTTAGAATATTTCTGTTGTATGTGTGAAACTTCCTAAGCATTCTTCTTCATTGCACTTGGTAGCATGTAGGATAGACTTTGGATGTTTAGGTTGCATCAGCCTCTTCATTAATCTCTACAAACTCCCCCTGGGCTGATGCTACCAAAACACTTAGTAGACTTCAGATATCAACAGTCCTCATTAGGATGATCAACATTCCTTTCTTCATAAGGTGATCAGGATCCTTCAGATTGTCAAAATGTCTTCTCATATTAAAGAGATCATGCAGAGGCAAATAAAACATATCTTACCATGTGTAAATGTCTTTAGTGCCTTGATCTCTAATGACATGCGATCTTTCTAGATTTGTGGTTTATGTCCATGACAAGATGGGTCTTCCTGATGCTACAGGAGCTGTTTGAATTGGAGTTGATGTGGCATCCTTTGGCTACACATCCTCAGGATGTTCTGACTCATCCTGGGGTTTAGAAGAGGGTGCAGTCTTCTTCTTCTTTGGCTTTGGTTTAGAAGACTTCCTCTTCTTTCTCTTTGTAGGTTTTAACTGAGAAGACTGGCCTGCAGTACCAGATTGATCTTTATTGTGTTTCTCAGTTGGGACTTCCTCTCTCTCAAGCTCAAAGGAGAGGGAGGTTGACCCTACTGTGGATCAAAAAATGAAGCTTGCTGAGTTCAGCAGGAGGTCCAGGTTGTGTTGTCTCTGGTTGTTCAACATTAACCTCCACTTCAGGTGGAGCTTGACTTGGAGTGGAGTGTAAGTCAATAAGCTCTCCACTTTTGATCTTTTGCTGGATCACCATAATAGGCTCATCTATAGTGGATAGAGACAAAGGGCCAAGTCTCCTTTCGGAGAATCATTTAGCTTCAAGAAGCTCATCATCCTCTGCCTATCAGCAGACTTCTTATGCTTTTTTGGATGATGACTCTTGATTTTGCAGCTTCTCCCTTAGCTTTTTCTTAGTTGTCTTTCTGTCCTTGACTATCTCAAGTTCAAGTTGTTTTAAGTACTTAAACTCAACATAGTCATAGGACAAGGGAAGAAGTGCTTCTGCCTGATAGAAGCCTGTGGCACTCAGGTAGTTGATCATCTTGATCCTATCTTCTTCTTTGCCTAACGAGGTTCTTGTTGAACCACATCCTCTTGTGCAGGACTTTCTTGAACTGGGGAGAGGGTAGGAATATCCTTGTACAGTCTTTTTGTTCTTCTCTCTTCTTTGACTTGTACTAGAAGCTCTGCATCTTTTGCCTCCTTCTTCTCCCTTGACCATTCCAGGTCAACCAGTTCATTCAACTCATCTAAGGGGAGAGAAATGACACTGTCTATGTCATAGTTCCTTGTCTGCAGATAATTTATCCTGACTGCCCTTAACTCATAATTCTGAGTATCTGGTCTGGGGGCAACCCTGATAGCAGACTCCATAAGTCTTGAGGACCCCGTAGACGAACTTTCTCCCCTCAGTCTCCTTTTCCTCTCTCTCTCCTCCTCCTAATCTCCTCATATGTCATCTTTCTTTTCCCCTGTCACTCACAGACCTTTGTGACTTAGGGTGGAGAGAGCTTTGGCCTTTATTGCTTGATGCAGCTTCTTAGCTCTGGCCAGAGAGAGGTTGAGAAGCACCTTCACTAGCAGGTGTCTCAGAAGGAATGTGAATATCTGCAGCAGTTGATGATGATGAGTCAGGGCTCTTAGGTTTCGCCACTAGGCCTTCAGTCAAGGTTTCCCCTATGAAACTAATCTTAGGGTCTACCTCAACATCCAGTTGACCATGGCATTGCTTGATTGCCTAAGTCTCCTTCTGAAGCTGAACTCTGCAGTGATCCTGTCTTGGATTCTTTGAGCCAGTGTGTCAGCTTGTCTTGATTTGCTTGGGTTGACAAGTGGCATGTTGACTAGATCCAGACCTTCATAGTAGTTCAAAGTCTGAAAATTGAAGACTTCTTACTGTCCTCTAACTCTTATGATGATTAGGGCTTCCTGATGCTATCATACCTCCACCCAATGATGTGATTGGAAGATGGTGAAGATGACATAGCCCTTGGTATCCCATCCTCAAACAGACTCTGTATGAAGGAGTCTGTGAAGTCCACATCAATGTGAATTTGAGGAGGTTGCTGAGAATGCACAATTGCAAGTGAGGATGGTGAGTCCTCAATGTCCATTATCTCTTAAGAACTCCCAGGTTCTATAGCTGTAATGACTTTCTCCCCCTTTTTGGTAGCATCACCCACTTGCATAGGTGAGCTGGAAGATAGGTCAATCACATCCACAGGTTCTTGTGTTCCTAGTTGAGCTCTTCTTAGGGGTCTCCCAACTAATTTTTCCTTAAGATATGAAATCTCAAGTTGCTGATCATTGATCTTGTTATGAAAGGTAGTCATTTGAGATTCAAGGTGACTAACCTTGGAGACTAAATAAGTGCATGTTTTAAACAGTTTGTGCACCATTAGTCTTAGATTACCCTCATCTTCATCATAAGAATCAATGGAGGATGAGATGACTAGACCAAAGTCCTCTTTCTCACCACCAGCTTGAGGTTCTTGGCTGTTGGTTTTCCTCTGCTCACTGGCAATTTCAGTTGAGATGTCAGTGGGTTGAGTTGCCATGGTTGAGGTCTTAATGATGTAATCACTTTCAGAAGTGAGAGCCTCTTCCATATGGACAACCTGAACAGGTTTAGAAGTGTCCACCTCAGTTGTAGGTGACTGATGTGGGATAGATATTGGAGACTCAGGAGCATTCATCTCTCGTTGAGGAGGGGTAAAGAAGAGAGACTCATTATACTCACTGAAACCTAGATCTTCATCAGTATAGAAATCAAGGTTGGGAATTGGTTGGTTGAGATCTATAGGCTGGGATGGTAACTGTCCCCTAAAGGTTGATCACTTGAGTGTTGAGACTCAGAGTGATGGCTTAAGATAGTTTGGCTAATGAGCTCATCAGGCTGATCATGAGGAACCTCAGCACTGATCCTTGAAGAGATGGGAGTGGTTTGCTCTTCAGGAGAAGTGGGAGCTCTAGTGTCCACTTCCTCCTGTGTGGATAAGTATATGGGGGCCTCTACAGACTGAATAGTTTGAGTAGGGGTTCATTTGGATTTTCTTTGGTAGGTGAGGGCGATTTGAGGCTGTGTGAGTGGTTGGGAGGTAGTAGGTGTGGGTTCAACACTAGCTTGTGCTGCTAGGTTATCACCTTGAGCAATGAGCTCTAACATTTTTGGGACTAGGGCTGTTTCTACCCCAGAGAAGCCAATATGGGCTTCCTCAGTATTTTAAAGATGCCAGGTTTCATCTGTCCCAGTTTAAGAATGTTACCTGTTTCCCTTAACTGTGAGCCCAGTTCATAGTTAATAATGTACTGGACATATCTAGGAAACATGTAATATTCTAAGGAGTCTAAGTTAGCAAGCAAGTTGGTATTAACAAACTGAGAATACCTGAACTTGACCCCCTGAATCATTCCATGGATGATGAAAGAGATATCCTCAGGAATCTGGTCCCATCCACCATGCTTTTTTAATAAGCTGTGGATGACCACATGGAGCAGGAATCTCCATTGGGATGAGACCTTCCCTTTCCTGAAGGTCTTTACAGAGAAATCTCCCTCATATCCCATCTGCACAAAGGAATGATTAATAGCTTCCTTTGGGAAGAAAACCTCACCTTCTTCATCATCCAGCTGAAGATGCATGTTGATGATGGCCGAAGTGATGAAGACTGTCACTGTGGCAGACAGTGCCTTCTCCCCATCCATGACAACCTCTTGGCAGGTTTTCCAAAATTCAAGCAGATGATCCTCATAGAGTGAAGGATCAATGGTTAGGGAGGTGAAGTAGTTGGATAAGGCTAAGAATCAACAAACCTCTAAGAAATAAGGATCTTTCTCAGAGCTTAATAGAGCAACCTATTTATGTTGCCTATGTAGCTGCATGGTAAAGTTGGGATCATTTCTGTCAGCGAGATTGGCCATTATGAGGTAGCTTAAAGATGAAGAAAGAAGGAAGAAAGAAATTTTAGAGAGAAATTTGGGTTTTTGGGTTTGGAGGAAGAACAGATGATAGAAAGAGGGGGAAACCGTTGGGTTTATATGTGAGAGGGATTTCAGATAAAGTTTAATGAAAGAGGATAAAGTATGAAATCCGGTTGTCAATCCCACCTCTGAAAAAGTAGTTTACTTTTGCTCAAAAAGTAGTTTTCTTGGAATTTAAAAAGCTTCCGAAGGCTAATTATCTTCGGTAGTTTTAATTAAAAAGCTTTCGAAGCTAAAATGACTTCGGAAGATTTTCCTGATATTTTTGAGAATTTTGTTTCGGAAGAGAACTTAAAACTTGATTGCTTTGTATATGAAACAACAAAGCTTTCGAGAGTTAATTTTGCTTCGGAAGTAAATGGTCCTTGAAAATAAGTAAGTGTCTGAGACAAGTATTTAGGCTTATGAAGATAGATCTAAAACCTCTTCCGAAGGTAAATTTCTTAGACAATTATTTATTTTGAAGGCATGATTTGCTTCCAAAGTTAAAAGCATAACTTCTGAAGTATCAGAAATTTTCAAAAATCTAAGGAAAGTCTTCAAAAAGAAATTTTTATTCAAAGAAAACACGAGCTTATGAAAGTGATGAACTAGACAACTTAAGACACACATATTTTAAGAAATAATAAGAATAAGGTTTAAGAGACACAAGATTGTTTCTTGCATTGCTATAAGACAACCCTTCCACCAAGAAATTGACATCCCCCAGATGTAGACTTTGCAATCATATTGCAACCACCATAATCACTATCTGTATAGGCATACAGATTGAAGTCATAATTCTTAGGATACCATAAACCAAGTGTTGATGCACCTTTGAGGTATCTTAGAATCCTCTTGACAGTGGTAAGGTGAGACATCTTAGGGTTAGCTTGATATCTTGCACAGATGCAAGTAGCAAACATGATATCAGGCCTGCTAGAAGTAAGATACATAAGAGACCCAATCATATCCCTGTATAAGTGCTCATCTACAAACTCCCCCACAAGATCAGGTCCAAGGGAGTGGTTTCTGGCTATGGGTGTCTTAGCAATATTACACTCAGTCATGTTGAACCTCTTGAGTATGTCCTGAACATACTTTGACTGACTTATGAAGATACCATCTTCAACTTGCTTCACTTGAATTCCCAGAAAGAAATTGAGTTCCCCCATGGCACTCATTTCAAATCTGTCTTTCATCAGCTTCTCAAAGTCTTTATAGAGCTTTGGATTAGCTGAACCAAAGATGATGTCATCTACATACACTTGAACTAGCAATATGTCATTTCCCTGTCCTTTGATGAAGAGAGTTCCATCTATAGTACCTCTCCTGTATCCATGTTTACAAAGATACTCAGACAGTGTATCATACCATTTCCTGGGTGCCTGATGCAGCCGATAGAGAGCTTTGTTAAGCTTGCAGACATAATCAGGATGATCAGGATCTACAAAACCAGGTGGTTGTTTGACATATACCTCTTCATCAATCACTCCATACAAAAAGGCACACTTCACATCAAGCTGAAAGACCTTGAAGTTCTTGGATGCATCAAATTCCAGGTATATCCTAACAACTTCTAATCTTGCTACTAGAGCAAAGACATCAGTGTAGTCAATCCCTTCTTCTTGTGTGTACCCTTGAACAACTAGTCTATGATGATGCCTCTATCATCTTTCTTGTTCCTAAACACCCATTTGGTTCCAATGGTAGTCTTTCCATAAGGAAGAGGACAAAGGTTCCAAACTTTCTGCCTTTTGAATTGAAGCAGCTCTTATTGCATAGCTTCAACCCGACTTCCATCCTTTAGAGCCTCATCAACTTTCTTTGGCTCTATATGGGATAAGAAACCAGAGTGAAGGCAAACATTTGCGTCATGGGTTTGTCCTCTTGTCCTTACCCCTGTGACAACATCTCTAATGATGTTTGTGGTGGAGTGAGACTTGTGGATCCTAAGCTGAGGGACACAACAAGTTGCCGAGAAAGATCTAAATTAGAGAGATTTAGATCTGACATAGATGTTTCTCCCACCACATCAACATACTTTTCAAGAGAAACTTGATCCAAGCAATGTGTGACATCATTGATGTTCTCATCTATAGTGTGGTTAGTAGCATCAAGAAATTCTTGATCACTGTCACCACCACCATTGTTGTCTTCCACAATTGAGATGTTCTTATCTGGTTGTAGAGCCTCTGAGCTAGAATTTGAAGGCACCCTAGATGTATCAGCTGAGTTTGTCATTGTAGTACTGATAGAAACCTCATTAGCAGAAGTAGTTCAAAATGAAGCTAAAGTTGTATGAGTTGAAGGTCTTCTTAGTTCAAATCTTGGATCAGGATCACCTGTATTTAAATTTTCTGTAGATCCTGAAATATTCTCACAAGATTTGTTAAAACAGTTGGTAACTAAGTCAAGATCAAATAGCCAATCAGGACCAGAACGAACTACACAGGGTGTGTGTTCATTGAAAGTCACATTGGATGACTCCTCAATAATTTTAGTTCTGAGATTGTATACTCTACAAGCCTTAGCTTGAGAAGAGTATCCAATAAAGTGTCCATCATCTGATTTCTCAGCAAACTTGGCTATTTGATCTTTGGTATTCAAGATGGTGCAAGGACATCCAAATGACCTAAGAAAACCAATAACAGGTTTCCTCTTGTGCCAAAGTTCATAAGAAGTCTTGCCATGAGTCTTAACTACTAACACTCTGTTCTGCAAATAGCAGGCACTGTTGGATGCCTATGCCCAAAAAGTGATGGGCCGCTTAGAGTCAGACAACATGGTTCTTGTAGCTTCAATCAGTGTCCTGTTTCTCCTCTCAGCAACACCATTCTGTTGAGGAGTCCTGGGAGCACTGTATTATCTTGTATACCCTTTTCATCACAAAATGTATCAAGGATTTGGTTCTTAAATTTAGTTCTTGATCACATCTTATGATCTTGACCTTGTGATCAGATTGATTCTCAATATTTAGGATGAAATTCTTCAAAATCTCAGGAGTCTCATCCTTAGTTCTAAGGAAGAAGACCCAAGTGAATCTTGTAAAGTCATCTGTGATCACTAAACAATAAGAGGTCCTTCCTAGACTGATTACACTGGTAGGGCCAAAGAGATCCATATGTAACAACTGTAGGTGTAGTGATGGAGTTCCTTTCCTTAGGCTTGTGAGATACCTTATGTTGCTTCCCTTTCAGGCATGCAATACAATGATCATCACTTGTAAACTCTTTCTTTGGTATTCCAGTTACGAAATGATTCTTAATTAATTTATTCATGTTTTTAAAGTTTACATGGCACATTCTTTTATGCCATAGTAAAGACTCATCACTATTGGCTTTAGACAGAAAGCATAAGACTTCTCCAGAGGGAGAAGTTTCTTGCAAATCCGTCTTGTACATGTTCCTTTCTTGGGGGCTCTAAGCAGAATGGCTCATGAGGAATGACCACACTAGGCTTGTGAACAAAGCACTCATGCTCAGTAAAGAGCATGTTATGACTCTGATCACAAAATTGGGATACCCTTAAAACATTGTACACAAGATCCTTGACAAAGTTTACCTTTTCAATGTTGAGCTTACCATTTGTGACCTTGCCCCTTCCAGAATTATAACCACCTTCATCTCCTCCAAAAGCAAATGGTCCCCCACCAATCCTTTCAAAGTTCTAGAGTAGTGACCTATTGCCTGGCATGTGCTTGGAACAACCACTATCTATGATCCAGACATTTTTGTTTGTCTTCAGCTGTCCATGCACAAAGAAAATGATTAGTTACATTTGGAAACACAAGCCTTGCTTGTCTTGGGTTCATCAACAGAAGGTAATGCAACAGTAATAGATCCTATGATTATGCTAAGAGGATCCTTAGCTGTTTTAATGGAGAATTCTCAATCACTTGATCTTTCTTAGACTTCCTCACCACCTTTGGAGTCTTGGACTTGACCTTCAAAACTTTGGAAGCATTTGGAACTTTGGAAGTTTTGATGACTGAATCTTTGGAAGATTCTATAGACACTGCAGCAGACTTCAGTGCTTTAGAAGAACTCCTTTCTTTCGAGACCAACTTCTCTTCCAAGGATAATTTTCCACTTGCCTTCTTCTTATACTTGGAGCTTCCGAAGGAAACAAGTTTTCCTTCCAAAGCTTGAATCTTCTTGAGACCCTTTGAAGTCTTTGTTTTGGTCATATGGACAGTACCTTTAGGATTGTAAGGACAATCCTTTGCAATGTGAGTGATACTTTCACACATGACACACACCATTTTCTTATTCACAAGAGTCTTTTGCTGGGAACAAGACTGTCTTTGATCACATCCCTTTTCCACCTTTATATTTGCAGATGCTAAGACAGTCCTTTTGGGCTGAGAACTGTTCTTGGAGTTTGATGGTCCAGGCTGTGCAGCAGTGGTACATATCACTTCAGTCTTTTTCTTGTTACTGAGATGAGTTGAACAAGAACCAAACTATTAGCAGAAGAGTTTGGTTGATATCTTCAGTCCTTACTACTTCAAACCCTGCAGATATGAAAACTTGTTTCTGCTTAGAGTCAAAAGTAGCCTTAATCTCTTGAGCCTTCCTTGTCTTTCTTTTGCTCTTTCTAATCAAGTTCTTTCTCATGGACTTGGTCATCACAGTCTTTTTCTTCTCCTCAGAAGGATAGTGGCCCTTCTTGGAATCCTCCTCTTCACTCTTCTCAAAGGAATTCTTCACTATCTCTTCTTCATCCTCTTCACTCATAGGATCTATGAGAGGAAGCTCATCTTCACAAGTTCCACACCTAGGAGATCTTACAAACAAGATTGTGTGTGGAGGAGCTATCTCATTGATCCCAGTCCCTGCCAGTCTTGATAGCACACCTTGTTGTGCAGGGATGAGGATATCATGTTCTTGAAGGTCTCTTCTTCAAGAACACTCTTTTCTGCCCTGGCTTTGCTGATCACAAGCTCAGCCTGGCACTCAGTCAGCTTGGTTATGAGATCCTTCATTTGAGTCCTAAAATCTGTGTGTTCATGTTTTAGAACTAAAATGGTTTTATCTAGGTCCTCTATCAGTTTATAATCATTTCCAGATTTTCTAAATTCAGATTTTCTAAAATCAGATTTTAAAATGTTTAAGGACTCAAGGTCGGATCTCATCTCCAAGTTATAGGACCTGTATCTATTAACTTTAGCAATGCATTCAGGAGTACAAAGATGTTCCAATACCTTGGCTTCATCATGATGTTCCATCAGTGCTTGGTTTGGAGAAGCATCTTTCACCTGAAAGCTCCCGTCAAAGCCTCCTCTTCAACAGCAATAGCAGCCTGCTGTTTTGACTTTTCATGCTGGAGAGCTTGTGTCAGTGTAGTTTGGTCTGGACTATGTTTGGCCACCATTTGTTCTAGGTTCCTTACACTCTCTAGAAAAGTGGTCCATCAAGTTACAGTTGTAACACTTGACTTTGCCTTTGTCCAGGCCAAACTTTTCGCTGGTTGTATTGCTTGGAAACTTTCTTCTAGTCTTCTTGTAGAACTTCTTGGCTCTGTGAGTGAGAAGAGCCATCTGCTGGCCTATTTCCATGTATTCTAGATCATCTGAATGAATATAGTCCAGGGCTTCAAGAGTGAAAAGAGAGTTGCCATAGCTTTCATCAAAAGACACAAAAGCTTGAGAAGAACTTGTCTCTTGGAATGGGCTTCCTTGAGTGTAGTTCTCCCTTGGTGTCTCTGGGAAGGTGATGAAAGGACCCTTTGGTGAGCTGTCATGGTAGCATATGAGATGATGTTTGGGTTCTATGCTATCCTTTTCAACCACATGTAGGGCTGAACCCATTTGATTGTTGGAGTTGCCGGATGAACCTTGCATGTTTATCTCCATCTGGTAGCCATTGAGAATCCCATATAACTCTGTCAGAGTAAGAGTTTTGAGATTTTCAGTTCTCTTGATCACCACACAGTAGTGTATCCATTGCCTAGAAAGTGAGGACATGAATTTCTTTACAATATCTCTGTTTTCAAGAGAAACTCCTCTATCCACAAGGGTATCCACAATCTCAACATACCTGAAGTATTGCTGAGTCATGGTTTCACCTGTTTTGAAGGTGAATTTTTCAAACTGCTGCTCCAGGAGATCCTTCTTGTTATCCTTGGCTTCAGAGGAACCCTCATACATCAGTTTCAGTGCATCCCAAAACTGCTTGGTTGTTTTGAACTTCTTGAAACCTCTGTACATAGAGTTTGGAAGGGCAATTTGAAGGGTTGTCATTGCTATTCTGTCAATCTCTACTCTCTCCTTTCTTTATCAGAGTAGTTAGCCACATCCTTGGGGATCATACCAGCACCAGTAGCAGAAGGAGTGCTCGGTATTAAAGGTCCATTCTCAATAGACTCCCACATTCTTGAATCAAGAGACTTGATGAAACCTTCCATTCTCAAACACCAGGTATCAAACTCATCAAGAGTGATCAGTGAGGACTTGTTCATGGTTCCAGTTTCCATATCAGTCTTGGAAATGGTTGCCATTTGAGAAGTTTAGTATTTGCGTGTGTGAGGGATCTTAAGGTGGTGAGATTGGAAAGCTCTGATACCAAATGCATGACCGGTGAAGGGGGTCAATTACAACACAACAACACAAAGAGGAGATTAACCAAACTTAATCAAACAGTAATACTGGATTAACCATAATAAGACACTAAGAACACAAGTAGTATAAGAGACAGAACATAAGAGCAAAATGCGTAGTGAGATGGTTTTCAAGTGCAGTATATTGCTTTCTCAAGTTCTATTACAAGTGTTACAAAGCATATTAGAAAGATACAAGAACATGAGATACTTATACTACATCCTACAGCCGGCTATACTTTGAAAGCCAGCTGTATACAATTGACTAGACACAAACAAAATCAATTGTAGAGTCAAAAGGCAGATTGCCTTTTGACTAGTGACTATGACATGCCATATTTCACATCCTTATCCATTACAAAAAGAATAAAGTACATGAAGTAGAAAGTTACAAACTCAAGACCTCAATGTACAGTTACCAAAAGCATGGACCTTTTCACCAACTCATGTAAGTTGGTGACTTTACAGAGATGTAGCAGAAAGGTGTCCAGCTTTATGGAACAGTACATCAGATAAAGCATGTGTCAAAAGTCTTCGGAAGAAATCTATCTTTATAAGTTGAAGCTTCAGAAGACTTTGTCTCTGAGGCTTTAGAAGACTTCATATTTGGCTTTGGAAGATTTCACACTTAGAATATTTCTGTTGTATGTGTGAAACTTCCAAAGCATTCTTCTTCATTGCACTTGTGCAACATGCAGGATAGACTTTGGATGTTTAGGTTGCACCAGCCTCTTCATTAATCTCTACAGCTCTTTATGGGCTGCATTAGGCACCCAGGAAGTGGTATGAGACACTATCTCAGTATCTTTATAAGAATGGATACAGGAGAGGTATTATAGATGGAACTCTCTTCATCAAAGGATAGGGAAATGACATATTGCTAGTTCAAGTATATGTGGATGACATCAAATTTGGTTCGACTAATCCAAAGCTCTACAAAGACTTTGAGAAGCTGATGAAGGACATATTTGAAATGAGTGCCATGGGGGAACTCAATTTCTTTCTGTGAATTCAAGTGAAGCAAGTTGAAGATGGCATCTTCATTAGTTAGTCAAAGTATGTTCAAGACATACTCAAGATGTTCAACATGACTGATTGTAAGATTGCTAAGACACCCATAGCTAAAAACCACTCCCTTGGACCTGATCTTGAGGGGGAGTGTGTAGATGAACACATATATAGGGCTATGATTGGGTCTCTTATGTATCTTACTACTAGCAGGCCTTATATTATGTTTGCCACTTGCATCTGTGCAAGATATCAAGCCAACCCTAAGATGTCTCATCTTATTACAATCAAAAGGATTCTAAGATACCTTAAGGGTGCTTCAACACTTGGTTTATGGTATCCTAAGAATCCTGACTTCAATATGTATGCTTACACAGATAGTGATTATGGTGGTTGCAACATGACTGCAAAGTCTACGTCTGGGAGATGGTAGTTTCTTGGTGGATGGGTTGTCTCATGGCAATGCAAGAAACAATCCTGTGTCTTTGGATCAACTGCTGAAGCTGAATATATTACTGCTGCAAGCTGTTGGTGCTCAAATGCTTTGGATTCAGAATCAGATGTTCGACTATGGGTTCAACTTCAAGGAGACTCCCATTCACATAGACAACAATAGTGCTATCTCAATCATAGAGAATCCTGTGCAGCACTCAAGGACCAAACACATCAACATAAGGTATCATTTAATAAGAGATAATTATGAAAAATGATTAATTAAACTAGTCAAAGTTCACACAGATGAACAATATGCTGATCTGTTTACAAAGGCTTTTGATGAACAAAGATTTAAATATCTTGTATAAGCTATTGGGATAATCAACTTTGAGTAGCTTTTTCTTAAAACTAATTCTTATTATTTTTTAAAACATGTGTGTCCTAAGTTGTCTAGTTCATCACTTTCATAAGCTCTTGTTTTCTTTGGATGAAAATCTTTTTGAAGACTTTCCTTAGATTTATGAAAATTTTGATCCTTCGAAAGTTATGTTTTTAACTTTGCAAGAAATTTTATGCTTTTAAAACAAATAATTGCCCAAGTATTTTACCTTCGGAAGAAATTTCTAAAATATCTTCCGAGGCTTAAAATTTTCTTTGGCACTTATATGTTTTCAAGTACCTTTTTCTTCCGAAGCAAACTAACTCTCGAAAGTTTTGTTCTTAAACAAAACTTTCATGTCTTAATTTTCTTCCGAAGTCAAAATCTTCACAACTCTTAGGAAAATCTTCTGAAGTCATTTTAGCTTCGGAAGCTTTTTCATTTAAAACTTCCGAAGATAATTTACCTTCGTAAGCTTTTTGACTTCCAAGAAAACCATTTTTGAGCAAAATTTCAGAGGTGGGATCGACATCCAGATTTCAAAGTTTATCCTCTTTCATTAAACTTTATCTGAAATCCTTTTCACATATAAACCCAACGGTTTCACCCTCTTTCTATCATCTGCTTCTTCCTCCAAACCTAAAACCTCAAAATTTCTCTCTAAAATTACTTTCTTTCATCTTTCTTCATCCCTAAGCTTCTCAAAATGGCCAACCCTCTTCACAAAAATGACCCGAACTTGACCATGCAGTTACACATGCAACATAACCAGGTTGCTCTATTAAACTCTAAGAAATATCCTCATTTCTTATAGGTTTGCCGTTTCTTGGCTTTGTCAAACTACTTCACCTTCCTAACCATTTATCCTCCACTCTATGAGGATCATCTGCTAGAATTCTGGAAGACCTGCCAAGTACAGGGGAGAACAGTCATCATCACTCCGGCCATCATCAACATGCATCTTCAGCTGGATGATGAAGAAGGTGAGGTGTTCTTCCCAAAAGAAGCTGTCAATCATTCTTTTGAGCAGATGGGGTTTGAGGGAGATTACTCTATCAAGATCTTCAGGAAAGGGAAGGTCTCATCCCAATGGAGATTCTTGCTCCATGTGGTTATCCACAACTTATCAAACAAGCATGGTGGATGGGACCAGATTCCTGAGGATCTCTCCTTCATTATCCATGGAATGATTCGAGGGGTCAAGTTCAGGTATTCTCAATTTGTTTATACTAATTTACTTGCAAACTTGGACTCCATAGAATATTACATGTTCCCTAGATATGTCCAGTACATTTTTAACTGTGAACTGGCTCACAGTTAAGGGGAACATGTAACATTCTTAAAATGGGACAAATGAAGCCCGACATCTTTGAAATACTGAGAAAGCCTACTGTTGGGTTCTCTGGGGTAGAAACAGCCCTGGTCCAAAAAATGTTAGAGCTCATTACTCAAGGTGACAACCTAGCAGCACCAGCTAGTGTTGAACCCACACCTTTAACATCCCAACCATCTACACAGCCACAAATCACCCTCACCTACCAAAGAAAATCCAAACGAACCCCTACTCAGGCTATTCAGTCTGTGCAGGTCCCTATACACTCACCCATACAGGAGGAAGTGGACACTGGAGCTCCCACTTCTCCTAAGGAGCAGACCACTCCCATCTCTTCAAGGATCAGTGCTGAAGTTCCTCATGCTCAGCCTGATGAGCTCATAAGCCAAACTGCCTTAAGCCATCACTCTGATTCTCAACACTCAAGTGATCAACCTTTAGGGGACAGTTACCATCCCCAACCTTTAGATCTCAACCAACTAATCCCCAACCTTGATTTCTACACTGATGAAGATCTTGGTTTCAATGAGTACCATGATTCTCTCTTCTTTTCCTCTACTCAAAGAGAGATGAGTGCTTTTGAGGCTCCTATTTCTAGCCCCCTTCAGCCACCTACTACTGAGGTGGACACTTCTCAACCTGTTCAGGATGTCCATATGGAAGAGGCTTGTTGATACATGTGTGTCCCTAGATCATGATATGTGATGTAATAGATCTTGTTTGGTATGATTAATGAAATGATATTGATAGTCTGTTAGTTATAATGTTTAATAGTTCATTAATGAGTCGTGACTGAATTGATTGGGTTTATGATTATTTGAATGGTTGCACATTATGTTATATTAATTAACTTCACACGATTGACTCAGTCGCACGACTGAACCAGGAGACTGGATCAGTCGTACGATTGTAACATAAGATTGGCTCAGTCGCACGACTGAACACTCAGTCGTACGAAGGAATCAACCGCATGGTTCAATCGCACGACTGAACCAAACTAATGGTTCAGTCGCACGATTGGATAGTGCCAACCTATAAATACAACTCAATTAGTGAAAAATAAGGCTCTCGATCAATTACGATTCCAGACGTACCCTAGCCTTCCAGAAACCTTCCATTCGTTCTCCAAGTTCATAGAACACATTAGATCGATTCCCAATCGATTTCTAACGTTAGTTTCAATCCTTGATTGATTCTTCGTGTGTTCTCACTGATTGGATCACCAATCAAATAGGATTCCGCACTATTTGATCTGGTTTACACGTTAATCTCTAGGTATTTCGGTCAAATACCAGGTCCTAACAAGTGGTATCAAAGATGCAAAAGTTCAAAGTATCAGCTCCCACCGGTGTACTATAACCAATCTCAATGGCTTCCCACAGATTAGGATCTACTCCATTAAGGTAGATCTCAAAACGTTGTTTCCAGTGGGGAAACTCATCTAAAGTCAAAAGCTTTGGTGGTTTATTGTGATTCCCCACCTCACTTTCAAGAAACATCAGGTTCTGTATCCTTGAGTCCTTCCTAGCAGTAAAGGCTGACATCTGATCTTCCATGACTAATAAACTTATAATCTAATCAAACAAACTTTCACTGATGCGACTGAAGGATGCGAATGAGCTAATCGTGCGTATAAACTCTGCGATTGTTTCAATCGTGCGGTTGATACTGATAACAAGAAGGAACCTGAGCTACCCTCACCCTCTAAGGGTCAATGGGTGGAGTTTATGATGTGTGATGCCTCTGGGAAACCCAAGACAGTCAAAGCTTGGGTTCCTAACCTAAACTAATTCACTTACTTTGTATGTGCAGGGTGTTCGATACAGTGCTGAGACTAACACGTGGATTATAGACAATGGAGCATCCAGGCACATGACAGGAAATAGAGTCCTTTTATCTAATGTCAAACAAATAAAAGGAGGGCATGTTTCCTTTACAGGAAACAAAGGAGGCTATATCACAGCTCAGGGAGAAGTGGGAAATCAGAAAGTTAAGTTTGATAAGGTGAACTACGTTCAACAACTTCAGAACAACTTACTGTCTGTTTCCCAAATCTGTGATAAAGGATTTAAAGTCATCTTCGATAACCAGAAGTGTTACGTGCTGAAGAAAGAATATATGATCCCAGAGGAGCAAGTTCTGATGATTGCTTCAAGATATAAAGACCTTTATGTCTTGGATCTGTCAACAGCTGCTACAACGGATCATGAGGTTCAGTGTTTTTTATCTAAAGCTACTGAGAAGGATTCAATCTCCTGGCATCGGAGAATGGGACACATTAGTCAAAGGAAGATGAATCATTTGATTCAGAAGGATTTAGTGAGAGGAGTAAATGTCAAGAACTTCCAACTTCCTGACTTTTGTGTAGCTTGCAAGAAAGGCAAACAGACAAAGAAGTCTCATAAGGAAAAGAAAGTTCATTCAATAGAACTTCCTCTTGAGCTTCTTCACATGGATCTGTTTGGTCCAGTTAGTACAAGGAGCATTGCAGGCGACGTGTACTGTTTTGTGGTCACTGATGACTACTCAAGGTTCACTTGGATAATGTTTCTGAAATCCAAATCAGAAACTTTGGAGACATTCAAGGAATTAGTAACCACACTGGAATCCCTCTACAAGCTAAAAGTTCGACAAATACGCTCAGACAACGGGACAGAATTCAAGAATCAAGGATGGAGGCATACTGCAAGGAAAAGGGAATTGTACATCAATTCACTTCTGCTTACACACCTCAGATGAATGGCGTTGCTGAGAGAAAGAACAGGAGTTTGATAGAGACAGCACGGACTATGCTGGCAGACTCGAAACTGCCTATCCAATTCTAGAATGAGGCAGTGGCAAATGCGTGTTATACACTGAATCGAGTCCTAATAGTCAAGCGCCACGGAAAGACATGTTATGAGCTACTACAAAGACGCAAACCGAATTTGGAGTATCTTGAACCTTTTGGCGCACCGTGTACACTTCTGAAGAAGACACAAGAAGGAAAATTCAGCGAGAAGGCAGTTGAAGGAATTTTTCTAGGATACACATACCGAACAAGCGAGTTTACAATAACTCAACGGGTCTTGTAGAAGTGTGGTGTAATGTCGACGTTCAGAGATATACCACACCACCTACAGGCAAAGGACCTGCATACTTCTTCGATTATGATGGATTCTTCAAATCCTTCAACATCCCTCTCTCTCCCTCGGATGATAAGTTAGCTACTAGGATGATGTATGATATTCTAAATATACCATCTAGCACACAGGGAGAATCATCTACTCAGTCAGAAGGGGTAGTCGATGATAGTGACTCCTCCTTTGAAGATGAAACTGAAGCAGATGACCAGAACAGTCAGGAGGAACAAGTTCCAGTTCCTGAAAGTCCACAAGCATCCATAAGTGATGCACCCTCGACTTCGGAACCTCAAACTCCACCTTCCTCAGATGCAGAACAAAATGTTCACAATCTTGGTTCGGAGGTGACTGTGCCGACTACTCCAGGATCACGACTAAACGTCTATCATCCCCTTGACAATGTTATTGGAGATGTTCGATCAGGAGTACAAACCCGAAATCAGCTATACTCAGCTGATTACGCCTCAGTTATGGAGAAGGGTTACATTCATGATGGTGCTTATCGATGTTTTGTTTGTGTAGGTTGAGCCAAAATATGTCAGTGAAGCACTAAATGATGAGGCGTGGTGAGTGCCATGCAAGAAGAACTTCTGCAGTTTAAGAAGTTAGGTGTATGGACTCTGGTTGATCGACCTAAAGGTGCTAAAGTCATTGGCACCAAATGGGTACTAAAATGCAAAAAGGATGACCAAGGAGTCATTATCAGGAACAAAGCTCGACTGGTGGTTTAAGGTTTTCGCCAAGTCGAGGGAATTGACTATAATGAGGTTTTTGCACCCGTGGCAAGGATGGAAGCTATTCGTACTTCCTTGCCTATGCATCGTACATGAAGATTAAAGTCTACCAATTAGATGTGAAGAGTGCATTCCTTCATGGGGAATCAGGGAAACAGTCTATGTAAGTCAACCCGAGGGATTTGAAGACCCTTATCATCGGGATAGAGTTTACAAGCTCGACAAAGCTTTATATGGCTTCATCAAGCTCCTCGAGCTTGGTATGAGAAACTCTCGACTCATCTTGGGAAACACGGCTTTCGCAGGGGAGTCATTGACTGTACACTGTTTATTAAAGAAAAGGATGGCGACCTACTGCTTGTACAGATATATGTTGATGACATAATCTTCGAGTCAAAGAACGAAGAGTTATGCAAAGAATTTGAAGCAGTGATGAAGAAAGAGTTTGAGATGAGTGCTATGGGGGAGATGAAGTTCTTTCTCGGGTTACGGTGGATCAAACACCTAATGGGATCTTTCTACATCAGACCAAGTATGTAGGAGACATTCTCAGTCGCTTTGACATGGAGATGCTTCTGCTGCTGGGACTCCACTTGCCATGAATCATGATATATCACCTGATGAGAATGGAGATCTTGTAGATGCCACTATGTACCGAGGAATGATTGGATCCCTCATGTATCTCACTGCCTCAAGACCTGATATCATGTATGCTACATGTTTATGTTCCAGATATCACGCTAAACCTAAGGTCAATCATCTGATCGGGGTCAAAAGGATTTTTCGCTATCTAAAGGGTACACCCACACTGGGGTTGTGGTATCCTCATGATGATGATTTTGAGCTCACGGCGTATAGTGACTCGGACTACGGAGGCTGCAAAATGAACTACAAGTCTACATCAGCGGGTGTCATTCTTTGGGAGAAGATTAGTTACATGGCAGTGTAAGAAGCAGACATCGGTGCATTGTCAACCTGTGAAGCCGAATATGTTGCTGCTGCAAGTTGCTGTTCACAAATCATTTGGATTCAACAGCAAATGCGGGATTACGGTTTAAACTTCTCATCTACTCCTATTTTTGTTGATAACTCTACTGCAATTGCAGTAACTAAAAATCCGTTCAACATCCTAAGACCAAACACATCAGTATTAAATACCACTTCATCAGAGACTGTTTTGAAAAGAACTTAATTGATGTGGTTAAAATTAATACTGACTTTCAACGTGCTGACCTCTATACTAAAGCCTTTGATAAACCACGTTTTCAATATTTTCTAGAGGTCAACGACGTTAAAAAGAAAAGTGAGGTAATTCCTAATGAGAATAATGTGTCCGATGTAGTTTCGTTAACGTTTATTTTATTTTATGTTATCTGTTTTTCTCTTTTTGTCTGTTATTTAAACTCATGTTATTTTGCTGTTTATTAAAATCCAAATAATTAAATCCGCAATGATTTTAGTATTTTAGGGGGAGAATATGTCAGCAAGTTAACATAAAAAAAGAAAAAAATGAGGGAGAAGGGGTAACTAGCTGAAATAAGGTAGATTGTGTCTGTGATACCGATTCAATACCACTGGAACATGATAGTACACAGGAACAAATCAAGAGGGATTTTAAAAATCTAAGTTTGAAAAGATGCAAAAGTTCAAAGTATAAGTCTGTGTAGTCTAAGCAATATAAAAAGGAAGATGATAGAAAACTGGAAACTCCTAAGGTGACACAAAGAAAGTAGATTTAGAGGCTGCTAGACCACAAATGATATGTTGGTAGATTCAACACAATAGACAATTAGACCTGATTGGTGATCTCAAAATCAAACTAAGTTGTTCAACTGACTGTGGGCTTCCATCTTATCACTGGTTACACACAATCAAATATATCCAATAAGGGGTAATGAGCATTTAAATGCCACAAACGTGTGCGGATGACCATAATTAGAGCAAAGCAAGAAAAAAATGAAAGACAAATGCAATAAAGCTAATGACTTATGTTGTTGTGGGGCATATTGTGTAAATAAATAAGCTGTTCTAACAAGGAGATGGTTGTGTGCCTCTCTGCTGTGCGATGGCACTGACCTGAGGATAAGCATAACCTAGATATTCTAGAATTCATTGTTGTTTGCCGCCTCTCTGTTGTGCGATGGCACTGACCTGAGGACAGGCTTCTCTTTGAAAGCTCTAAGAATAGTCTCTTCTTGTAATAATACCCGTAGACCGCTCAAAACCTCAGAGGATGTTGATTACCATATAAGTGTGGATCCACAAATGCTAGCTGAAATAATTAAACCTAAGACAGTCACCAGTCTGCGTCAAAAGTCTGTGTATGGATTTAAGTGGACGAACATACTGACAATCTTAGTGGCTACATTCTCAAGAGTTCAAATCAATGTGAAAATCTAAGAGTTTCAGTATGATTTCCTTAAGTTGCTAACGACTCTGGATGAACACCGAGAATTAAGCATCAAAAAGTTAAGAACAAGTCCCAAATGATTTGATGTTCCTGTATGATTCCAAATTGAATTGGTCCAGATATGATCAATCTAAGTTGAAGCTGTCTACTCCTAACCAAATCCCTTAGATTTCCATCTTAGGGTTTTATCTCTCACAAAAAGTCCAAAAATAACTTTATTTGTGTAGTTAGTTTAAGTTTTTATGTTAATCTTTTAATTTGTGCATCTGTCAGACTACATCAGGGAAATCAGAAGGGAATTAACTTACCTAAAAGGGTCATGTCTGAGATGGCCACATGTTTTTCAAATTTTAAAAGGTCCATCTGAAGTGACTGAATTGGTTAAGAGCTTATAATGTCTATTTCAAAAGGTTAAAATGTTCAAAAATGGCAGAAAATCTACCAAGTGTGACCCATTCACACGATTGGACCATGAATATGGACCAACCATGCGAATGGATCCCATTCGCATGATTGGACCATGAATATGGACCAACCATGCGAATGGATCCCATTCGCACGACTGGACATGAAATTGAGTCCTTCAACCGAATGGCGTTTAAGAATGATCCTTCGACCAAATGACAGAGTGCGAATGAGTCAGTCAACCAACTGAGACTTAGTCGGTTAATTGAGATGCGAATAAAGGAGACCGAATGAGTCAGTCGACCGACTGAGTCTCAGTCAGCCGACTGAAAGCGACCGACTGGACCAATCGCACGACTGAACCTCAGTCGCCCGAATGAACTGAGCGAATGAGGCCAGTCGGCCGATTGAAATTAGGGTCAGTATTTAAAGGCCTCAGGCGATCGCATCTCACTCATCACTCCCAATCGCACCCCAAATCACTTTCTTTCCTGTTACTCTGCCAAAATCTCTAGAGATAGTTGTTCACATTGCTATTCATCTTCTGACTTTCGATTGACAAGAATACAGGTACATTGCAGTTCAATCTTATAGAAATCAGAAGATTTTGAGTCCAATTTGGGTTATTCGAATGAAACATTGACCGGATTGAAAAATGCCCTAATAACCTACATAAACTAAGCTAAATGTTAAAATTAAGTTTAATAGGTCATTAGTGACGAGATGGCGAGTCCAATGAACTAGATATAGAGGTGTAAAACAAAAAATTGGTGAAACTGAAAATGTGAATCGCACAGTGGTCTTCATGCGAATGGACAGCAAGATGAACTTCAGTCGCACGACTGAAGGGCTCAAAGTGCCCATACGCATGGTTGAACCATGCGTATGAAGTTCAGTCGCATGACTGAGGTAACCGCATGAAGGTATATGCGTAGGAGCCCAATCGCACACTCTGAGATATGTATGGGGTCAATCGCACGACTGAACCCCATTCGTACCATTCAATCGTACGACTGAACCCCTTTCGCACGGTTCAATCACATTGTTGAACTCAGTCGCACAATTTCAATCGCATGACAGAAAGATGTTCTTCAAGCTTAATGAGTTCATGACTTTCTTAGTAAATGGTACTAATGTTTACTATCTTTGTGTAACAGATGGCGAGTAGATGGTATGAGCACAAAGCATAATATATGTGCCCCTGGACTTAACATCCAGAAATGCTGCAGAATTCTCTGGCATTATCACGTTTCTATTGAGATCACGGATTGCGCATGCCATCTCTACCCCTTGCACCCCATATCGATCCATTCAACAAGCCTTCTGGGAAGGCGCTACAGTTGATAGATCATCGGAACCTCACTGCATAGAAGTACCATATTTGGCGAGGATATTACCGTTTCTGAGGAAGATCTAAGGATTGTACTTCAATTGGGGGATGATGGTGACTGCCCAACCCTTTACACCCCCTCACTGTCAGAGGATGTTTTCTCAGAGCCAAATACTCTGGGGACATCAATTCAGGGTACTCAACAAGAGTAACCTCTGTCCCCAGTTTAAATACCTTGCACACGTGCTGCTCAGTGCATGGCTTCAAGAAAAGGTGGGTTTGATGAGCTATCGGATCAGATGCAAAACACATACGTGCGTTGGTGCTGAACCATCCGTTCAGCTTCTCTAAGATGATCTTCACCTATCTGGTGGAGAACATCGAGGGGAAAGGAAGGAAGCTTTCTGTATGTACCCACAGTTTATGCAAATGATAATAGATCAGAAGCTTCCTTCCCTGCCAAAAGAACAGGAGGATTCGGTAGTCTTGGAGGTAATGGATGACACCACCCTGGGAAGGATAAAGTATACCGGGGAAAGCAAGTGAAGCCTCCGTCAGGAGGTTGTTTGGTCATCTTGCCAGAGAGGACTATGTTGCACCGGAAAAGAGAAAGTGGCGTCACGAGGACAGTGACTCTGAGGTGGAACAGATAGCCCTACCTACTCATGACTCAGATGAGGATGACAGTGGGGATGATGCTATTCCACTCAGAGGCACTGTGTCTGATTCTGTACCTCCTGTGTCCGTCACATCTGTAGAGGTAACTGAGTCAGCGGGATTTCATCAAGATTTTGTTCTTAATGAGGAGGATGAGGCTGAATCGGATGAGGAGCCACTTACCCGAACTGTGGGAAGGAAAGTTGTTCCCACAGAACATGGGTTAAAGGTTGTTGGTGAACAACCGAGAGGCTCCGGAGATACAGAAACTGACCCAACTTATGCTCCGGGGTCCTCAGGTGGGATTGTAGGGAGCTTCCTCCTCAACTGGATCAAGGAGGAAGAGAATGGCCAAACCCCATGGCCAGAAAAAGAAAGAAGAAGCGTAGGGTGACCTTTATCACTACACATCCACCACATCCACCACAATCCACACACAACACATCCACCACATCCACCAGATACACCACATACACACATACACCACATCTATCACAGCCCCACCATACCTCCACAACATCCACCACATCCACCACATCTATCACAGCCTCCACCATACCTTCCACCACAACACCGTTCCCTCCACCACCACATTCTTTACTCCCTCATCACCTCCACCACTATACAGACCTATTCACTACCGCCACCGCCACCACCACGCAACCCCAATCATGCCCTCAGCCCATCCCTCACACACCTATAGATCTCCTCTACGTCCAATCGGGTAGAGGAACAGTTGTCGGGTTTAAACAGAATGGTGTTGCGATTGCTGGCGGCTGATGAGGAAAAGAACTCAGATCCACCAGCTTACTGACCTGACTACTGCACAATCGCATAAAATTGCAGAGCAGGATCGAGTAATTGAGGAGCAGGCCCGAAGATGACTGCCACGAGCAACGAGATACCATTCTCCAAGCTCAAAGCGTCACCTCAGGGAAGAAAATAGAGGAATTGGGAAAAGGCTAAAAAGACCATTTTGCTAAAATGAAAGGATCAAAGAGGAACCGTTAAAGATAAGGGATGGGGACAGAAATGCTGATGATAATGAAGATGATGAAGATGATGATGATAATGAGAGTGAAACTGATGAAGAGAAAACCGAAGAATGGTGTGAAGATGAAGACACTGACGGAGGAGAAGCAGCTGAATCTGTCTCAGCTCCAGGGCAAGAGAAAAGATCAAAGAATAGACAAGATCAGTCAGCTTCTGCTTCTGCACCTTCACGTGAAGAGCCGAGTATTCAGGATAAAAGTAAATAGTAGATGTTTATGTATTTATTTACTTTTGTATTCTGTATTGAAAAACCATGTACTAAATGTTTATATTAAGTTAATGCATTTTGTTTGATAAATTACTAATGATTTGAGTGTGTGAAATGTGTAAATCAAACAGATCCAAAGTGCAACAGAGATGAGTTTGATATTGCTCCCCTTCAACAGGTCAAGTCTCAACTCACAATGATTCTTGATCTGCAAGGGATTGTCAGAAGGTCAGTGAGTTATACCCCTGAAGAAGGTGAAATAATTCATGACCTATCTAACGAGCAACTGGCAGAGATGTTCAGACTCAATCCTGATGAAATTGTCAAGGATGCTCCAACAGTTGATTCAACCAGTGACGAAGAACTAAATGACGTTGATGAAGTTGAGGTTGAAGATATTGCTACAGAAGAGTACCCTCAGTACGCTGACAACGAGGGTAATGTGGTCCCCAATCTGGGTGAGTCCCTAGTCAGTGATATGTTTGGGGTACTAGACAAGATAGAGCTGGAAACAGGAAAGACCGAAGGAACCGCCCAAGCCTCAAATGATGACGTAGACATTCGAAAGGCTGAGTGGGCTGAATGTTTCAAAGAAGTCAGAGCCCAACGTGCTGCACCGAAGAGGGATGCCTACACCAAGTTCTACAGCGTCAAGAAACATCTTACGGTGTCAGACAGGATTATAGCATGGTCATATTTTGATGATCTTAACGTTTATGCATTAAGAGGGAGAAGGGCATAGAGTACTTTAGATTTCCACATGATCTAAAGACTCTACCAGGTTTTGAACTCAACCAGCTGGCCAAATTGAAGCTGTTGTATGCTGACCCGAGAAGATGTCAGGCTGGTTTGAGGTTGCCCTAAAGAAAGAGTACCACACCAGGTGGATTAACTTCCGACCTCAACACCCTACAAGGTATATTAGAAGGTCTGAGATGGATGCCATTACTGGAAAACCAAAGATTGTGTTGAAGTGGAATCCTCCGCGCACAATGTCAAGAATCCCACTTCAGGAAATGACAAAGGATTTCACACCACACTTAAGTGGTGGTACTACGATTGGAGAACAGCAGAAGCGGTCATAGTCCTGGATAAAGAGGGCCAAATGGATACCATCAGGGTATTCGACCAATGTGGCTAACCAACTTGTCTGCTAATGATGTCTATACATTATACAAGTGGCCACTGTTCTATGACACACAAGACATTGTACAAGCCCTCCAGTTCCAAAATGTTATACGACTTTGCTTCGTGTTTGATATTCACGCAGGAGTCACACAAGAGGACAAGTACAAGAAATATGAGGAGGTAATGAGAAAACAAGACATTAGAGAGATCTAGGTCCAAGGGGGAGTTTGTTGATACATGGTGTCCCTAGATCATGATATGTGATGTAATAGATCTTGTTTGGTATGATTAATGAAATGATATTGATAGTCTGTTAGTTATAATGTTTAATAGTTCATTAATGAGTCGTGACTGAATTGATTGGGTTTATGATTATTTGAATGGTTGCACATTATTGATATTAATTAACTTCACACGATTGACTCAGTCGCACGACTGAACCAGGAGACTGGATCAGTCGTACGATTGTAACATAAGATTGGCTCAGTCGCACGACTGAACACTCAGTCGTACGAAGGAATCAACTGCATGGTTCAATCGCACGACTGAACCAAACTAATGGTTCAGTCGCACGATTGGATAGTGCCAACCTATAAATACAACTCAATTAGTGAAAAATAAGGCTCTCGATCAATTACGATTCCAGACGTACCCTAGCCTTCCAGAAACCTTCCAATTCGTTCTCCAAGTTCATAGAACACATTAGATCGATTCCCAATCGATTTCTAACGTTAGTTTCAATCCTTGATTGATTCTTCGTGTGTTCTCACTGATTGGATCGCCAATCAAATAGGATTCCGCACTATTTGATCTGGTTTACACGTAATCTCTAGGTATTTCGGTCAAATACCAGGTCCTAACAAGTGGTATCAAAGATGCAAAAGTTCAAAGTATCAGCTCCCACCGGTGTACTATAACCAATCTCAATGGCTTCCCACAGATTAGGATCTACTCCATTAAGGTAGATCTCAAAACGTTGTTTCCAGTGGGGAAACTCATCTAAAGTCAAAAGCTTTGGTGGTTTATTGTGATCCCCACCTCACTTTCAAGAAACATCAGGTTCTGTATCCTTGAGTCCTTCCTAGCAGTAAAGGCTGACATCTGATCTTCCATGACTAATAAACTTATAATCTAATCAAACAAACTTTCATGATGCGACTGAAGGATGCGAATGAGCTAATCGTGCGTATAAACTCTGCGATTGTTTCAATCGTCACTTGCAATTGTGCATTCTTAGCAACCTCCTCAAATTCATATTGATGTGGACTACATAGACTCCTTCATATAGAGTCTGTTTGAGAATGGGATACCAAGGGCTATGTCATCCCCACCATCTTCCAATCATATCATTAGGTGGAGGTATGATAGCAACAAGAAAGCCCTAATTATCATTAGAGTTCAAGGGCAGCAGGAGATTTTCAAATTTTAGACCTTGAACTTCTATGAAGGTCTGGATTTAGTCAACATGCCACTTGTCAATCCAAGCCAATCAAGACAAGCTGACAAGTTGGCCCAAAGAATCCAAGACATGATCACTGCAGAGTTCAGCCTTAGAAGAAGACTATGGCAATCAGGCAATGTCATTGGTCAACTAGATGTTGAGGCAGACCCTAAGATTAGCTTCATAAGGGAAACCTTGACTGAAGGCCAAGTGACAGAATCTGAGAGCCCTGTCTTATCACCAATAACTACTGCAGAGATCAATTCCCTTTTTGAGACACCTGCTAGTGAAGGTGCTTCTCAACCTCTCTCTGGCCAGAGCTTGGAAGCTACATCAAGCAATGAAGACCAAAGCTCTCTCCACCATGAGTCACAATGGTCTATGAGTGACAAAGGGAAAAGAAAAATGACTTTTGAGGAGATTGAGGAGGAGAAGAGAGAGAGAGGAAAAGGAAGTTGAGGGCAGAAAGTTCCTCTTCTGGGTCTGCAAGACTCATGGAGACTGCAATCAGGGCTGCCTCCAGACCAGATACTCAAAATGATGAGTTAAGGGCACTCAGGATAAACTACCTGTAGACAAGAAACTATGACATAGATAATGTCATCTCTCTCCCCTTGGAGGAACTCAATGAACCGGTTGACCTGGAAAGGTCAAGGGAGAAGAAAGAGGCAGAAGATGCAGAGCTCCTAATACAAATCAACGAAGATAGAAGAAAGAAAAGATTATACGAGCATGTGCCTACTCTTTCCCTAGTTCAAGAGAGCCCTAAATATGAGGATGTGGTTCAACAAGAACCTCAGGTAGATAAATAAGAAGAAAGGATTAAGATGATCAACTACCTGAGTGCCACAGGCCTCTATCAAGTAGAAGAACTTTTTCCTTTATCCTTTGACTATATTAAGTTTGAGTATCTTAAACAATTTGAACTTGAGATAGTCAATGAGAGAAAGACAGCCAAAAGAAAGCTAAGGGAAGAAGCTACTAAGTCAAGAGCCATCATCCATAAAAGCATGAAGAAATCTACTGACAGGCAGAGGATGATGAGCTTCTTGAAGCGTATGGATTCTCCGAAAGGAGACTTGGCCCCATGTCTCTATCCACTATGGATGAGCATATACGGGTGATCAAGCAGAAGATAAAAAGTGGAGAGTTAGTTGACTTACATTCCCCTACAATTTAAGCCCCACCTGAAGTGGAGGTTAAGGTTGAACAACCAGAGATATCACAACCTGGACCTCCTGCTGAATCTCAGCAAGCTTCATCTTCTGATCCACAACAGGGTCAGACTCACTCTCAATCTGAACCTGTGAGAGTAAAAGACCCAACTAAGAAAGGCAATGAAGACCAATCCGGTACTGCAGGCCAGTCTTCTTAGTTAAAAGTTGTAAAGAGAAAGAAAATGATGGCTTCTAAAACAAAGCCAAAGAAGAAGAAGAAGACTACATCCTTTTTTGAACCTCAGAATGAGTCAGAACATCATGAGGATGTGCAGCCAAAGGATGCTCCATCATCTCCTATTCCAATAGCTCCTTTTGCATCAGAAAGACCCATCATGTCCTGGACATACACTACAAATCCAGAAAGGTGGCATGTCATCAAAGATCATGGTATTGAGAATGTCTACACTTGGCAAGACATGTTTCAGTTGCCTCTACATGATCTCTTTGACATGAGAAGATACTTTGATAGTCTGAAGGATCTTGATCATCTTATGAAGAAAGGGCTAGTTATCATCCCGATAAGGACTGTTGATATCTGAACTCTTCAAGAGTTTTGGTAGCGTCAGCCTAGGGGGAGTTTGTGGAGAATATGGATAGAGGCTGAAGCAACCAAAGTCTTTCTATATGCATGTTGCAAAAGTACTGAAGAAGAATGCTTCGGAAGTTTCACACATGCAACAGAAATACTGACTCCATTGACCTGCCTCTCGAGCTTCTAGACATGGAGTAAATGTCAAGAACTTCCAGCTTCCGGATCTTTGCATAGCATGTAAGAAAGGCAAGCTGACCAAGAAGTCTCACAAGGCAAAGAAAGTTAACTCCATTGACCTGCCTCTCGAGCTTCTAGACATGGATCTGTTTGGTCTCGTTAGCACTAAAAGTATTGGCGGTGATTTGTACTGCTATGTAGTAATAGATGATTACTCAAGATTCTCTTGGGTGATGTTCCTAAAGGCCAAATCAGAAACTTTTATATCATTCAAACATCTGGTAACTACATTGGAATCACTCTACAAGCTGAAAGTTAGACAGATTCGATTAGACAACGGCACAGAGTTCAAGAACCAGTGGATGGAGGCGTTTTGTAAAGAAAAACGGATTGTACATCAATTTACGTCTGCCTACACCCCATAGATGAATGGAGTTGCTGAGCGAAAGAATCGGAGCTTGATAGAGACAGCAAGAAAGATGCTAGCCGACTCGAAACTGCCTATCCAATTTTAGAACGAGGCAGTGGCCAATGCATGCTACACCCTTAATCGGGTCTTGGTGGTCAAATGTCATGGTAAAACATGTTATGAGTTTCTCCAACGACGTAAACCTATCCTGGAGTATCTCGAACCATTTGGTGCACCATGTATGCTGCTGAATAAAACTCAGTCTGGGAAGTTCAGTGAAAAGGCTGAAAAATGGATCTTTCTTGGATACAATATACCTGACAAGAGAGTCTATAACAACTCAAAGGGTCAGGTAGAAGTATGGTGCAATGTTGATGTTCAGAGATACACCACCCTCTGCTGGAAAGGGACCTTCATCTTTTCGACTCTGATGGATTTTTTAAGTCCTTCAACATACCTCCCTCCCTTCCTGATGATGAGTTAACGACCAGAATGATGTACGATGTCCTACACACACCGCCACTAGACTCGACAACATCAACTCCAAAGGTGAATCTTCTAATACTTTAGGGGAAGCACTTGATGTAAGCGATTCCTACTCTGATGATGAAGAAGTGGATATTGAACACGTGGACCAGGAGGAACAAGTTCCTACTACTGAAAGTACACAAGCATCGGATGTTGATGCCTCTGACACTTTTGAACCTCAAACTCAGCTACAGATACTGAACCTGGAATCAAAATCTTGATCAGGAAGTAGTTGTTCCCACTACTCCGGATCTTGAATAAATGTTTATCCTCCGCTGGATAATGTCATAGGGGATGTACTATCGGGAGTACAGACACGAAATCAGCTATACTCAGCTGATTATGCCTCTGTCATGGAAAAAGGCTATCTTCATGATGGTGCTTATCGATGTTTTGTGTCTCAATTTGAGCCAAAATATGTAAGTGAAGCCTTAAACGATGAGGCATGGGTTAGTGCCATGTAAGAAGAACTCCTACAGTTCAAAAAGCTAGGAGTATGGACACTTGTGGACAGATTAAAACGTGCTAAGGTGATTGACACTAAATGGGTCTTGAAGTGCAAGAAAGATGACCAATAGGTCATAATCAGAAACAAGGCTTGACTTATGGTACAAGGTTTTAGACAAGTCGAAGGCATAGACTACAATGAGGTGTTTGCACCTGTGGCTAGAATGGAAGCAATCTGTATCTTCCTAGCCTATGCATCTTACATGAAGATTAAAGTTTATCAACTAGATGTAAAAAGTGCATTCCTTCATGGTGAAATCCATGAGATAGTCTACGTTAGTCAACCCGAAGGATTTGAGGATCCTTATCATCGGACAGAGTTTACATACCGAACAAGGCTCTCTACGGGCTCCATCAAGCCTATAGAGCCTGGTATGAGAAACTCTCAACTCATCTTGTGAAACATGGTTTTCGCATAGGGGTTATTGATTGTACATTATTCATCAAAGAAAAAGACGGCGATTTACTGCTGGTACAGATATATGTGGACAATATAATCTTCGGTTCCAAGAATGAAGAATTATGTAAAGAATTTGAATCTGTAATGAAAGTAGAGTTTGAGATGAGTGCAATGGGGGAGATGAAGTTCTTCCTAGGATTACAGGTGGATCAGACACCAAAAAGAATCTTCCTACATCAGACTAAATATGCGGGGGACATCCTCAGTGGTTTGATATGGAGAATGCTTCAGCTGCTGGAACTCCACTTGCCATGAACCATGATGTGGCACCCGATGAAAATGGTGATTTGGTTGATGCTACAATGTATAGAGGAATGATCGGATCCCTTATGTATCTCACAACGTCTTGTCCTGTGTATGCCACGTGTCTTTGTTCAAGATATCAGACAAAACCAAAAGTAAATCATCTAATTGGTGTGAAACGGATTTTTTGTTATCTGAAGGGTACTCCAACACTCCGGTTGTGGTATCCTCATGAAGATAATTTTGAGCTACAAGTCAACATCTATAGGATGTCAGTTTTTTGGTAGACAGTTAGTCACCTCGTAGTGTAAGTAGCAGACATCAGTTGCCCTGTCAACTTGCGAAGCTGAATACGTTGCTGCTGCAAGTTGCTGTTCGCAAATCATTTGGATTCAATAGCAAATGCGCGATTACGGTTTTCAATTTTCTAACACTTCTATTTTTGTTGATAACTCTGCTGTTATTGCTGTCACCAAAAATCCAGTCCAATATCCTAAAACTAATCACATCGGCATTAAATATCATTTTATATGTGATTGTTTTGAAAAGCAATTAATCAATGTGGTTAAAATTAATACAGATCTTCAACGCCCCGACCTCTACACAAAAAATTTGATAAACCGAGGTTTTATATCTTTTAGAGGTTAATGGCGTGAAAAAGAAAATTGATATGACGACCCTAAAAATAGGGTTAGGCAAAAATAGTTTACGAGTAAAATTAATATACATTATATATAAGTTATGAATTATTATGTGCACTTATATGTTAAAATTATACGTATGCATGTTTGCATACATGTCATACGTATGCATGTGCCATCTTTTGATTAAATACATACGTGTATTATATGTTTATGTGAATATATGTGTTGCACATCGCATGCACGCACAATCTTTTACGTACGCATGTATCCAAACTCATAAGTTTTAAATACAAAACAATATGTAATCAAATGTTGCAACTTTGTAACATCAAACTAACCAAAAATACAACCCAACCAAACACCACAATACAAGTTAACATCAAAGAAACTTGACATCAAAATAAAACTAAGCAAATGTTACACATTTAAACCTCAAACTTAAGCACCATGTAAACCTAAGTTTCGGTTCATTAGAACCGCTAAACCCTGGATTAAAACACTCAAAACATTAGATAACCTTGTAATGATTACATGATGACTCAATGACTCCTTTGCTCAACACCTAGCAACACTTGACACCAAACTTGCTTCCGTGCAAGACACCTATTGATCCTATGATTAGCTTACTCATTCAAGCTATGAGGAGCATCATGATTAGTGCCATTTTTGGCATCAACCAAGACTCCATAAGACCACCTCTCGGTCATTCTACAAACCACACACCACCACTCCTACTGTCTCAAACTCTCGGCTAACACCAAAATCCTCCATATTGTTCTCTCGGTTACCACTTCCGAACACCACCACCATAAGCACAAACCACCATCTCAATCCTCTCGGTCACCATCTTTTACAACAAGTACCATCATCATCCCCACTCACGGTCACCTCTATACTACCACTCCTTCTTTCTAAGTTCTCGGTTGCAAATAAACGATACTTTGAAGATTCAAGCTAATCTCAATCGATTCATCAAGGAAGAAAGAAGCTACCAATATCTTCTTTTCACCCTCTCCTATTGTCAAAATCAAGGTTTCACTCTCTAAACCATGTCTAAGTCAAGATTACAAAGATTATACATATGTTTAAACAAATATATTATTAACTCTTATGATTTTACATCTAAGATCTTTATGAGTCCTAAAACATATCAACTTTATTTAAAAAGTCAGTAAGAAGGTTTTAAGAATCTGAAATAAATAAAATGAAACTTGATAATCGAAATTTATTATTAGTTAAGGATTAAAAATTTAGGTACAATTTGTTAAATTAGTTTATTGTGTTATTGACTATGATTATGGGAACAAACATTGGAGGCATGTTTAGAATATTAAGAATTATAGTTCTGCAGATTTTGATGCCATTCCTATTAATAAAATAATTTATACACATTATCTTAGTATTTAAAGGAAATATTTATGCTGGAAGAACTGAACCTGGGATGATATTGAGAAAATTATATGTTAAACCTTATGAATTATAGAAATCACAGAAAAAGTTTCATGATCTAACTTGAAGATATGAAGAAGTTATGAATTTTGAAATTTTTTGTCACATAAAAATCAGAAAAAATAGTTTAACTTTGCAATAAATTATGAGCAAATTACAGAAAATATGAAAAGCTGAAAAGAATATTCTGTACGAAAATAAGAATTTTTAGACATATTTTGATATTTTTACTAAATATTAGTAAAATAAAGAAAATCATAAAAATTGACTCTGCTATGATTTAAGATTTGGGAAAATTTTTAAGAGTTATAAATATTGTGTCAAATATGCTGATCAAATTTGGGGATTTTTATAAACCAGAAATATTTTTAATAATTATTGGAATATTATAAAATTTATAGGAAATAAACTGTAGATAATTAAAATATGAAATCTGAGTATATTATGCTTTATTTCATTACCTATTTATTGTAACACTTTTGATAATATTTGAGGTACTGAAAGTTTTGAAAAAAAAATTATGTTTTCTGAACTATAAATATTTTGTTTATAGGTTCATTCTTGGAGTAAATGTGAGATTCATAGCCTCATTTTTATTTTTATAAACTTTTGGGGGAAAAAGCATACTATTGATTTTATGATTGATGCAAATTTTTGAGATGTACTGTCATTTATGTTACAACCATTAATTCAGATGTGGAACCGTTGGATAATATAGGTAGCGCTACTTAGGAAATAATTTTCTGCACCAATAGGATGAGTGTTGTGATGCTATATTATCTGATTTATGAATTATGTTATGATAGTATGGTTGATCTGATTATTAAGTAAGGTTTGGTTATATTGATGCATCATAATAATATTTTATGTAAGATAAACCTATGAACTCACCAACATTATGTTGACTATTTTGAGTATGCTTTTTCAGGAATTCATCATGTCTAACAGCTTAATGTTCTCTTTTGATGTGTATAACGACTGGGGAGAAGTTATGGGGAAAGTCTGTGTGAATCTAACTGTGAATATGTATGATCTCAGCATATCGGTGGACGCTCATTTCCACCGTTACTGAAGATGTAGCAGTTAGAAAATATGTTGTAATAGGATTATAATTAGATCAAATTTTGACTATCATGATTTAATGTAATCCTAACCTTATTATTATCTTATGAAGTATGTTCTGTTATGTTTAAATATATATTGCTGTGCTATCTGAAACTTTGTTAATCAATGAGTTCTGTACACACAAGTCACACCCATATAATCATTTCACACTTCCGCTGGGATATGACAGGTGGTATCAGAGCCCTTGTTTATAGAGAATAGGGTATCATAAAATACCTAGGCTATAACGATAAGCTCATATTTGTATGTTATGTGTATACATGAATCTTTATGATTTCATGAATATTCTAACATTTAGTAAATTTAAAGGTAAAAGATTTATTTATGTGATGTAAATGACTAACCATTTTTCTCAAAATTATAAAAGACTTTTTGCAGCTATGATCACTGATAATTACCATAGTGAGACTGACTCGTCTGAATATTCAGATCGTAGCAATTATAGAGAAATCACATCTGAACCCGAACATCAGCAAGTCATGGAAATTTCCCAAACTAAAAGAGAAAATAATCATAAGCCAAAATTTTATGTCCGGCGTTCACCAATAATAGTAGGAGGATATACCATTAAGACCCTAAGGAAAAAGGTACGACCCGGAAATAGGTTTAAGACTAATCAAGATAAGGATACAGAAATACAAGATGTTGACTCTCCCAAGAAGGAGGAAAGAGAAAGCTAAAGACAAAAGATAAATGAAGGATAAATTATGACAGACCAACAGACTCTTAAAAGGCTTAAAAAAATCCAACAGGAAATCAGAAATATTCAGAAGGATGTTAAAGAATTGAAAACCCCCAAAAGAAACATCATTTCAAGGATATGGAAATGGATTCAGGGAAACTAGAATTTACTTTCTAACTTAATATGCAAAAATCCTTAATAAGAACTTATGTGCAATATATCTTTTGTGTTTGAAATTATTGTTTTGTTAAGTGTTACTTAAAATGCTATTATATATTGACTATAATTACCTATAGAAAAATCATGCCGCCAAGAAGAACACACAACCCGTAAGAAGAACAGCGCGAGTTGGACGACTTAGAACTCGACTGGGAGAAGAAACTCCCGTGAACACAATCCTCAATGAAGATGATAGAATTTCACGAATAGTAACATAGCAGATTGAGGCTGCTATACCCACATTAGTAACCCAACTTCAACATAACCTAAACCTTGGAACTACAACACCAGATAACAAAACACCCATCAACGACACCATAAGAGGGCAACGAGAAGAAGGAACTATAACAGAAAAAGGATGCTCTATAAAGCTTTCATGTCCTGTAGGCCTCGGGAATTTGATGGTAAAGGTGGAGCTGTACAAGCTCTACGTTGGTTGAACGAAATGGAATCAACATTGGAAATCAGTAATTGTGCCAGCAATAACAAAACCTTGTTTGCTTCGCATTCACTAAGGGGAGAGGCACAATCCTAGTGGAAAATGGAAATACACACCAAAGGTACGCAGGTTATGAATAAATTAAGTTGGAATGAATTCAGGGGTTTAGTAATAGAAAAATATTATCCCTACAATGAAATAGAAAAGTTAGAGACTGAATTCTTAGCACTCGAAATGAAAGAGGCAGCACATCGAGACTATACAAACAGATATAATGAACTCTCAAGATTAGTACCATATCTAGTTACCCCAGAAGCAAAAAGAATAGGAAGATATATTTGGCGATTAGTACCACAAATAAGAGGGCTAGTAAAATCTACTATGCCTAAAACTTTCCAAGATGCCGTAAGCTATCAGGGAGCTTAACTGACGAAATGATAAGAAATAGATCATTAAGTAACCCTAGATCAGGAGAAAAGAGGAAATGGAACGATGATAATACTGGAGGAAATTTTAGAGGAAATCCTCAGAAAAGGATAGCCCGACAACCCACCCGAAATTTCTTAGGGATGACACAGGAAAAGAAACTACAAACCACGAACCTGCCCTGGTGTAGTACCTGTCAGAGATACCATTAAGGTAATTGCGCAATAGTAATCTGTTACAATTGCAAAAAAGGGACACATATCCTGAGACTGTAAGAGCCCCACTAACCCAAAAACCATTTGCTATCAATGTGGAAATGAAGACCACTTTCGAAACAAATGTCCACAACTGAAGGGTAAGGCTCCAGTCAACCATAACAACCCTCAAGGAAGGGCTTCTATAATACAAGCTGAAGAAGCTCAACACGAACCAGAGGTTGTAACTGGTACGCTTCCTGTAAATAGTCAGTACGCTACTGTACTATTTGATACGGGAGCAACTCGTAGTTTTGTGTCAAACACATTTAGACCGCTACTTAACCTCAGAAGGGCTAAATCAAAAATATATGATAGAATTAGCTGATGGTAAGATAATTGAGGCCTGTGAAATTATCCTTAGCTGTACTATAAATTTAGATGGATATTGTTTCGATATAGATTTAATTCCTATAAATTTAGGAGGATTTGATATTGTTGTGGGTATGGATTGGTTAAGTAAGAATCAGGATAAAATAATATGTGGCAAGAAAATGGTAAGAATTCATTTGATTAATAAAACACTATGTGTATATGGTGAGAAACCTAGAGGTACAATGAAGATAATTTCTTGTAAGAACACACAAAAATGTTTAAAACAAGAATGTTTAGCTTTCCTAGCACATATTGTTGACACCCAAGTAGCTAAAGAGAGCTTAGAAAATATTCCTGTTGTTAATGAATATCCTGATATATTTCCTGATGAATTACCTGGTTTACCTCTCCATCGTCAAGTAGAGTTCAAAATAGAATTCGTACCAGGAACCACTCCTATAGCTAAAGCACCGTATTGTTTAGCAGCGACAGAAATGCAGGAATTAATGAATCAGTAACAAGAATTATTAGATAAGGGATTCATACGTCCTAGTACATCACCTTGGGGTGCACCAGTTCTATTTGTTAAAAAGAAAGATGGAACTTTCAAGATGTGTATTGATTATAGGGAACTCAATAAAGTGACTATAAAGAATAGATATCCCTTACCCCGGATAGATGATTTATTTGACCAGTTACAAGGGTCTAGTTACTTTTCAAAGATTGATTTAAGGTCAGGGTATCATCAATTGAGAATTCAAAAGGAGGACATATCAAAGACAACATTCAGAACAAGATATGGTCATTATGAATTTCTTGTAATGCCATTTGGGTTAACTAATGCTCCAGCAGCATTTATGGATCTAATGAATAGGATATGCAAACCCTACCTAGATAAGTTTCTCATAGTTTTTATAGATGACATTTTAATCTATTCCAAAAAAAGGAGGATCATGAACAACACTTAAGGTTGACTTTGGAATTGTTAAGAAAAGAAAAAACTATATGCAAAATTCTCAAAATGTGAATTCTGGAAAAGGGAAGTACAATTCCTTGGACACATCGTTAATCAAGAAGGTATACATGTAGATCCCGCAAAAATAGAAGCTGTTCAGAAATGGAAAGATCCAAAAACACCAATGGAGGTACGTCAATTTTTAGGATTGGCAGGATATTATAGAAAATTCATAGAATATTTCTTAAGAATAGCTCAGCCACTCATAGAATTAACTCAAAAAGACAGACCCTATATTTGGGAAGAAAAGCAAAAGGCTGCATTTGAGTTACTAACAGATAAATTATGCAGTGCTCCTATCTTAGCATTACGAGAAGGGACTGATGATTTTATTGTATATTGCGATGCCTCACGACAAGGATTTGGATGTGTTCTAATGCAAAGAAATAAGGTATAGCTTATGCCTCTAGACAACTTAGGGGTAGTGAAAAGAATTATACTACTCATGATTTGGAATTAGGAGCAGTAGTATTTGCACTTAAAATCTGGAGACATTATCTGTATGGCACAAGGTGTACAATATATACAGATCATAAAAGCTTGCAGTATATCTTTGATCAGAAAATGTTGAATATGAGGCAAAGAAGATGGATAGAACTACTACGTGATTATGATTGTGAAATCAAGTATCATCCAGGAAAAGCAAATGTAGTAGCCGATGCTTTAAGTAGGAAAGAGAAAACGAAACCATTATGTGTATGTGCCATGAGAATGGAATTGCGTTCTGATTTGATAAGTCAAATGCGGGAAGCTCAGCAAAAGATAAGTTAGCATTAAAGGGGCAAATGAAAGATTTAAAAGAAGACACAAATGGAGTTCTGAAATTTAAAGGAAGAACTTGGATACAAGATAATGTTATACTTAGAAAGCTTGTCCTACAAGAGGCACATAAATCAATGTATTCTGTACATCCAGGGAATAACAAAATGTATAAAGATTTAAAAAGCCAATACTGGTGGCCAGGCATGAAGAAATCAGTCGGAGAATTTGTAGGCAAATGTGATATTTGCTCAAGAATAAAAGCTGAATATCAAAACCCTCTGGATACTTGCAACAACCAGAAATTCCAGAATGGAAATGGGATCAAACAACTATGGATTTTGTAACCAAATTACCATGGACTTCAAATGGATATGACACTTATAATGGACAGGCTAACAAAATCAGCATATTCCTACCAATTAGAGAAGATTATAAAATGAAAAAATTGGCAAGAATTTACATAAAAGAAGTTGTATCCAAACATAGAATACCTATTTCAATTATATCAGACAGAGATAGTAGATTCACCTCCAGATTCTGGCAAACATTACAAAAAGCTTTAGGGACTCAGGTAAATTTGAGTACAACATATCATCACAGACAGATGGTCAAAGCGAGAAAACAATACAAACTTTGGAAGCTATGTTACGAGTTTGTGCATTAGATTTTGGTGGAAATTGGGATACACATCTTCCTTTAATAGAATTTTCCTATAATAATAGTTATCATTCCAGTATTAGAACAGCCCCATTTGAAGCTTTATACGGAAGGAAGTGTAGATCACCCTTATGTTAGGAAGAAATAGGAGACAGACAACTAACAGGACTGATTGATACAAGAAACCTCATATAAGATTCTTGAAATTAGAACAGGTTAAAGGCTGCCAGGGATTGACAGAAAAGTTATGGTGATAAAAGAAGAAAACCACTGGAATTTCAAATTGGAGATAAGGTCTATTTAAAGGTTTCACCCACAAAAGGTATAGTTCGAGTTGAAAGAAGAAATAAGTTAAATCCCAGATATATTGGTCCATTTGAAATCACTGATAGGATTGGTTCAATAGCATATAAGTGGATCTGCCTTCCGAATTAAGTGAAGTACACAACATCTTTCATGTGTCCAATCTAAAGATATGTCTAGCAGATGAGACATTAAAAGTTCCAGTTCAAGAAATAAAAATAGACAAGAAGCTTCATTTTACAGAAGAACTAATAGCCATAGTGGATAAAGAGGTGAAACGGTTAAGAAGAAGTAAGATTCCTATAGTGAAAATTAAGTGGAATGCCAAAAGAGGTCCGGAATACACTTGGGAAAGAGAAGATGAGATTTTGAGAAAGTATCCTCACCTATTGGGAATCAGTAACCAGATAAGTTCCCATCAACTTTAGGTATTATCTCCTAAAAATTTCTGGACGAAATTATTTTTACGGGGGGAGAATATGACGACCCTAAGAATAGGGTTAGGCAAAAATAGTTTACGAGTAAAATTAATATATATTATTATAAGATATGAATTATTATATGCACTTATATATTAAAATTATACGTATGCATGTTGGCATACATGTCATACGTATGCATGTGCCATCTTTTGATTAAATACATACGTGTATTATATGTTTATGTGAATATATGTGTTGCACATCGCATGCATGCACAATCTTTTACGTACGCATGTATCCAAACTCATAAGTTTTAAATACAAAACAATATGTAATCAAATGTTGAAACTTTGTAACATCAAACTAACCAAAAATACAACCCAACCAAACACCACAATACAAGTTAACATCAAAGAAACTTGACATCAAAATAAAACTAAGCAAATGTTACACATTTAAACCTCAAACTTAAGCACCATGTAAACCTAAGTTTTGGTTCATTAGAACCGCTAAACCCTGGATTAAAACACTCAAAACATTAGATAACCTTGTAATGATTACATGATGACTCAATGACTCCTTTGCTCAACACTAGCAACATTGACACCAAACTTGCTTCCTTGCAAGACACCTATTGATCCTATGATCGGCTTACTCATTCAAGCTATGAGGAGCATCATGATTAGTGCCATTTATGGCATTAGCCGAGACTCCATAAGACCAACTCTCGTTCATTTTACAAACCACACACCACCACTCCTACTCTCTCAAACTCTGGCTAACACCAAAATCCTCCATCTTGTTCTCTTGGTTACCACTTCCGAACACCACCACCATAAGCCACAAACCACCATCTCAATCCTCTCGGTCACCATCTTTTAAAACAAGTACCATCATCATCCCCACTCACGGTCACCTCTATACTACCACTCCTTCTTTCTAAGTTCTCGGTTGCAAATAAACGAGACTTTGAAGATTCAAGCTCATCTCATTCGATCCATCAAGGAAGAAAGAAGCTACCAACATCTTCTTTTCACTCTCTCCTTCTGTCAAAATCAAGGTTCACTCTCTAAACCATGTCTAAGTCAAGATTACAAAGATTATACACATGTTTAAACAAACATATTATTAACTCTTATGATTTTACATCTAAGATCTTTATGAATCCTATAAACATATCAACTTTATTAAAAAGTCAGTAAGAAGGTTTTAAGAATCTGAAATAAATAAAATGAAACTTGATAATCGAAATTTATTATCAATTAAGGATTAAAAATTAGGTACAACTTGTTAAATTCAGTTTATTGTGTTATTGACTAGGATTATAGGAACAAACATTGGAGGCATGTTCAGAAAATTAAGAATTATAGTTCTGCAGATTTTGATGCCATTCCTATTAATAAAATAATTTATACACATTATCTTAGTATTTAAAGGAAATATTTATGCTGGAATAACTGAACCTGGAATGATATTGAAAAAATTATAAGTTAAACCTTATGAATTATAGGAATTACAGAGAAAGTTTCATGACCTAACTTGAAGATATGAATTAGTTATGAATTTTGAAAGTTTCAGCCACATAAAAATCGGAAAAAATACTTTAACTTTGCAATAAATTATGAGACAATTATAGAAAATATGAAAAGCTGAAAAGAACATTCTGTACGAAAATAACAGTTTTTGGACATATTCTGATATTTTTACTAAATATTAGTAAAATGAAGAAAAAATCATAAAACTGACTCTGCTATGACTTAAAATTTGGGAAAATTTGTAAGAGTTATAAATATTGTGCCAAATATTCTGATGAAATTTGGGGATTTTTATAAAGCAGAAGGTATTTTTAATTTTTATTTGAATATTATAAAATTTATAGGAAATAAACTGTAGATAATTAAAATATGAAATCTGAGTATGTTATGTTTATTTCATTACCCATTTATTGTAACAGTTTTGATAATATTTAAGGTACTGAAAATTTTGAAGAAAATATTTATGTTTTCTGAACTATAAATATTTTGTTATAGGTTCATTCTTGGAGTAAAGGTGAGATTCATAGCCCCATTTTTATTTTTATAAAATTTTGGGGGAAAAAAGCATACTATTGATTTTATGATTGATGCAAATTTTTGAGATGTACTGTCATTTATGTTACAACCATTAATTCGGATATAGAACCGTTGGATAATATAGGTAGCGCTACTTAGGAAATAATTTCCTGCACCAACAGGATGAGTGTTGTGATGCTATATTATCTGATTTATGAATTATGTTATGACAGTATGGTTGATCTGATTATTAAGTAAGGTTTGGTTGTATTTGATGCATCAATAATATTTTATGTAAAATAAACCAATGAACTCACCAACTTTATGTTGACTATTTTGAGTATGTTTTTTCAGGAATTTATCATGTCTAACAGCTTAATGTTATCTTTTGATGTGTATAACGGCTGGGGAGAAGTTATGGGGAAAATCTGTGTGAATCTAACTGTGAATATGTATGATCTCAGCATATCGGTGGACGCTCATTTCCATCGTTACTAAGATGTAGTAGTTAGAAAATATGTTGTAATAGGATTATAATTAGATCAAATTTTGACTATCATGATTAATGTAATCCTAACCTTATTATTATCTTATGAAGTATGTTTTATTATGTTTAAATATATGTTGTTGTGCTATATGAAACTCTGTTAATCAATGAGTTCTGTACAAACAAGTCACACCCAAATAATAATTTCACACTTCCACCGGGATGTGACAGGTGATGTGATTTTGGAGGAAGAAAGTGCGTAGCCCGACATGTTTTCTTTTATTTTCTATCATTTTATTTTACTTTGCTGTCTATTAAATCCAAAAGCATAAAAATATTTTCGATTTTAGAATTTTAGGGGGAGAATAGGTTAGTTTAGTTTAGTATTAAAAAAACAAGGAAGGAGGGCAGCCTAGCTAATAGAAATGAGATCAAATCTGTGATTCTGATTCAACGCATATGGAAAATGATAGTACACAGAGAACAAATTGTTTAGGACTTCAAAAGAATTTAAATGATTAAGATGCAAAATTCAAAGTATACGTATGAGAAGTCAAAGTAAAATAAAAGTAAAAATGATAGTAAAACTAGTATGCTACTGAGGTAACACATAAATAGTAGACCTAAATGTTGCTAGACAATTATATGATGTGTCGGTAGATTCAACACAATATGAGAATACCTCATTGGTGATTTAAATTCAAACTAAGTTGTTCAACTTGCTGTGGGTTCCCATCTTATCCCTGGTTAACACAATCAACGCATTTCCAATAAGGGGTGACGAGCAAATAAAATCCACAAATGTGTGCGGATAACCATAAATAGAGCAAAGCACAAATAAGGTGTTAAGTGCAATCAAGCTAATGACAAATGTTGTTGGTGCGTTATGTGCAAAAAGAAAAATAATGCTCTAACAAGAAGATAGGTTGTGTGCCTCTCTGCTGTGCGGTGACACTGACCTGAGGATAAGCATAACCTAAATATTCTAGAATTCATTGTTGTTTGCGCCTCTCTACTGTGCGGTAGCACTTACCTAAGGCTTGGCATCTCTTTGAAAGATTAGAATAGTTTATTATTGTCAAATACCCGTAGACTGCTCAAAAATATCCTGAGGAATGTTGATTACCATATACGTGTGGGATCCACAAATGCTTGCTAAAATAATCAAACCTAATGTATCACCAATCTGTGTTAAAAATCTATGTATGGAATTAAGAGGACAATCATACTGAAAATCATTATGGCTGCAACTCTTGACAGTCAAAATCAGTGTGTGTATCTTATAGCTCTAGTATGATTTCCTAAATTGTTGTTGACTCTTGGTCAAAACAAGAATCGAGCATCGAATGTTTTGTTAAAGTGTCCCAAATGATTTTGATAGACCTGTATGATTCCATAAAGAATCTCTTCAGAAATGATAAAATAACTTGAAGCTGTGCTGTCCAGGAAGATAAATTGGTTATACGCTCTTCTAAAGAATTCAATCCATCTCCAATCATAAATACAAAAATATCTTGTTTTGTTTTAAATTTCAAGTTGTTTTATTTAATTTTTAGTCATTTTTTAGGTAAAAGTCGGACTATACATGTGGATTCAATCTATGAATAACTCACTAAAATTGGTCACGTCTGAGGTGACCAATCGGGTTTTTGGAATTAAAAGGATCACGTCTGAGGTGATCAAACAGTTTTTCAATTAAAAAGGTCATGTCTGAGATGATCATCGGTCATAACCTCTTATGAATAGTTAAACGTGTATGTTTGAAAGTGTACAAGGTCAAACTCATAAGTATGAACCATTCGCACGATTGGATCATAAGTATGGTACAATCGCACAATTGAACCATAAGTATGGCCAATCGCATGATTGGATCATAAGCATGGAGCAATCCATGCAATTGGATCACCAAAATGAACTAATCACACGAATGGATGAGGCCGTATGAGCCAGTCACACAACTGAACCCCAATCGCTCAAATGAAGCATGCAAATGGGCCAAATCACACGACTGAATATTAACTCAGTATAAATAGAGAGGAGTCGGTCGCATTTGTAACACCCTTCAATCGCTCACCTTCATACACACGACTATACTGATACTCTGCCAAAGTTCATTTGATTGATTTTACCGATTGGTTGTGATACTAACTGTTACTCTCTTCATATACAGGTATGTGAAACCGAAATCGAAAACAATGTCCGTTCAATCAAACCCTAAGACCAAAATCAGTCAAAACAAGAACTTTGAAAAACTCCTCAAAATAAACCACTTAAATGGACATAATCGTTGATTTAAAGAACATTAGGTGTTATTTTGAGTCTCTGCGAGTCTAATGAGTCTAATCACAACTTTTAACATCAAGTTTTGACCAAGATTTGAATTTAAAGTGTCGAACAGAGTTATGCGAATGGATGTGCTGATGAACTTGATTCGCACGACTAAGCTGGGCGCCGACTCAATCGCAGAAATGAACCATGCGTATGAGTTCCGTCGCTCGATTGGCTCAATAGCATGGCATAGCATACGACTGAGCTCAGTCGCAGGCTCAATCGTACGACTGAGCTCAATCATACGACTAAGACTTAGTCGTATTGTCCATTCCACGACTGAACAAAATGAACCAAGTTCTTTAAGAGTCAACTGTCAATTTACACAAATCTAACGTATATGTGCCTTGTGTTATAGAAACATGGCTAACAGATGGAATATGAGCACCAAGCACAACATCTGTGCACATCTTGATGCTACATCCCGGAACGCTTCTGAGTTCACTGGGATTATTGCCTTTTTGCGCAGATCGCGGAATTTCAAGGCCATCTCTACACCATGCACACCGTATAGATAAGACCAAAATCAGTCAAAACAAGAACTTTGAAAAACTCCTCAAAATAAACCACTTAAATGGACATAATCGTTGATTTAAAGAACATTAGGTGTTATTTTGAGTCTCTGCGAGTCTAATGAGTCTAATCACAACTTTTAACATCAAGTTTTGACCAAGATTTGAATTTAAAGTGTCGAACAGAGCTTTATGCGAATGGATGTGCTGATGAACTTGATTCGCACGACTAAGCTGGGCGCACGACTCAATCGCAGAAATGAACCATGCGTATGAGTTCCGTCGCTCGATTGGCTCAATAGCATGGCATAGCATACGACTGAGCTCAGTCGCAGGCTCAATCGTACGACTGAGCTCAATCATACGACTAAGACTTAGTCGTATTGTCCATTCACACGACTGAACAAAATGAACCAAGTTCTTTAAGAGTCAACTGTCATTATTTACACAAATCTAACGTATATGTGCCTTGTGTTATAGAAACATGGCTAACAGATGGAATATGAGCACCAAGCACAACATCTGTGCACATCTTGATGCTACATCCCGGAACGCTTCTGAGTTCACTGGGATTATTGCCTTTTTGCGCAGATCGCAGAATTTCAAGGCCATCTCTACACCATGCACACCGTATAGATCTATTCAACAGGCTTTCTAGGAAAGCGTTGTAGTCCGTTAAGCCCTATCGTATCCGGAACTCTATCTTCGGATAAGAGATTGAGATAAGCGAAGACGATCTGAGGAGGGTCTTCGACCTAGGTGAGGATGGAGCCTACTCAACCAAGCTGCATCCCCTGACTGTTCGGGGATGTTTTCTTTGGATTAAGTACGCTGGGGACATCATTGCTGGTGTGCTTAACAAGAGCAACATGTGCCCCTAGTTCAAGTACTTGGCCATTGTTAGGATCAGTGATCTAAGTTTGATTAATTAGAGAGTATTGCAGCGGAATTCAACAATGAATTAAACAATTCACAAGAACACAATTGATATTCAATGTAACAGTAAACGGTTATAGAAAGAGAGAATTCTGCAAAAGAAATATTCATTCATATGCTTTCGTGGTGGCTTAATGTCACACATTACACTAGGTCAACATTCCTTATATAGGAAATGTGACGTCTGTTGATGTCACTGATAGTGACATCTAACAGAATTATTCAAACTACTGAAACTATGCAAACTACTGAGAATTTTCTCAACTACTGATTACATCTTAGAGAATGCTTAAGTACAAAAACATAAAACTACTAAACTACAACTACTGAAACTATAACTACTGAAAAAGTAAATTACAAGTACTGAAAGGAAACCATCACAACTATTGAAGTTAATTACTTCAGCTGTTGTGACAACTACTGATCACTTGGTCTTCAGTCTTTGTCTTCAGTCTTTGTTCTTCGGTACTTTACTTTCAGACTTTGTCTTCAGCTGATGGCTTCAGACTTTGTCTTCAGACCTTGTAATCAGCTGATGTCTTCAGCTATTGTGATCTTCTTCAGCAGTTGTAATGTCTGTGGGACTTAGAGGTTTTTCTGATCAGGCTCATTGGTTCTTTTGGTCCAACAAACTCCCCCTGAACCAATGCAACCAAAACCTCTAAACTTATTGATGATCCCACTTATTCTTGGCAGAAACACCCTCTTGATCAGCTTCAGAGGTAATCAGTTAAGCACAGGCCAGGAAAAGGTTTCTAATCTTTTGATTGGCTAAGTATGGAAGGGAACTCTGTCTTGGGGAAACTGGACACAGAGTCTTGTCCCAACCATGAAACCTAATTCCCATTAGTGAGTCTATAAGATTCACTAGCATAGGCCTCAAGGAGAACAACTTGTTCCTCCTTGGTGAGTTCTTCTGCTTCTCCCTCGAAGAAGAACTCTGGGCCATAATACTCAGACAGGTATCTCACTGTCTTTCCATTTTTCAACTCCACAGTTGTTATCTCTCTATAAGCAAATTCATCAGTGTGAGAGCCTTCAAGCAACAACTGGAGTTCACTCTTCTGAAGATCTTCAAGTCTTTTGTATAACAACCCCTTCTTGATCATTTTGTTTTCAAGAATAGATTGAGGGGTTGTCTTGGAGTTGTGAGTTCTCTTGAATTCTTCAATGATTTTCCAGGGTGAGACTACCATGGCCAACGTAATTGCAGCATTCAAGGTCTTCTTCACTTGGCCATGATATCTGCTTGGTATATTCTTCTTATGAATTCTAGAACTTACCCTGGGGTCTGGCCAAATCTGCACTCTTTCTCTTTGATTTTGAAAAGTATGTGTAAGAGTGTACAGCCTCAGAGCTTGTTCTTCATTTCTTGAATGGATGAGGACTGAGGGAAATCCTTGTCAACCATCTTGAGAAACTGCTCATCGTGCTGCTTCTGCTGTTCTGCTTCTTCAATCTTTACCTTCACCATCTGCATTTGCAAGTCAGGTGTAATCACTTGTTGACTTCTATGCTCAGGTGTTTTAAGGTTGAGAACAACAGAGATTGGCAGACAATCTTCATCATCATCCTCTTCTTCATCTTCTTCTACCCTCAACACCCTTCTCCTCCTTCTGGGTGTATCACTGGGTAAGGTTTGAGGTGGTTTTTGGGGTAAAGGAATTGGTTTTGTGGGTTGAGTTGTGGGTGGATTTGGTTTAGGGATAGATTTGGGAGATTTTAGAGATAAGGGTTGTGTTTGAGTGGGAGTGTGAGAAGACTGACTTAGCATTTTGGTGGTGAGTTTGGCTTTGGAGAGCTTTGCCATTTCATTTCTCTTCCCTGCACCTGTTTCATCCAGTGCTTTGATGATCAACCCTTTATTATAGCCTCCAGCAGAGCAGATTTTCTTGGTTATCTCCAAGATACTGTCTCTGGACCAGGCCTTTATCTCTATCAATGATCTTCCAAGGTATTTGGCAATGAATCTGATCATTATCTCCAATCTTTCCCTTTCCAACACACTATAACCAGCCCATCTAGCTTGAATCTCTTCTATTTCCAGCCTTCTAATCTCAGTGTCTAGTGTGGCTGTGTCATGACCTTGTCGAAAGAGCTGATCTATAATTTTATCTGTGGATCTGCTGGAGCTTCATCAGCATCTTTGACAAGATCTTCTAAGGATTTATCTTCATCAGCTTTTGGCTCAGCACTTTTCTTTCTTTTATTGTGATCAGCTGATCTTCCTTCTCTTTATCTGTGATCAGCTGTTCTGAGATCAGTTCTTTCTCACCTCCTTCTCTTTTGCAGGTTCTTTCTTATCATCAACCTTTTTCTTTTCTTTTTTCTCACTGCCTTAGACTGGAAGTCTCCCCCTTTTGGTGCATTGGGATCAGGGGCTTGAAAGCAGAAGAAAGGATTTGTGAATAACATCAATCAAGGGGGTTTGTAGATTTGAGGAGATCCTCTCATCAAGGCTTATGAACTATGTCAGGATGATGGGAGTGAGAGAGGTAAGGATTGTTTTGAAAGATAGCACCATTGTAAGAGGGGTTTATCCCTGAGAGTGTGCCAAAAGTAGTGGCTGTGGCTCAGTTAAGTGTGTAGGCTCAGTGTTTGGTGAACCTTCAATTGAAGGTGCCATCTATGGGTTTTGAGGTAGATGGACTTTGATCCATGAGGACATTTTGGCTAGCAGCTCTTGAGTCTGCTCACCCAGTCTCTAGGATGGTATTATGGGCTAATACATCATAGAAAAAGCCAGGTCATCATCAGTTTGTGCTGAACACCTGACCTCTGATGAATCAGGATGTACCTGCCTAAGGTAGATCAGTACGTAGAAGGCATATTGTAAGGATTCCTTAAGTCTGATGCAACCCAAAACATCCAAAGTGTCTCAGCAACATGCACTAAGTACTGAAGTGAAGAATGCTTCGGAAGTTTTACACAATACATTAGAAAACATTCTAAGTGTAAAATCTTCCAAAGTCAAGACCAATATCTTCCGAAGCCAAACATGAAGTCTTCCGAAGCTTCAAGAGACAAAGTCTTCCGAAGCTTCACCCTATGAAGACAGATTTCTTCCGAAGACTTTTAGTACACATGCTTTATCTGATGTACTGTTCCATAAAGCACCTTTTCCGCTGCGTCTCTGATAAGTCACCAACTTACAAGAGTTGGTGAAAAGGTCCATGCTTTTGGTAACTGTACATTGAGGTCTTGAGTCTGAAACTTTCCACTTTATGTACTTTATCCTTTTTGTAATGTATAAGGATGTGAGCTATGGCATGTCATAGTCACAAGGTCAAAAGGCAGATATGCCTTTTGATTCTACAATTGATTTTGTTAGTGTCTAGTCAATTGTATCCAGCTGGCTTTCATAGTATAGCCGGCTGTAGGTTGTAGTATAAGTATTTCAAGTTTCTTGTATCTTTAACATACTTTGTAACACTTGTAAAAGAACTTGAGAAAGCAATATACTGCATCCTTGAAAACCATATTCTCCTGTTCTGTCTCTTGCTTTACTTGTGTTCTTTGTATCACTTTTGGTTAACCCAGTTTACTGTTTGATTAGAGTTTAGATAATCTCCTCATTGTGTTGTTGTGTTGTAATTGTGTTCAAACCCTTAAACGATCCTGCAATTGGTATCAGAGCTTTCAGGCTCTTGATATAAGATCTAACCATCTTAAGATCCCTCACACACACAAAAACTAAACTCTTCAAATGGCTTCCATCTCAAAGACTGATATGGAGACTGGAACCATGAACAAATCCCCACTGATCACTCTTGATGATTTTGACACCTGGTGCATGAGGATGGAAGGCTTCATCAGGTCTCTTGACTCAAGAATGTGGGAATCTGTTGAAAATGGACCTTTCATACCCAGCACCCCCTCTGCTACTGGTGCTGGTATGATTCCTAAAGATATGGCCAACTACTCAGATGAAGATAGAAAAAGAGTAGAGATTGACAGGAAGGCCATGACTGCTCTTCAGACTGCTCTCCCAAACTCTGTATACAGAGGTTTTAAGAAGTGCAAAACAGCTAAACAGCTGTGGGATGCACTGAAGCTGATGTATGAAGGCTCCTCTGAAGCCAAGGAGAACAAGAAAGATCTTCTGAAGCAGCAGTTTGAAAATTTCACCTTTAAAGCAGGTGAAACCATGACCCAACAATACTTCAGGTATGTTGAGATTGTGGATACCCTAGTGGATGGAGGAGTTCCTCTTGAGAACAGAGACATTGTAAGGAAGTTCATGTCCTCACTTCCTAGGCAATGGACACACTATTGTGTGGTGATCAAGAGGACTGAGAACCTTAAAACTCTTACTCTGACAGAGTTATATGGGATTCTCAGTGGATACCAGATGGAGATGAACATACAAGGTTCATCTGGCAACTCCAACAATCAATGGGTTCAGCCCTTCATGTGGTTGAAAGGGACAGCATAGAACCCCAACATCATCTCATATGCTACCCTGACAACTCACAAAAGGGTCCTTTCATCACCTTCCCGGAGACACCAAGGGAAAACTTTACTCAAGGAAGTCCATTCCAAGAGACAAGTTCTTCTCAAGCCTTTGTGTCTACTGATGAAAGCTGTGGGAATTATCTCTTCACTCTTGAAGACCTGGACTGTATTCATCCAGATGACCTGGAATACATGGAGATAGTTCAGCAGATGGCTCTCCTCACTCACAGAGCCAAGAAGTTCTACAAGAGAACAGGAAGAAGATTTCCAAGCAATGCTACCAGTGGAAAGTTTGGGCTGGATAAAAGCAAAGTTAAGTGTTACAACTGTAACCTTATGGGTCACTTTGCTAGGGAGTGTAAGGCACCTAAAGCAAATGGGGGCCAAACACCACCCAGACCAAACTACACTGACAAAGCTCCTCAGTCTGAGAAGCCTAAGCAACATGCTGCTGTTGCTGTTGAAGAAGGAGGCTTTGACTGGAGTTTTCAGGTGGAAGATGCTTCTCCAAACCAAGCACTGATGGCTGACCATGATGAAGCCAAGGTATTGGAACATCTCTGTACTCCTGAATGCATTGCTAAAGTGAATAGATACAGGTCCTACAACTTAGAGATGAGATCCGATCTTGAGTCATTAAACATATTAAAATCTGATTTTAGAAAGTCTGAAAATGATTACAAGTTAAAAATAGAAGATTTGGAGAAAACCATTTCAGTACTAAAACATGAACATACAGATTTTAGAACTCAGATCCAAGATCTCATAACTAAATTGACTGAGTGCCAGGCTGAGCTTGTGATCAGCAAAGCCAAGGCAGAGAAAAGTGTTCTTGAAGAAGAGACCTTCAAAAACATGATATCCTCATCCCTGCATAACAAAGTGTGCTATCAAAATAGACAGGGACTAGGATCAAATGAGATAGCTCCTCCACACACAATCTTGTCTGTAAGATATCCTAGGTGTGGAACTTGTGAAGATGAGCTTCCTCTCATAGATCCTATAAGTGAGGATGATGAAGAAGTGATAGTGAAGAATTCCTCTGAGAAGAGTGAAGAAGAGGATTCTTCCAAGGGCCACTATCCTTCTGAGGAGAAGAAATCATCTGTGATGACCAAGTCCAAAAGAAAGAACTTGATCAGGAAGAGCAAAAGGAAAGCAAAGAAGGCTCAAGAAATCAAGGCTACTTTTGATGCTAAGCAGAAACAAGTTTTTATCTCTGCAGGTTTCAAAGTAGTAAGGACTGAAGACATCAACCAAGACTCCTCATCTAAGAGTCCTGGTTCATGTTCAAATCATCTCAGAGCAAAGAAGAAGACTGAGCTGCTGTGTACCACTGCTGCACAGCCTGGACCATCAAACTCCAAGAACAGTTCACAGCCCAAAAGAACTGTCTCAGCATCTACCAAGATGAAGGTGGAGAAGGGATGTGACCAAAGCCAGTCTTGCTCTCAAAAGGAGACTCTTTTGAAGAAGAAAATGTTATGTGTCATGTGTGAAAATACTTCTCACATTGCTAAGGATTGCCCATACAATCCTAGAAGTACCATCCACATGACCAATACAAAGACTTCAAAGAATCTCAAGAAGTCTCAAGCTTCGGAAGGAAAGTCTGTTTCCTTCGGAAGCTCCAAATCAAAGAAGAAGGTAAATGGAAAATTACCTTCGGAAGTAAAATTGGTCTCGGAAGAAAGGAGTTCTTCCGAAGCACTGAAGTCTGCTGCAGTGACTGCAGAATCTTCCGAAGGTTCAGTCATCAAAACCTGTGAAGTTCCAAAAGCTTCAAAGGTTTTGAAGGTCAAGTCCAAGAGTCCAAAGGTGGTGTGGAAGTCTAAAAAAGACCAAATGACTGAAATTTCTCCATCAACAATAGCTGAAGATCCTCACAGTACAACCATAGGATCTATTACTGTTGCATTACCTTCTATTACACTTACTGAGCCCAAGACAAGTACGGCTTGGGTTTCCAAATGTAACTAATCATTTTCTTTGTGCAGGAACAGCTCAAGACAAACGGAAACGTCTGGATAATTGACAGTGGCTGTTCCAGGCACATGACAGGCAATAGGTCTCTACTCCATAATTTTGAGAGAATTGATGGAGGACCAGTTGCTTTTGGAGGAGATGAAGGTGGTTACATTTCTGGAAGGGGCAAGGTCACAAATGGTAAGCTCAGCATTGAAAAGGTAAACTTTGTTAAGGAGCTTGGGTACAATCTTCTGAGTGTATCCCAATTTTGTGATCAAAGACATAACATGCTCTTTACTGAGCATGAGTGCATTGTTCTCAAGCCTGGTGTGGTCATTCCTCATGAGCACATCCTGCTCAGAGCCCCTAGGAAAGGGAACATGTACAAGATGGATTTGCAAGAAACATCTCCCTCTGGAGAAGTTTCATGCTTTCTATCTAAAGCCAATAGTGATGAGTCTTTCCTGGCATAAAAGAATGTGCCATGTAAACTTTAAAAACATGAATAAATTGATTAAGCATGATCTGGTAACTGGAATGCCAAAGAAAGAGTTTACAAGTGATGATCATTGTGTTGCATGCCTGAAAGGGAAGCAACATAAGGCATCCCATAAGCCTAAGGAAATGAACTCCATCACTACACCCCTACACTTGTTACATATGGATCTCTTTGGCCCCACCAGTGTAATGAGTTTAGGAAGGACCTTATACTGTCTAGTGATCACAGATGATTTTACAAGATTCACTTGGGTCTTCTTCCTTAGAACTAAAGATGAGACTCCTGAGATTCTAAAGAATTTCATCTTAAAGATTGAGAATCAATGTGATCACAAGGTCAAAACCATAAGATGTGATCAAGGAACTGAATTCAAGAACCAAATCCTTGATACATTTTGTGATGAAAAGGGTATTACAAGACAATACAGTGCTCCCAGGACTCCTCAGCAAAACGGAGTTGCTGAGAGGAGAAACAGGACACTTATTGAAGCTGCAAGAACTATGTTGTCTGACTCTAAACTGCCTATCACCTTCTGGGCAGAGGCAGTTAATACTGCTTGCTATGTGCAAAACAGAGTTTTAGTAGTTAAGACACATGGTAAGACTCCTTATGAACTTTGGCACAAGAGGAAACCTTTCATTGGTTTTCTCAGGTCATTTGGATGTCCCTGCACCATCTTGAATACCAAAGATCAAGTTGCCAAGTTTGCTGAGAAATCAGACGATGGACACTTCATTGGATACTCTTCCCAAGCTAAAGCTTATAGAGTATACAATCTCAGAACTAGAATTATTGAGGAGTCAGCCAATGTGACTTTCAATGAGCACACACCCAGTGTGGCTGGTTCTGGTCCGGATTGGCTATTTGATCTTGATTTAGTTACCAACTGTTTTAATAAATCTTGTGAGCATGTTTCAGGATCTGCAAAAAATTTAATACAGGTGATCCTGATCCAAGATTTGAGCTAGGAAGACCTTCAACTCACACACCTTCAGCTCCAGTTGAAACTACTTCAGCAAATGAGGTTTCTATCAGCACAACAATGACAAATCCAGCTGATACATCTGGCATGCCTTCAAATTCCAGCTCAGAGGCTTCTCAACCAGATAAAGACATCTCAATTGCAGAAGACAACAATGGTGATGGTGATAGTGATCAAGAATTTCTTGATGCTAATAACCATACCATAGATGACAACATCAATGATGTCACACACTCATTGGATCAAGTTAATCTTGATAAGTGTGATAATGTGGAGGATCAATCTTCAAGACCAGATCTAAATTTCTCAAATTTGGATCTATCTCAGCAACTTGCTGTGATCCCTCAGCTAAGGATCCACAAGTCTCATCCTACCACAAACATCATTGGAGATGTTATCTCCGGGGTAAAGACAAGAGGGCAAACCCATGAAGCAAATGTTTGTCTTCACTCTTGTTTTCTATCCCAGTTAGAGCCAAAGAAAGTTGAGGAGGCTCTAAAGGATGGAAGTTGGGTTGAAGCTATGCAACAAGAGCTGCTTCAATTCAAAAGGCAGAAAGTTTGGAACCTTTGTCCTCTTCCTCATGGGAAGACTACCATTGGAACCAAATGGGTTTTTAGGAATAAGAAGGGATAGAGGAATCATCATCAAGAACAAGGCAAGACTAGTTGTTCAAGGATACACACAAGAAGAAGGGATTGATTACACTGATGTCTTTGCTCCTGTAGCAAGACTAGAAGCTGTTAGGATATTCCTGGCATTTGCTGCATCCAAGAATTTCAAAGTCTATCAACTTGATGTAAAGTGTGCTTTCTTATATGGAGTGATTGATGAGGAGGTTTATGTCAAACAACCACCTGGTTTTGTAGATCCTGATCATCCTGATTATGTCTGCAAGCTTGACAAAGCTCTTTATGGGCTGCATCAGGCACCCAGGAAGTGGTATGAGACACTGTCTGAGTATCTCTGTAAACATGGATACAGGAGAGGTACTATAGATGGAACTCTCTTCATCAAAGGACAAGGAAAAGACATTCTGCTAGTTCAAGTATATGTGGATGACATCATCTTTGGTTCAACCAATTCAAAGCTCTGCAAAGACTTTGAAAAGCTGATGAAAGACAGATTTGAAATGAGTTCAATGGGAGAACTCAACTTCTTTCTGGGAATTCAAGTGAAGCAGGTTGAAGATGGCATCTTCATAAGTCAGTCAAAGTATGTTCAAGATATACTCAAGAGATTCAACATGACTGATTGTAAGATTGCTAAGACACCCATAGCCAGAAACCACTCCCTTGGTCCAGATCTTGAGGGGGAGTGTGTGATGATGAGCACTTATACAGGCTATGATTGGGTCTCTTATATCTTACAGCTAGCAGGCCTGATATCATGTTTGCTACATGTATTTGTGCAAGATATCAAGCAAACCCTAAGATGTCTCACTTAATCACTGTGAAAAGGATTTTAAGATACCTCAAAGGTGCTTCAACACTTGGTCTATGGTATCCAAAGAATCCTAATTTCAATCTGTATGCCTATACAGACAGTGATTATGGTGGTTGCAACATGACTGCAAAGTCTACATCTGGGGGATGTCAATTCCTTGGTGGAAGGGTTGTCTCATGGCAATGCAAGAAACAATCCTGTGTGTCTGCATCAACTGCTGAGGCTGAATACATTGCTGCTGCAAGCTGCTGTGCTCAAGTGCTTTGGATTCAAAATCAGATGCTAGACTATGGATTTAACTTCAAAGAGACTCCTATCCACATAGACAACAATAGTGCTATCTCTATCACTGAGAACCCTGTGCAGCACTCAAGGACCAAACACATCAACATCAGGTATCATTTAATAAGAGATAACTATGAAAAGGATTAATTAAACTAGTCAAAGTTCACACAGATGAACAATATGCTGATCTGTTCACAAAAGCTTTTGATGAACAGAGATTTAAGTATCTGATATCAGCTATTGGATGATTAACTTTGAGTAGACTTTTTCTTAAAACTAATTCTAATTATTTCTTCTTAAAAATATGTGTGTCCTAAGTTGTCTAGTTCATCACTTTCATAAGCTCATGTTTTCTTTGAATGTAAAACTCTTTTTGAAGACTTTCCTTAGATTCTTGAAAATTTTCTGATACTTCGGAAGATAACGTTTTACCTTCGGAAGAAAAATATGTCTTCAAAATAAATGACTGTCTAAGAGATTTTACCTTCGGAAGAAGTCAAAATTTATCTTCCGAAGCTTAAAATTCTTAACTTAGACACTTATTCATTTTTAAGGACTTTTTCCTTCCGAAGCAAAATTAACCTTCGGAAGCTTTGTTCATTCTTATACAAAGCATCCAAGAGTTTATTTCTCTTCCGAAGCATAAATCTTCAAGACTCTCAGGAAAATTCTTCCGAAGCCATTTTAGCTTCGGAAGCTTTTTCAATCAAAACTTCCGAAGACAAATTACCTTCGGAAGCTTTTCGAATTCCAAGAAAACTACTTTTTGAGCAAAAAGGTAAACTACTTTTTCAGAGGTGGGACCGACATACGGATTTCAAAGTTTATCCTCTTTCATTAAACTTTATCTGAAATCCTTCTCTCTCAAATAAACCCAACGGTTTTCCCCTCTTCTATCATCTGCTTTTCTTCCAAACCTAAAACCCAAAGCTTTCTCTCTGAAATTTCTTTCCCATTTTTTCTCTTCGTCTCTGAGCTACCTCACAATGGCTGACCTTGCTCACAGAAATGATCCTAACTTTGCCATGCAGCTACACAGACAACACAATCAGGTTGCTCTGTTATGCTCTGACAAAGATCCTCATTTCTCAGAGGTTGCCGTTTCTTGTCTTTGTCTCACTACTTCACCTCCCTAACCATTGATCCTCCTCTATATGAGGATCACTTGCTTGAATTCTGGAAGACCTGCCAAGAGGTCATTATGGATGGGGAGAAGGCACTGTCTGCCACAGTGCAGGGGAGAACAATCTTCATCACTCCGGCCATCATCAACCGACATCTTCAGCTGGATGATGAAGAAGGTGAAGTGTTCTTCCCAAAGGAAGCGGTTAATCATTCCTTCGAGCAGATGGGCTATGAAGGAGATTTCTCTGTAAAGACCTTCAGGAAAGGGAAGGTCTCATCCCAGTGGAAATACCTGCTCCATGTGGTTATCCACAGCTTATCAAACAAGCATGGTGGATGGGACCAGATTCCTGAGGATCTCTCCTTTATAGTTCATGGAATGATTCAGGGGGTCAAGTTCAGGTATTCACAATTTGTTTATACTAATTTACTTGCAAACTTAGACTCCTTAGAATACTACATGTTTCCTAGATATGTTCAACACATTCTCAACTGTGAACTGGGCTCACAGTTGAGGGAAACAAGTAATATTCTTAAATTGGGACAGATGAAGCCCGACATCTTTAAAATTATGAAGAAGCCAACTGTAGGCTTCTCAGGGGTAGAAACAGCCCTAGTCCCAAAAATGTTAGAGCTCATTGCTCAAGGTGACAACCTAGCAGTCCAAGCTAGTGTTGAACCCACACCTACTGCTCTCCAACCCTCTACACAACCTCAAATATCCATCACCTACCAAAGAAAATCCAAACGAACCCCTGCTCAGACTATTCAGTCTGTGGAGGCCCCCATATACTCACCAATACAGGAAGAAGTGGATACTGGAGCTCCCACTTCTCCTGAGGAGCAGACCACTCCCATTGTTTCAAGAATCAGTGATGAGGTTCCTCATGCTCACACTGATGAGCTCACTAGCCCAACAGCCTTAAGCCTCACTCTGAGTCTCAACACTCAAGTGAACAACCTTCAGGGGACAGCTACCATCCCCAGCCTTTGGATCTCAACCAACCAATTCCCAACCTATCCTTCTATACTGATGAAGACTTAGGATTCAGTGTGTACCATGAGTCTCTCTTCTCATCCCCTACTCAAAGAGAGACGAGTACCTCTGACTCTCCTCAGTCTATCCCACATCAGTCACCTATTACTGAGGTGGACACTTCTGAACTAGTTCCGGATGTCCATATGGAAGAGGCTCTCACTTTTGAAAGTGATTACATCATTCAGACCTCAACCATGGCAACTCTGCCCTCTGGCATCTCAACTGAGGCTGCCAGTGAGCAGAGGAAAACCAGCAGCCAAGAAACTCAAGCTGGTGGTGAGCGAGAGGACTTTGGTCCAATCATCTCATCCCCCAGTGATTCTTCTGATGAAGATGAGGGGAACTTGAGACTAAAGGTGCAGAAATTGTCAAAAACATGCACCTATTTAGTCTCTAAGGTTAGCCACTTGGAATCTCAGGTGACTACCTTACAAAACAGGGTCAATGATCAGCAACTTCAGATTTCATATTTGAAGGAAAAACTAGCTGAGAGACCTTTAAGGAGAGCTCAACCAGGAACACAAGAACCTGTGGAAGTGACTGATTTATCCTCCAGCTCACCTATGCAGTGGGTGATGCTACCAAAAAGGGGGAGAAAGTTATCACAACCAGAACCTGGGAGTTCTTCAAAGAGAATGGACATAGAGGACTCACCATCCTCACTTGCTGTTGTGCATTCTCAGCAACTTCCTCAAACTCACATTAATGTGGACTCTATAGACTATCATCAGGAGTCTCTTTGAGGAAGGTATACCAAGGGCTGTCTCATCTCCACCACATGGAACTGGCAACTACATCATAAGATGGAGGTATGATGATGACAGAAGAGCCCTCATACTTCACAGAGTTCAAGGCCAACAAGAAGTCTTTCAGTTCCAAAGCCTGAGCTTCTATGAAAGACTGGATTTAGTCAACATGCCACTTGTCAATCCAAGCAAATCTAGACAAGCTGACAGGCTGGCTCAAAGAATCCAAGACAGGATCCTTGCAGAGTTCTCTCTAAGAAGGAGACTTAGGCAATCAGGCAATGTCATCGGTCAACTGGATGTTGAGGTGGACCCTAAGATTAGTTTCATAGGGGAAACCTTGGCTGAAGGCCCAGTGGCAGAACCTGAGACCCTTGTCTCACCATCAACAACTGCTGCAGAGGTCCAAACTCCATCTGAGACACCTGCTGGTGAAGGTGTTTCTCAGCCTCTCTCTGGCCAGAGCATGGAAGCTACACCAAGCAATGAAGGCCAAGCCTCAATCCACCCTGAGTCACAAAGGTCTGTTGGTGACAAAGGGAAAAGGATAATGACTCCTGAGGAAATTGAGGAGGAAGAGAGAGAGAGGAAAAGGAGGCTAAGGGGAGAAAGTTCTTCTGGGTCATCTAAATTCATGCAAGCTGCAATCAGGGCTGCCCCCAGACCAAATACTAAAGATGATGAGTTAAGGGCAGTCAGGATTACCTATTTACAGACCAGGAACTATGATGTTGATGAAATCATCTCCCTCCCCTTAGAAGAGTTGAATGAACTGGCTGACATGGAAGTGTCAAGAGAGATAAAGGAGAAAGAGGATGCAAGGTTACTTCTCCAATTCAAAGAGGAGAAGAGACAGAAAAGACTTTACAAGCATACTCCCACTCTCTCTCCAGTTCAAGAAAGTCCTGCACAGGAAGATGTGGCTCCACAAGAACCTCAGGTAGATAAAGAAGAGGATAGAATCAAAATGATAAACTACCTGAGTGCCACAGGCTTCTATCAGGCAAATGCACTTCTTCCCCTGTCCTATGACTTCATTGAGTTCGAGTACTTAAAGCAACTTGAGCTTGAGCTAGTCAAAGAAAGAAAAACAACCAAAAGGAAGCTAAGGGAAGAAGCTGCAAAGTCAAGAGCCATCATTCAAAAGAATGCAAAGAAGTCTGCTGACAGACAAGAATGATGAGCTTCTTGAAGTCATATGGATTCTCCGGAAGGAGACTTGGTCCCATGTCTCTATCTACAATGGATGAGCATATAAGGGTGATCAAGCAGAAGATTAAAAGTGGTGAATTGATTGACTTGCACTCTCTTCCAAGTCAAGTTCCACCTGAAGTGGAGGTCAAGTTTGAACAACCAGAGACACCTGAACCAGAACCTCCAGCTGAGCCTCAGCAAACTTCATCTTCTGATCCAAGACAGGGTCAAACTCCCTCTCCTTCTGAACCTGTGGGAGGAACACCCAACTGAGAAAGACACTGATGATCAACATGGTGCTGCAGACCAGTCTTCTCAGTTAAAGACATTAAAGAGGAAGAAGAAAATGGCTTCTAAACCAAAGACTAAAAAGAAGAAGCCAAAGTCATCTACCTCTACACCCCAGGCTGAATCAGATCAACCTGAGGAAGTGCATGATGAGGCAACCCAATCAACTCCTATGCAAGTGGCTCCTCTAGCAACTGAGACACCTATCTTGTCCTGGACTTATTCTACCAATCCAGAAAGATGGCATGTTGTCAGAGATCAAGGTGTTGAGAATGTCTACTCCTGGCAAGACATAATCAACTTACCTCTGCATGATCTCTTTGAAATGAGAAGATACTATGAGAGTCTTGATGATCCTGACCACCAAATGAAGAAAGGAATGGTCTTGATTGTACTGAAGACTACCAACATCTGAATATCTTCTAAGTGTTTTGGTAGCATCAGCCTAGGGGGAGTTTGTAAGGATTCCTTAAGTCTGATGCAACCCAAAACATCCAAAGTGTCTCAGCAACATGCACTAAGTACTGAAGTGAAGAATGCTTCGGAAGTTTTACACAATACATTAGAAAACATTCTAAGTGTAAAATCTTCCGAAGCCAAGACCAATATCTTCCGAAGCCAAACATGAAGTCTTCCGAAGCTTCAAGAGACAAAGTCTTCCGAAGCTTCACCCTATGAAGACAGATTTCTTCCGAAGACTTTTAGTACACATGCTTTATCTGATGTACTGTTCCATAAAGCACCTTTTCCGCTGCGTCTCTGATAAGTCACCAACTTACAAGAGTTGGTGAAAAGGTCCATGCTTTTGGTAACTGTACATTGAGGTCTTGAGTCTGAAACTTTCCACTTTATGTACTTTATCCTTTTTGTAATGTATAAGGATGTGAGCTATGGCATGTCATAGTCACAAGGTCAAAAGGCAGATATGCCTTTTGATTCTACAATTGATTTTGTTAGTGTCTAGTCAATTGTATCCAGCTGGCTTTCATAGTATAGCCGGCTGTAGGTGTAGTATAAGTATTTCAAGTTCTTGTATCTTTAACATACTTTGTAACACTTGTAAAAGAACTTGAGAAAGCAATATACTGCATCCTTGAAAACATATTCTCCTGTTCTGTCTCTTGCTTTACTTGTGTTCTTTGTATCACTTTTGGTTAACCCAGTTTACTGTTTGATTAGAGTTTAGATAATCTCCTCATTGTGTTGTTGTGTTGTAATTGTGTTCAAACCCTTAAACGATCCTGCAACATTGCCCCTGTTCTGGAAATGGGGACTTCCTGCCTCAAGACTTGTCCTTCATTGGCAGTTGCCCTAGTAAAGGTCTTTGGAGTATCAACTTCATCTGGATCATTTGCTGAATCAGTAGAAGTGGCAGCTTACCAGATGTTCTAACCTCCGTTCTACACTGGAGATTGAACATTGTAACCCCTGTGCTGTGGGTACAGAATTATTTTGGTCCTTCCCCCTCAATGGTTGAGGTATTCCAGGGTAAGTGGTTTCTGGGGAGGAGGTGAGGAATGCAACTGACTCAGCACTTTGCAACTATCAGTGTGGGCTTGAGTCGCGGTTGCATGTGGAGATGGTCCGAAGCAGATTGCACCCGGGGTGAGAGGTGCTCTTCAATGGTAAGCCTCTCAATTGAGATAGGTTCTAGAAATGTGGGATCCCCAATTGTGGTTGCACAGTATCCTGTTAAGAGGTACCTGTGCGGCTTCAGCAAGTCTTGGACATAATGGGGGGTTAGAACCAGTATGTATTTCTTGTGTTATGGTACAGGGGCATCCTCAGGGGACTCATCTCCCTGAGTAGCCTTTTGGGCTTTTGGATTTGGGTTTGGTGGGGACTTTGGATCTGGAAGTGGAGGCTGTGGGGTTCCCTCTGCTTGGGTTTTAGCATCCGGGCAGCCCCTTTTAGAGTAGGGTCTGAGTTATGTGGAGTATACCTCAGCTAAAACAGCTGGAGCAGGGACTCCAAGACCAACAAGGCCATCAGATTGTAATTGATTCAAAATTATGGCCATCAATGATGTCTTTCGGGTATTCTTAACATAGGTGCCATCATGCAAATTTAGGGTTTTGCGAATGATGTCGGGGGTGATGAGCACCTGTTTCTGGTTCACCAACGACTGGAGAGTGAGTTGGCTATCATTCTCACCAGTTATTACTGAGACGTTGGTCCAGAACTGGGTAAGGAATCAGGGTATATGGTAGGATTCAGAAGAAAGGTTGTTTGGTATTGGGAATCCACCATAAGATCGATGGCATTGTCAAACTCGTTCCAGAAGCCGATTTCGAAAGGTAGGCAACGCAGTTGTGTCGGGGTTTGAGTTTCATGGTCGCCATTGTTGAGAGAGAAAAGGTTTGAAAAACGGCTAATGAAACGTTTGGCTATAAGTGCAGGTATTTATAGGTTAAGAAAAGGCTGAAAAGAAAACGACTGAAAGTGTTGGTGTTGGCATCAGTTGTTATGAAAACAACTGAAGACTTGGTTTTAACTATCACACGTTTGAAAACAACTAAAGACTTGGTTTTAGTCATTAGTAGTTGTGAAACTACTAAAAACCTTGGTTTTGTCTTCAGCTATTGTAAACAACTGAGGACTTGGTATTATTCATCAGTAGTTGTGAAACTACTGAAGACATGGTTTTGTCATCAGCTGTTTAGGGTGAAACAGCAATTTGTGGAAACGACTGAAGTGAAAATTCTCATCAGTAGTTTTTGCCAATTCTTAGCTTTTCAGCTGTTTCATACTGTCCTCAACACTTACTCATCAGACTTTTTAGCTGATTTCAGTTGTTTCATAGGACATCAGTACTTATATGTTTTTATTGACATCAGGAGTTATAACTACATCAGTAGTTGTAACTGCATCAGTTTCTTTTAACAGAATTAGTACATATTTGTGACATGTTTACTAATGACCATCAGTACTTGTTTACTGAGATCATCCGTAGTTATCACTTATTCTAGCTACAGCATACCAAGCCTTAACACAAGGTTTTGGAAAGTTGAACTATCCAAAGGCTTAGTAAATATATCTGCAAGCTCATCAGCACTAGGCACAAACTTTGGATCACTCAGACCTTTTTCAAAACAATCCCTAATAAAATGGTGTCTGATCTCTATATGTTTGGTCCTAGAGTGCTGGACTGGATTCTTGACAATACACAGAGCTGAAGCACTATCCATTAATAATGGAGTCTTAGTCTTTGTAATGCCATAATCCAATAATTGGTTTTGAAGCCAGAGTACCTGAGATGTATAACTTGCAACAGCAATGTACTCTGCTTCAGCAGTGGATGTAGCAACAGATGTTTGTTTCTTACTCTGCCAAGAAATCAAACAGTTGCCTAGGAATTGACATCCACCAGAAGTTGACTTTCTGGTTAACTTACACCCTGCATAGTCACTATCAGAAAAAGCAACTAATTTGCATGAGTGTCCAGTGGAATACCAAAGACCTAGAGATTGTGTACCTTGCAGATATCTAAAGATCCTCTTGACTGCAATCAAATGAGACTCTTTAGGAGTAGCCTGAAATCTAGCACAAACACAAGTTGCAAACATGATATCTGGTCTAGAAGCTGTTAAGTACATCAAGGACCCAATCATACATCTGTAAAGTGTTTCATCAACAGCTTTACCTTTCTGATCTGCATCCAGTTGTGTGGTGTTGCACATGGGTGTAGAACAGTGCTTACAATTTTGTAAATCAAACTTATTCAAAAGTTCTTTTGTATATTTTGATTGATGAATAAAGGTTCCATCAGCCTTTTGTTTGATTTGCAAGCCTAGAAAGAACTGTAATTCTCCCATTGTACTCATTTCAAACTTTTGTTTCATTAAACTTGTAAAATCATCACACAACTGGGGATCAGAGGATGCAAAAATAAAATCAACATAAATTTGAACAAGTAGCTTACGCTGATCCACCTTCTTAATAAACAAAGTTTTATATCTGGAGCCTCTAGTGAAATTATTTTTAAGAAGAAAATTTGAAAGTGTTTCATACCAGGCTCTAGGAGCTTGCTTCAACCCATAAAGAGCCTTATCAAGTTGATACACCCAATCAAGATGTTTATTGTCCTCAAAACCTGGTGGTTGACACACATAAACCTCTTCTTTTATTTTACCATATAAAAATGCACTTTTGACATCCTTTGAAAAACTTTAAGATTGTGGAATGCAACATAGGCTAAGAACAATCTAATTGCCTCTAGTCTGGCTATAGGGGCAAAGGTTTCATCATAATCAATACCTTCTTCCTGTGAAAACCCTTGTACTACCAGTCTAGCCTTGTTCTTGACAATAAGCCCATTTCATCAGTTTTATTCCTAAACACCCATTTAGTGCCTATTGCACACTTACCTTGGGGTAGAGGAACTAGTTCCCATACTTGCTACTTTTTGAACTGAAGTAGCTCAAGCTGCATGGCTTCAACCCATCCATTGTCTCTCAAAGCACATGATAGTTCTTTGGCTCTAGCTGACTGATGAAAAGAGCATAGAAGCAGAAGTTAGACAATTGACTTCTGGTTGAGACACCAGCATTGATATCACCAATGATTTGAGACATGGGGTGATTCTTCAGCTCGTGGTAAACTATAAGATCAGTGCAAGTGTTTGTAGCCGGTTCAGCAGCAGCAGATGGTGATCCAGATTCTTGAAACCAAGTATTAGATGGCAAGTCAAATGATGTAGAGGAGTCAGAAATCTCATCAGCATTTGTTGTGGATGGAGCTACAGAAGCTACAGGAACATCAAGTTTAGCAGACTCAGGCAGTTGGTCACTAAACTTGAAAAGGTGAGTACGGATATCATCATCATCTTCAGTACCACCAGGTGGAAGATTTGCTGCAGAAGATGATTTATCCACATGATCTGCAACAGCTGGAGGTTGATAAGGAACATATTGCAGTATGTCCAGATCAAACAACTCCACAGGGTTTTGTGAATTTTATCCTTAGGAGATTCATTGAATTTCACATGCAAGGTTTCTTCAACTATATTTGTTGCAGTTGAAGACTCTGTAAGCCTTGCATGTGATGAATAACCTACAAAATATCCTGCATCCACCTTAGGATCAAATTTGTGGAGTTGATCCTTTGTGTTGAGAATGAAACAAGGACACCCAAAGGCTTTGAAGAATGAAATTAGAGGAGTCCAATGATGTAGAACTTCATATGGATTCTTCATCAACCTCTGATTGACTAACACTCTATTCTGCACATAGCAAGCTGTGTTAACAACTTCAGCCCAAAAGGTCAATGGCAAACCAGAGTCAGCCAACATAGACCGTTGCAGCTTCAATTAGGGTCCTGTTCTTTCTGTCCACTACTCTATTTTGTTCTGGAGTCCTTGGATGCTAAACTGCCTCTTGATTCCTTTGATAGATAAAAATCATCAAGTGTATGGTTTCTGAATTCAGTTCCATTATCTTCTTATACACTTGACTGATAGGGAATACTGCTTCTCAACATACAACACAAAGTTTATAATCGTCTGAGCAACCTCAACCTTTGAATGCAAGAAGAAAGTCCATACAAATCTAGAGTAATCATCCATAATTACCAGACAGTATTTCTTCTTTGCCATGCTCATCACTCTCACAGGACCAAATAGATCCATGTGCAGTAACTGCAAGCAGGCAGTGGACTTAGGTTCTTCAATAGGAGGGAATGAGACTTTGTGCTGTTTTCCTTTTAAACAAGCAGTGCAGGTTTCATCACAGTGGAACTCCTTATTGGTAGACCTCTACTAAATTATTGTGGATCAGCTGATTCATGTTTTTGAGATTAACATGACCCAGCCTTCTATGCCACAATTTAGATTCTTGAGGAGAGGCTTTGGAGAACAGACAAGGATGACCCTTCAAATCAATCTTCTTTGACAAATCCAATGCATATACTCTTCCAATCCTGTTGGCCTTCAGGAGAGTATGATCATCTAATACCTTGTCAATCAGCCTCAGACCTGGGAAGACAGAATCCAGCAGTTCTGGCTTGTGAAAAGTGCAACATGCCCTTTATCACACATCTGACTGACACTGAGTAGATTATACTTGAGATTCTCCACATGGTTAACATCATCAAATCTGATATCTCCATTAGACACATATCCTTTCCCGATGATGTAACCCTTGGCATCATTTCCAAATGAAACAAATCCCTTCTTTCCTTGAGAGTAGTCATTAAGAAGAGAACTGCTCCTGTCATATGCATAGATCCTCCACCGTCTACATACCAGATGCTCCTTTGCATGCTGAAGAACCCTGCATTTATCATAAAGAACTAGTTAGGTTTTGAGACCCAACCTTTTTGGTTTTGGGTCTGTTTTCATCAACAGATTTAACCAAACTTGTTTCTTATGATTAACAGCTGATGAAGAAGGAGATGGTGCTGAAATGGATTCCTTGGATTTAGGCTTGGAATGCCTTTTCAGTGGTTTGATCACAGGTGCATCTAGTTGGTTAACTCTCCCCAACAAATGCTGAACCATCATAACAAGTTGTGTTTGATTTGTAGCCAAAGCTTTCAGCTCTTGTTACATATCAGTACTTGTGTATGATGAGTTCCTGTGGCCCACCATTTCCTCCTTGAAATTCACAGACTTAGTCTGATGTTTATCATGAGGAGCACTATCAGCTATATGATAAACCCTGTCCTTCTTTTTGTATTTGGATGAAGGCTTGGGTTTATCACATTAGGATGACTGTGGTACAAACTTGGTCTCAAACTCATTTTTCATTTCATCCATCTGGATTTTAATGAGCTTATCTCTGTTGAGTTTGGAACCTTTTCTATACCAACATTCATCAGAAAGATGATTGAATTTACCACATATTTCACATGGCTTATTCTTCATCTTGAATTGATCAACTGCTGATGTGGAAACTACTGAAGCTGTGCTCTTCAGTACTTTTCTCCTTTTAGTACTTGTGTTAAGTACTGAAGGATCTGTAACAACTGAAGACTTGTTCTTCAGCTGTTCTCTATCAGCAGTTGTTAATCCTTTTATTTCAGCTGATTTGAAATGCTTTTCAGATGTTGTGTCTTTCCCTTCAGTGCTTGAGGTACTTTGAGGGACAACATCTGAAGTACTCAGCTTCATGTGCTTATCAGTAGTTGACCCATCAGGCAATTGATTTGCTGAGGTATCAACACTGATTTCATCTTGTGATTTTGGGTGATCACTTGAGGATGATGCACATGATGATGTGGTTTGGAAATTACTTTCACCTTCAGTTTTACTATTGATTTTGGAGTAAAATCTGTAGGTGGTGCAATGTGGTTATAACCTATTCCAAACTTCACATTCGAAGCAGATTGCTTGCTGAACAGCATTTCAAATCCCTTGCAGGATGATACCCAGCGGTCACACTCAACTTGGGTAACTGCAAGTTTTTCTTGAGTTCTCTGTGGTTCTCAAGAATGACCTCTAGCTTAGCCTTTTCATCATTTAGTTGGCATTTAAGCTTATAAATCTTATCATCTTTATCCTTAAGGATAGACTCATATTCAGCTTTTCTTTTAGAAATATTTGCTCAAGCTCAAGATTTTGATTAATTAAAGCTACATTTGCCTCTCTAATAGAGATAAATATAGCTATGCAAGATTCAGAACATAGCTTGGCCTTAGCCTCAGAGGATACCTGGGTTATCTGATGAAGATGCATTGGAGCATGAACTCTCAGTAGACTCCAGGGCCATGAGAGCTAGATTCCCAAAAGGATGTTCACCACCATGTTGACCATCACCAGAAAATAATTGCTCATTACCAGAGAGATCATCTGGTAAACTGCTCTAGTCAACAACACCAGGGGTGAAGAAGCTGTGATGAGGTTGTGATTTAGATGATTGAGATAGTAGAGGCTCAGGTAAGGCTTGAGGTTGTTGTGCAATAGGAACTTGAACTTGATTTGACTGAGACATATAATAGCAGGGATATGGATATGACATTGGACCCTGAGGGACAAAATATGCAGGAGATATAGGTTGTGAATGATGACCAGAACTAGCAGGATGTTGCCCTCTGTTTTGTGAACTATTGCTTGGAAAAGTCACAAAGGGTGCAGAGGAGTTAGATCCAGTTGATCTACACTCTCTTGCAAAGTGTCCAAGCTTGTGGCATTTGTGACACCTCAACTTACTCTTGTCAAAACCAACTTTGGTTTTGCCAGAGAGTCCTGGAAATTTCCTACCAGTTCTCTTGTAGAACTTTTGAGATCTGATATTAATCAAGGCCATTTGGCTTAGAATATCCATCTCTTCTAAGTCATCATCAGCAATACCCTTTAAATCATCCTAATGAAACATAAATTGTCACTATTACAGCCTGACTGACTGTCAACACTAACAAATGCATGATCTGAACTGTTTGAAGAGAAATCTATATGCTCATCATAATTGCTTTCTGATGCAGCATATTCTGACTCATGACCAACCAAGGCAGTGTTCCCTGGTACAAAGTCATCAGTGAACTTTCCTGATGATGCCAGTTTCCTTTTCTACTCTATCTCTCTTTCAAATGTAAGCAGTTTCCCATGGAGTTGGGTGAGAGATAGGCTATCCAGATTTGCACTGGAGCGTAGGACAATGGTATATGTGTCCCATCTCTCAGGCAGTGATCTGAGGAATCTGTTGTTCATCTGACTATTAGTGTATTCATGTTTGACCATTTTTAGCTCAGAGATCAAACAGGAAAAACGCTTAAACTATTTAGTCAGTGACTCACCCTTCCTATGAGAGAATGTCTCATATTGTTGGGCAAGGATTTCTCTGTTGTTTGCTAAGACCTCATCTATTCCACCAAATTGTTCCTTCAATGCATTCCAGAGGTCATGAGCAGTTTCATGATGCATAAGCCCAGAATAGATTTCATTAGGCAGATCCATGGCTAGAATACCATGTGCTTTAGCATCAATCTCAAACAGTTTTCGATCCTCATCTGAGTATTGTTCCTTCTTCTTCGGAACCATTGGTTGGTTTCCGGATTGTTCACCATAGGCTTGTGTGGACCATGTACCACAGATGTCCAACAACCTGAACTATTAACAAACAGGTGATGAAGCATTCTTCATTGCCATATGTTATACTCAGTCCTAACCAGCATCAGAGGCTTGGTTGAGGAACCGGTATTGTGAGGGTCATTAGAAGGAGTAGTCATTCTCAGATTCAACCAAATTCAATTAAGTTTTAACTGATTTAGAACAAAACACAACAAACCAATATGAACCAAGAGAAAACTCAAAGCAAATAACGAAAGCAGCAGAAATTCAATGATCTATAACCAATTCTTGCAAATATGCTAATTCAATCAAACTTAGATATCGAAATAGCAGTTTCAATGATCAATTATTAGATCGATCAATGATTAACTAGCTCTGATACCATTTGTTAGAATCAGTGATCTAAATTTGATTAATTAGAGAGTATTGCAACGGAATTCAACAATGAATTAAACAATTCACAAGAACACAATTGATATTCAATGTAACAGTAAACGGTTATAGAAAGAGAGAATTCTGCAAAAGAAATATTTCATTCATATGCTTTCGTGGTGGCTCAATGTCACACATTACAACTAGGTCAACATTCCTTATATAAGAATGTGACATCTGCTGATGTCACTTGATAGTGACATCTAACAGAATTATTCAAACTACTGAAACTATGCAAACTACTGAGAATGTTTCAACTACTGATTACATCTCAGAGAATGCTTAAGTACAAAAACATAAAACTACTAAACTACAACTACTGAAACTATAAACTGAAAAGTAAATTACAAGTACTGAAAGGAAACCATCACAACTATTGAAGTTAATTACTTCAGCTGTTGTGACAACTACTGATCACTTTGGTCTTCAGTCTTTGTCTTCAGTCTTTGTTCTTCAGTACTTTACTTTCAGACTTTGTCTTCAGCTGATGGCTTCAAACTTTGTCTTCAGACCTTGTAATCAGCTGATGTCTTCAGCTGTTGTGATCTCTTCAGCAGTTGTAATGTTTGTGGGACTTAGAGGTTTTTCTGATCAGGCTCATTGGTTCTTTTGGTCCACAGCCATGTATCCTAAATTGTATAGCCTCAAGGAGAGGAGGCTTTGAAAGATGTCAGACCAAATCCAGAATGCATATGTGGCTCTGGTGCTGAACCATCCGTTTAGTTTCTCTCGCATGCTTTTCACATACATGGTAGAGAACATCGAGGTCAAAGGCAAGGAAGACTTTTGTATGTACCCATGTTTTCTACAGATGATCATTGATCAGAAGCTTTCTTTGCTGCCAAAGGAGAGAGACGATAAGGTTACTCTCGAGGTGATGGATGATACGACTCTATGTCGGATGAAGGTTTACCGGGGCAAGCAGGTGAAACCCCCAGTCAGGAGATTGTTCGGGCACTTGGCTAGTGAAGAGTATATGGCACCCTCTCGCAAGAAGTGGCATCACGATGATAGTGACTCAGATGTTGAGCCGATTGAGCTACCAAACGAATAAGGAGACGAAGATGATGACGACCATGATGATGGTCACGGTGGTGAGAAACCTGGTGAAACTGAGAGGGTTCATTTTCACCAAGACTTCATCCCTGTCAAAGATGAAGAGTCAGATGATGAGCCACTAGTTAGGATAGTGGGAAGCAGGGTTGTGGCTATTGAAAGAGAAATAGGGGCGGTTGGTGGACGCCAGGGTGAGTCAAAGGGTGTCACTACTAATGTTACTGATCCTACATACACCCGTGACCAGCCCATTAGCCCAGGGGGAGCATTTTCTTCTAAAGGCTCGAGGAAGAAGCGAATGGCTCAACCCCAAGGCTTAAAGAGCAAGAGATGGAGGATCACCCTTATTACAACAGGTACCACCACCTCTACCACACCTCCCACCTCCACCACACATCCTACCACCACTACCACACATCCTACCACCATTACCACACCTCCTACCACCACTACCACAACCACTCCATCAATATCCATCCCCATTCCTCCTCCCATATACACCACATCCACCACCATAACCACCACCCAACAAGCCAGGACATCTTCTCTCAAGTCCCGATGACCAATGGATCCACTCTACCCAATATCGGGTTAGAGGAAGAGCTAGCCAACCTCAACCGAATAGTGCTAAAGCTACTTGCCACGGATGAGCAAAGAGCTGCACAACTCAACCAGCTAATGGAGATCAATGCAGCTCAGGCAGAGCATATCACATAGCTCAGAGAGCAGAATGCCCATTATGTAAAAAGGATTGAGGAGCTAGAGAAGAAAAACAAGACGATACTCATAAAGCTGAAAGAATCAAAGTCTAAGCTTCTAAAGATCAAAGATGATGATAATGATGATGATGATGATGAGGAGGAGGAGGATGAAGATGACAGTAAGGAGGATGTTGAAGAAGGTGGACCTAGCAGGAAATGTAGAAAGAACGAGGATGACCAGAAGGTGATGCTGCTGCATCAGCCTCTCCTCGAGCTCAAGAGAGGCGGACCAAACGTAGTCAAGATCAAGGAGCCTCATCCTCCGCTCCTCCTGCTGAAGAACCTGTGATTCAAGACAAAAGTAATGACTAGATGTTTTGTATTTAGAAACTTTCGTATTTGAATTATATTACATTAATGTAATTGTTGATCAATTATGTATGTTTATGTCTTAATGTTTTATAAAATGACTTATGTGTGATGTGCTTAATGTCTAATCAAATAGATGAAGCTCAACAGACCGATGAATTTGATGTCCAACCCCTTTAGTAGGTCAAGACTCAATTAACCATGATTCTTGCTTACAAGGGATAGTAGACGGTCTGTTAGCTACACACCAGAGGAGGGAGAGATCATACACGACATGACGGATGAGCAGCTGGATGAAATATTCAAGCTGAATTCAGATGAGTTGGTTAAAGATTCTCCTACAATTGATGTTGCAAGTGATGATGAGTTTAATAATGTTGATGAAATCGAGATAGAGGACGTCACTGCTGATCATTATCCTTAGTAACTGATCAGGACGGACATGTTATCCCCAATTTGGGTGAAACCTTGACAGTAGTACTTTTAAGAAGCTGGATGAAATGGAGAAGGAAAAAGAAAAGGATGAAACCCAAGCCTAAGCTTCATATGCTAATGTTGATCTTAGGAAAGCTAAATGGACAACTTTTTTTGTTGAAATAAGAGCCCGGAGTGCAACTCCAAAGCAAAATGCCTACACCAAACTCTACAAAGTCAAGAAACATTAAAAGGTGTCTGGCAAGATAATAGCGTGGGCTTATTTTGAAGACTTGAATGTCTATGTAGTGAAAAAAGATAAGGGGATTGAGTACTTCAGATATCCTCATAATCTGAAGATTCTTCCTGGTTTTGAGCTCAACCGACTGGCGTGCTTAGATTTGTTGTATGCTAATCCAAGGAAGATGCCAGGTTGGTTTGAAGCTGCATTGAAGAAAGAATACCCACCAGGTGGGTAAACTTCAGATCTCAACAACCGAAGAGGTACATCCATAGATCTGAAGTGGACCCTATATCTGGGAAGCCTAAAGTAGTGCTGAAGTGGAGTCCTCCGCGCACAATGTCAAAGATCCCTTTCAGGAAATGCCTCAGGACTTCACTCCACATTTCAAATGGTGGTATTATGACTTGAGGACGGGTGAAGCGGTCATAGTTCTAAACAGAGAGACCAAAATGGAAACTATCAGGGTATTTGACCCAATGTGGTTTACCAACTTGTCAGCTGAATCTACACTCTATAAAAGTGGCCACTGTTCTATGACACGGAGGATATTGTACAAGCTCTCCAATTCCAAAATGTGATACGGCTCTACTGTGTGTTTGAAATATACGCGCAGGAGTCACAAGAGAGGAGAAGTACAAGAAGTTTGAAAAGCATATGATGGATGTCAGACAATAGAGTAAACTAGGTTCAGGGGGAGTTTGTTGATACATATGTCCCTAGTTTATGTGCTTAATGTAAAAGTCTGTCATGGCTTACATATGTGTAATGAAACGATGTAATGATATATGATTTGTGCTTTGATGTTAATGTATCTTTAATTCATATATATGAACTTATTATATAGGTTTGAAGTTATTGTATGATTATTCATGCTAATGGACCATACTTATGGACCATACGCATGAAGACATCATGCTAATGGACTAGTCACACGACTGGACCAGGAGACTGGACTAGTCGTACGATTGAACCTTCAGTCGTGTGTATGAATCAGTCGCATGGGTCAGTCGCACGACTAAACCATGCTAATGGTTCAGTCGCATGAATGAAGACTACAAACCTATAAATACCACTTAATTTATGGAAAACGAGACCTTTGACACTTATATCGTATACACTTATAACCTAGCCGTCCAGAGCGTCTACAACGCATATTCCAACTTCATAGTTCTCATTTGATCATTTTCTACTCAATCTTAACGTTTCTTTAATCGTTAGATTGATCGGGTTTGCGTTCTCACTGATTGGATCGCCAATCAAATAGGATTCCGCACTATTTGATTCGGTTTCACGCATAATCAGTTAGTACTCCGTACGTACACGGTCCTGACAAACCCTCTAGTTGCACTTCTTTCTCCGTGTAGATGGCATCAAGGAAACATGATCAGGACAAAGGAATTGCAAACTAAATTGATCGGTAGCCACCAAAACCAACCAATCACAGAGGCCAAGGTTCATTGGAGAGAACAACTTTAGCCATCCTTTGCACATACCCCATCTCTCTTTCTCTAAATGAAATGATAGTTGGAGGTAATATATGAAGAGATATGCTACCGAGGTGGCGACAATCAAACTCCTAAACCGGCAATCAAAGCCAACCCATTTCAAAAAGTTGAGGTCACGCCAAAGATAACTGTAACAATCCTCTCCAAATTTTTCTCTCTAAAAAGAATAAAAGCAATGCAAGGGCTATATATAAAAGCACACATGCCTATAAAACAAAAATGCAAAACTCTAGCGGTGAAATGGAAAAAGAGAAAAGTATACTATTTCTCATTATTCGAAAATCATATAGAGTAGTTGATGACTTATGCATATAAACTCAAATAAAATGTAAAAAGTGATTAGATTAATAGAAAGAATGGTGGGAAAGAAGAAATTCCTCACCATAAGGAAGGGAAATTAAGATTTCACAATAGGATCTCGATACCTACTGTTAGGGAACTAAGAGATAAGAATAATGGAGGAAACTCATAAATCCAAGTACATCATACATCATGATAGTACAAAGATGTACAAAAATAATAGAAGTGAATATTGGTGTCTAGGAACAAAGAAATATATTAATAGGTAGGTGGATAAGGGCCTAACCTGTTTACAAGTTAGAATCGAACACAAGAAACCAACAGAATGTTTGCAACAACTGGATGTTTGCAACAACCTAAAATCCCTGAATGAAAGTTGGAGATGATAACTATGGACTTTATCATCAAACTCACAAACTAAAAATGGGCATGATATTATTTCGGTAATAATAGATTAATTAACTAAGTATGTCCCTTTTTGATTCAAGAAGCCTATAAATTAGAAAAAATCGGCAAGAATTCATGTCAAAGAAATTGTTACTAAGCACGACGTACCTACAAACATCAAGGTGTAAATTTAGCAGTTTTACATTAAGGTTTTGGCAAAGTTTTTCACAAGAATTTTGAGCAAAAGTAACCTAAGTAAGGCATATCATATGCAAATGGATGAACAAAGTGAAAGCACCATACAAACAATGAAAGACGTGCTCAGAGCAAGTGTGATAACATCGGATGAAACTAGAATGATCCATTCGAAGCATCATATGGAGTGTAGTGTCATTCACAAGTCTGCTGACTAAGGTCTATAGAATACCATCAGTTGGACAAGAGATTATTAAAGAAATAACTAACAAGATCATACAAATCTCATAACGGATAAATGCTACCGGAGATAGACAAAAAACCTAGGTTGTAAAGGAGACATATAGAGTTCCAACTCGGGGATAAGATGCTATTAAAGGTCTCATCTTGAAAAAGAATTATCCGTTCAGAAAAACTAAATCCACGTTATATTAGATCTTTTTGAGAGTACATATGTTAGAAAACAAAAAGTTATTGTTGGTTTAAGTTAAATGGGAAGCTAAAAGATGAATAGAAGAAACATAGAAAAAAGAAGGTGAGTTGAAAAGCACAAGTTCATACTTTTTCACATAAATTTAACGGACGATATTTTATAAGGTGGGAAGAATGTAGTATCCCGTACTTTGATATAACAGTTATAATAGTGAGACATGAAACAAAAATGTAAAATAACTTAAGCAAGTTATATGATTGTATGATCTCAATTTGATGTCTATAAACTAAGACGTCTAATTTTGAATTCGATATGGTTTAGTATATAAGAATAAAAATATATGACACTGATATTTTATATATAACCAAATGAGTATGCAATAAGTAAAATACTTACTTAAAATGTGAGACGTTTAGACGAGCGTGAAATATAGTCGAATACTATTTGATTATAATAATAATAATGTGTAAAGTAATATGTGTTGAGAGGAATTCACCTCTCAAAAAAAATAGTTAATTTGTGCCTGTAGTTTTAAATCGGTCAGACCACTACCAAGTACCTTTGGCAAAGTTAAAAATACTTTAAGGTACTACAATAGGTCAATAATGTACAATCATCAATAGGAAAGTTTAAATAATTAAGTTATAACCTCTATAACATAAGGTACAAGTATAAGTGCAAATACCAAAAAGATGGAAAGCAACCATGGATGCTTTTCTACTCACTGCTTAAATAATGAAGGAATATTATTTTTTTCTTTTAACAAAGAAACGAATCTTGTATAAAGAAATGGCACATAAAAGCATCAACTCAATTAACATAACTTTAGATTCATTAATAAAGGGTCCTAAAATACAGAGATACACTTTATTAATCAACACATCGTTATACATCATGTACAACATCATATATGTATAGGGTTGAAAACACTAAAAAAAAAAAATTCAGGGGGCTATTAGAAGGCTATACACCCCATATAACCATATACGACCTCATATACAACACAAATAGGGTTATACGATGCTTATAGCAAATTTTGGCACTGACTACGAGGAAAAATTCAGGGGTTGTTAGAGGTGTTAGATGCCCGTATGAGACTATACGACTCACCTATACGACGCGTATATAAATTTGAAGTGTTAATTTAAAATTTTGGGGTCTAAATATCTCAACCCTTAATAAAATCTATATACAAAATGCCTAAATTTCAGGATAAAACTATAATGTTAAAATGTTGAAGGATGATTATGTTAGTACTTGATTCTAGAAAGACATATGCGCACATTATTAAAAGCTGAAGGGCTTATGTGATTGTGTCATCAATTATAGATGTATCAACTGTAAAACGTTTAGTGCATAAAAGGATCATAATCTTGAACGTGAGTGGCATTTGTCTATGTTGATTATTCTTGAGATAACATCATGCTCATCATTTTACCCGAGCTGCCGAGCATGTAATTGCTTGAGAAGAAGTTTATAGCGATAATTTATGAAACAAAAGAAATTGTTGCAGTTTGACTGTTTTCTGTAATATATCTTAGTGTAGTGATTGTTCTAAATGTTTCTTGATGCACTGTTATTTCGTGATGTATGTTATTATTTGTTGTAGTTTTATGTTTCTGGCTTACGTACAATAAACATTTCTTGTCCATATTATTAGTTGTAGTTTAAAAAGGGTTGAAGGATGCTTCTATACATAGTTGATTCTTGATGGACTTATGTGCATATAACAAAAGGTTCAAGAGCATTACAGAGGCACCCGGTTATTCTTTTCATGTAAATTCTAAAGATCTCATATGGTTTTCAGTTGGCTGTGTTTTAGCTGAATGGAAATTTTCAATTAAAGATAATATTTAGTAGTTGATACACATGTCACAAAATGTTTAAGAGTTACATAAATCAATCGTAGTCGATCAATTGGTTAAAACTGAAAAAACTATAAGTAGTAAAATTTTTTTCTCTTTACATCTTTATTTTGTGACAATCAATCTATGTATCATTATATGTTTACTTTTTCTTTTTTGATATTTAATGAGTAGAACACAAAAATTATCCATAATCATACTTGACTTTGCTATTTGATGGGTAAAGCTAGACAACGTTACGCATCCTAAGATTTTAGTGATTATGGTGATTATCATGATATGATAGTAATGAATAAGAATTAAGTTGACTTTTCTTTTAATCCAGGTGGTGTTGGTCTAGGTTCATATTGTTAAATAAAAGCTTTGTAATGGCGTAATCATCTTCCGCACGATAACATCCCCATTAGTTGGTGTGGAAAAATGATACTTGCCCAGGCGAACAATTGCTTCTTCATGGGATCCTTACTACACACCGGCTAATCATAAACATATATTTTATCCCACTGATCAGGAATTAACTCAGTGAAGCCTCGCCATCCTCCTCAACTTAATCGCAAGCTTATTAATCAATCAACTACTTCTTCATATATAACAATAGGACCAATATAAGTGGCAAAAAAATCAAATCATCAGCTTCATTGTTGCTCAGATCCATAACAGGCTCGGTAGCCTTATATCTTGATGCAACAACCTGTGTAGAAGCCAGTCCCTAACTAGGGTGACAAGAACTTGCATTCTTCTTACCCTTGTATATCACAAGTTAGATGATCCAACAAGAGGCTTTGATAACATGGTAGAAGCACCCAAAACACCAACTTATTCACAAACTCCTGCTTAACATGTATGATCAGATTTGATAAAAACGATAACATTCAACTACTTCCTTCACACAATAATCAACATCAGAAGTATGATCAGATTTGATAAAATCCAAAGCACTCAGATATGCAAGAAGCAAAGTAGAAGCATTCCATTCCCATTAGCAAGCAAAAGTTAACCATTAAGAGACTACCTAACAGCCCCTAACTCAACATAACTAACAACTCCTGGGAAAAGGGGCAAACATGAGAAGAAAACGAACAAAATTTGGTTAACAAATTTGTTAACCAATTGAGAATAAGAACACGAAATTCAACAATACGAAGAGAATAGAAGAAATAATCTTATCAAGAATGATTCGTTAATTATTAGTGATTAAGAATTTAGTGAATTCGTAAACAAGAGTTAACCTCATCGATTACATAAGATCCCTATTTATAGTAGTAGTCGTCTAACTAACTATAACAGACACACTCAACAACTATTGAGAATTTACACTAAGGACTCTATACTATTTCTTTCCAAACAGAAAGAACCCTTCGAAATATTTCTTTCGGAAGATATTCAAAGTAAACTATAAACCCTTCCAAAGCAAACATAACCTTCGGAAGATTTCAGCCAAGCTTCAGAAGAACTATGTTAAGCTTTGAAAAAAACTTAACTTCAGAAAAGATCACTTGTTTTGGCTTTTAATACTTCACAATCTCCACCTTAAAATCCAAAAAAGATTTTAACCAACTCCTAATGCATTCAAGCAAAACTTAAACTTTACACTAGGTAGAGACTTTGTAAACACATTTGTTGGATTATCCAAAGGGGACACACTTTCCATTTTCACCTTCTTAGCATTCACCACAACCCTTATGAGTGTAACTGCACATTAATATGCTTTTTTCTCATGAAACATGCTATTCTTTGACAACTGAACTACCCCTGGTTATCTCAATACACCACTGAGTCTGCAACTTTGATCCCGAACTCAAAAACAAAACCATGCAACCACATAGCTTCCTTGACTCCCTCAACCAAGTTATGTACTCAGCTTCAGTAGTAGATAATGCCACAACATGCTGCAACTGAGCTTTCCAACTAATTAAGTTACCCAACACTTGAAATGCATACCCACTAATAGATCTACCTCTATCCAAGTCCTTGGCAAAATCTGAATCAACATAACCACAATCCCGTTATTCTACCCATGTACATGATGCCCAAACACTAAGCCATAATGTTTAGTACCCCTGAGATATCTCAAGATCCATTTCCCAATAACCCAATGAGCTTTATCCATATTTGACAAATACCTACTGACTAAACTCAGAGCATACACAATATTTGGCCTTGCACACACCAATAAGTACATCAAGCTCCCAACAACATTGGCATATAGTACCTTTTCCATATATCTAACTTCAACATCTGACTTAGGACAATCAGAGTTTGATAGTTTAATATGAGCACCTATAGGAACAGTTACCGGCTTCACATCATCCATCCTATAGTTACTCAGTACATTCTCCAAGTAAGACCTTTGAAACAACTTTAACACCTTGTGTTCTCTATCTCTTTTGATCTCCATGCCCAATATCTTCTTGGCTTCACCTAGATCTTTCATCTCAAATTCTGACATCAACATCTTCTTAGTAGTTTCAACTTCTTTCAAGTCTGGATAAGCCACCAACATGTCATCAACATACAACAATAAATACACAAATTTGTTTACATTATATTCCTTAAGTCACAACTATCATAGCTGCTCTGGTTAATCTCATTAGTCACCATATGTTCATCAAACCTTTTATACCACTATCTAGGGGATTACTTCAGCCCATACAAAGGTTTCTTAAGGAGACACACTTTATCTTCCTGTCCCTTAACCTCAAACCCCTCTGGCTGCTTCATATAGATGGTTTCATCTAACTTTCCATGTAAAAATGTAGTTTTCACATCCAACTGATGTAACCCTATAGATGAATGTTTCATTACTAGTGAGAATATCTGATTATAATCCACCCCTGGCTTTTGTGTAAACCCTTTAGCTACTAATATATCCTTGTACCTAGGAGGTTCACCTTAAGAAATCCCATCTTTCAGTTTAAACAACCACTTACACGACACAGGCTTGTGACCCTCAGGTTTATCAACCAGCTCCCATGTGTCATTCTTATAAAGAGATTCCATCTCTTCCTCTATGGCCTTACACCATTTTGAGCTTTCTTTCATATAAATTACCTCAGAGTATGACAACGGTTCATAGATGCTTTCTTCTTCAGCAATAACAAAGGCTAAAGCTGACAATTCAATCGTCTCTCTATACCAGGGTGGAGGTACCACTTGTATCCTTTGTTTGTCCCTAGCCAATTGGTAATCATTCATACCATCTCCTTGGATATTAGAAGTGCCATGATGAACACCTTTATTACTCACACCCTGCTACTCACCTCAACCTGAACCCCATTATGCTCTTTAACTTCTGAACCTTTTTCCTTTTTAATGTCTTTATACACAACATTCTCTTGGACAATCACATCTCTTCTCAACACCACCTTGGGTCTGCCACCATCTAGTCTCCACAACCTATACCTTTTACACCCTCAGGTTATCTTAGAAATACACATTTACAGGCCTCAGGTTCTAGTTTCCCTTGGCTAATATGAGCATAAGCTAATGACCCAAACTCCCTAAGTATTCCATAGTCAAATTTTCTACCTGACCATGCCTCCATAGGTTTTTTCATGTCTAATGTAGCTGATGGAGACTTATTGACTAAATAAGCAGCAGTTGTAATAGCTTCAGCCTAGAACATCTTGGGTAAACCAGAACTAGCCAACATGCACCTCACTTTTTCAAGCAAAGTTTTATTCGTCATTTCAACTAAACCATTTTGCTATGGATTCCTTGGTACAGTTCTATGTCTTGCAATACCATGAGTTTTAGAATACTGATTGAACTCATGATTGCAGAACTCTAACCCATTATCAGTTCTTAGCTTCTTGACTTTCCTTTCAGTTTGAGTTTCCACAAGAACTTTCCATTCGTTGAACTTACTAAAGGCATCACTCTTATTCTTTAAGATGATTACCCAAACTCTCCTTGAAAAATCATCAATCAAAGTCATTAAGTACCTAGTACCACCCAAAGAATCAACCTTAGCAGGACCCTATAAATCAGAATGAATATAGTCCAATAACCCACTTGTGTTATGTTTAGCCCTTGTAAACTTTACCCTCTTGTGTTTCCTAAGAATACAAGTTTCACAAAAACCAAAATCACAAATTTTCAACTCAGTCATTACCTGTTGCTTCTGCAACTCCACCAGACCTTGATGACTAATGTGACCAAGCCTTTTTGTGCCATAACATGGCTTTAGAACTACTATCACTTGAGGTAGTTATCACCTGGGACTCTAGTACACTAGCACCATCTAGTGAATAGATATTATTATCCTTTCTACTACTAGACAATACTACCATTAATCCCTTAATCACCTTAGCCTTACCATCTCTAAGACTAACATGTTAACTATAACTCTCCAATAACCCTAAAGACAACAAACTCCTTTTAAGACTAGGGATATACCTTACATCATGAAGATCTACATCCATACCATTCTTCATCTTCAAAGTCATTACGCCATGACCCACAATCTCGCAGGTCTAGCTTCATAGATTCAAGATCTTCAAACTTTAGATCTGTAAAGAATTCCTTCACATGTGTCATATGGAATGAACACCCTGAATCCATCACCCACTCATTCTCTTTACCACTACTTGTGACAACCAACACATTTGCACTTTCATATCCATCAGAAGAGTCATCATGTGCATTATGTCCCGAATGAGATTTCGATCCACTTGATTCACCATTTATTCTTTTCTAGTTAGGACAATCTTTCTTGAAGTGCTTTTCTGACCCACACACATAATACCTCGTCTTAAACTTCAATCTTGACTTTGAGACGTTCCTCGACTTGAAGTTTCTTTGTTCAGATCCACCCTTGACCACCAAGCCCTCTCCACCATCTTCCTTATAATCAATTCTCTTCTTCATTTCTTTGAGTTGAGAGCTACCAGCACTTCTTCCATGGTAAGAGTATCCCTACCATACATCAACGTATCTATAAAGTGCTCATAATATGATAGAAAAGATGTCAAGAATATGATTGGTCTTCATCATCCAATTCAACTTTGATGTTTTCAAGATCTAACACCAACCAGTTGAATTCATCAGTATGATCTTCAATTGACTTCCCATGCGCCATTTGGAATGTGTACAGACGTTTCTTGACATATAATCTGTTTGCAAACAGACTTCGTAATGTACAAACTTTCCAATTTTGACCAGACCCCTGCAGTCGACGTCTCCCTTGATAATTATCTAAGTACTCAATCCCCCCAAGTTCAATATGATTGAACTATGTGCTTGTTCAAGCATCTCCTTCTTCTCCTTGTTTGATATTGTATTTGGCAACTTGGATTCTCCAGCCAAGGCATCCACCACTCATTGATGGACGTGCAATGCCTTCATCTTCAACAACCATAACCTAAATTCGTTCTTCCCATCGTATTTATCCACCTCAAACTTTGTTGACACCATTATTGTCGTCAATTGATCTTTAATTGAATCTTGATTCTCAATTGAGCCTCAACCCAAAGCTTTGATACCAATTATCACCCAATTGAGAATAAAACATGAAATTCAATAATATGAAGAGAATACAAGAAAGAATGTTATCAAGAATGATTCGCCAATTATCAATGATTAAGAGTTTAGGGAATTTTTAAACAAGAGTTAACCTCACCGATTACACAGGATCCTTATTTATAGTAGTAATCGTCTAACTAACTATAACAGATAAACTCAACAATTATTGAAAATTTATACTAAGGACCCTATACTATTTTTTCCAAACAAAAAGAACCCTTCGAAAGATTTTCTTCGGAAGATATCCAAAGCAAACTATAAACCCTTCCGAAGCAAACATAAGCTTCAGAAGAAACTTGACTTCGGAAGATATCACTTGTTTTGGCTTTTAATATTTCACAAAATCATGATCGAATTTATTAATGGAAGGTACTTTATCACTTAAACCACCATCAGAATTTATCCAAACTATTTTGAATAGAGCAATATCCTCAGAACCCCAAAATAAATGATCCTTTCAAGAACGAAACAAAGCAACAATTGTATGTAGAAATCGAACCTTATTCAACATTGGTTTTCTTCATTATCTACAAGTTGCCATTCTTGGCATGAAAAAAAAAGCAACGAAACATCAAAATATTAGGCTCATGACTTAAATCCTGATACAAAGCATCAAAGTGTGAAGAACATTGAAAACACATAAAAGGGATATTATACGAATGATTGACCTTTTTGGAGCACAAATGATATATTTCTTAGTGAAGGTTTTTAACTTATCCCAAAGTAATGGGATATGAAAGACTTTAATTAGAGAAAGTATTTACCCTTTGGTACAATAGAAATATGAAACTACATGCAAAATACATTTAATACGATACAATTTAATGAACGTTAACATCCTTTTCTAGCGAAAGGGTGGCGGGCCAAGGCATAGTTTAGTACGAAAGAACTCAAAATGAGTCTAAGGGGGATTTTTTGTGGATATGTCTGTCACTTGAAGCTTGGTGGAAATAAACTTGATACATAGTTTTCCATCCCTTAATAGTGAAAGGGTGGCGGGCCAAGGCATAGTTTAGTACGGAAGAACTCATAATGAGTCTAAGGGGGATTTTTTGTGGATATGTCTGTTACTTGTAGCTTGGTGGGAATAAACTTGATACATAGTTTTCCATATGTTACAGGCTCATAAATAAAGTGGTAATTTAAGTTGATGTGTATACCTGCTTGTGTGCAATAAAGTTCTAAGATAAAAACAAGGCACTTTGGTTATCACATAAGATAATTGAACGGTTCAGGGGTAGCATATGTAACTCTCATAACAAATGTGTTATCCAAATAATCTCAACCACTACATTAGCCATTGTATGGTATTTTGGCTCACAATTGGAGCAGGAACAATAGGTTTTTTCTTGGCACCCAGGATACAAGGTTTCCACCTAAAAAATCAAAGGTAGAGCGACATGTTTCAAGGCACCTAGCCCAGTTGGCACTCTAGGATACAAGACTCTGATACCATGAAGGTTCTATAACTTTTTGTATCCCAAGTAATGGGATTTGAAGACTTAAATAGAGAAAGCATTTACATTTGGGATAGATAACTATAAAACTACATGAAAAGTACATTTAATATAATACAATTTAACCAGTGTTAACACTTAGAATCAAGGGTAACATGATTAAATTTGAGATCAATCCCTTGTTAGAAGCAAAACTCCTCAACATAATATTGAAAAAGCTTTGATTCGCTAAGTAGCCATTCTATTTTTTAAGAATGCTAGAGGATTTAAAGCACAAATTAAAGATAGGTTCTCTTTGAATATGAATGCAAAAGATCTCATGTATAATGGAGAAACTCCTTTTAAAGCAATTTAAATTTTAAAAATGAATAAAGTTGGCAAAGGAGCAGAAAATCAAAGGACATCTGTCTCTAAAGCGATGATAATTGTCACCTAGTAATCACACATCATCATATTAAAATCATAAAATGTAAAATGAATGAAGCAAAAAAGCTTTAAACTAATAAAATGAAAGAAGCTAAGTTAGATCCTCCCATAGTTATGCAATAACCACTATAGAGTCTCGATAATCACTGTTTTGAAACACAATCGATTGTATATTCACACTATATTTCACACACCCAATATGTACATTCATACATTCATACAAAGACATTCTTGAGGTATATATACCTTCGGTTATGATAGTTTTTGCCAGTTATAGTTAGTTACATTGATGCTTTAGAGTGGCGGGAGAAATAACTACTTAACCACCTATTCGACCCATCTACACTTACCCGATGACTTATTTAACTAATACTATTACATATGTAATTAACTAAGAATGTATTAACCCAACATTATTCCAACAATCTGCCCCCTAATGTTGGTATCTTGATCATTCTTTCTTTATTTGGTCGGACCATATTGAGGTTGCCAGTCACGGACATAGTTGACCCTTCTTTTCTTCCATGGCATGTTTGCGTCTTCTGGTTGATGTGGACTTTCTTCTTATTTTCAACAGCAGACATTTCTTCAATACTCCTGGTTCTTTTGGAAGTTTCTCCGATTTCATAAGTACTTTGATCTTCTTTTCTTTTCTTGTAGTGACATTCTAACATTTCCAAATACTTCAGGTGGGCAATCTTCAAAGTATCTTCCATAGACCAGTCATACCCTAAATCTATTGTTATCATACCCCATTAATTATTGCATGAGACTACTCTAAAACCTCCATGATGTTGTACTGCAACATACAAATCTACAAGGCTCATCCTTTCATAATTATCGTCTAATGGAGGCATGATACAATTAAATTTTAATTGAAGAAAATCATTCATGAACCATTTGATAAGTCTTCCAAATTCATCTTTGAATTTCTCCTTTTCCTTTTCTAACTTGACAGCAACAGGTAAAAGATCTAGAAATGCCATACAGTCTTCAATTGTATAAGCATAATTTGACGTTCTAGAGGTCGTTTTCCTTTGTCTTCCCTTGCCAAATTTTTGTTTGCTTCAATGTCTAGATATTCAAAATGATACCATAGTGCCATAGTCTCTTCAAGTTGAGTTACATCTGCCCAATTCAAATTTGAATTCCTTTCATCCTCCATGTAAATCTTTTTTGCATTCTTATCTTCTTCAACCTTTTTTTCAACATAGATCTTAAAAGTTTTGGTGATAAAACAGATTGTTCCTTCAAAAGTTATTTCGAAACCTTGATATGACAATTGTTTCAAACTTAGAATATTTCCTTTCATAGTCGGAACATAGTAAACCGATTCTATCAAATGTGTAGTTCCATTACACAAGATTTGAACTTGGCCTTTTCCACGAAAGTAATTCTTGGAGAAATGATTCACATATGTTTCAATTCCAAAAGACTTATTTAATCGTTTGAATAAGTGTTTATTCCCACATACATGTTTTCTTAGATAGACTAACAAACCATATATCATTCCAATCACCTTTTTTGGTTCCTTTCACAAGAAATTCAGAATTTTGGATTCTAAACTTACATACCTTCTTGTTGTGTCCAAATTGATTGCAATAGTTACAGAAATGTGCTTTAAAGGATAGTTGTTTTTCTATATTTGTAATCATCTTTCTAAATTTCTTCAAAGCAGTCTTTTGTTTATCGAGCGACTCCTCTTTTCCCATTTCAAAACCACTGAGTCTGATTCGTAATTTCTCAACACTTGAATCCCCCTTGTCCTCTTGACCGAAGGCACTCGATTCCTCTTGTTCCTCCTAAACAAAACCTAGTGTCGGATTTAATGTTGATGAATCTACCCCATCCAGACTCACTGTTACATACTGATATTCCATGATTGTCTTCTTCAACCGGACGCTCGATCTTTCTTCACAGGTCTCAAGAGCAACACGCTCTGATACCACTAATAGAATCTCGATAATCATTGTTTTGAAACACAATTGATTGTATATTCACGCTCGTTTTCACACACATAATATGTACATTCATACATTTGTACAAAGACAATCTGGAGGTATTTATACCCTTCGGTTATGGCAGTTATTGCTGGTTATAGTTAGTTACATTGATGCATTAGAGTGGCGGGTTAAATAACTACTTAACTACTTATTCGACCCATCTACACTTACCCGGATGACCCATTTAACTAATACTATTACATATGTAATCAACTAAGAATGTCTTAATCCAACATTATTTTGTAAGGCCCCGTTCCCGAGCACCTCACAGTTGGTCATTCATTGACTTAAAACATTATAAAACGTACATTAATTTTGCAGCAGAATTTAAAACTTTCATCTATAACTAAAAACATGTCAATTACAACATTTGTTTTCATCTCAAACTATAAGACATGTCAAAATACGGATGCCAGCCTCATAATGCTCCCAGTAGCTTATGCATCCATGCCTTCAACTCTTCAGCATCCACATATACCTGCCAACTATCATGCCTACAAAAGTTAGCGACGTTGAGTGAGTTCTAGTTTTATAATAAAACATACTATACTTTACAACCGTTCGTGATCATGCATCATACGTACATATAGATAATATCATTATTATCTTCGTCACTACGCTCCTTAACTTTGTTCGTTCAACGTATTACATTATCGTTCACTTCTCTTTCTCGATCCGGTCAGACTTTACCCTCTTCGTGTCACTCAGCCACGATTACTGAGGTCGAATGACGAGGATCCTGTTATGTACTTTATTATGATAATTCATTTATGTTCATTCATACGTTCGTTCTATCATACATGATCTCTCTTTCATTACTCATTATTACTCGAATCTTGTCTCATGCAATATCCCTGACTCATGCTCGAAAGCTGATGCTGTGCAGGGGCCTGCTCACAAACCCCCGACTCATGTCCGAAGACCGACACAACATCGGGATACGCGACAAAGATCCCATATGATTCAATCATAGGGATTGAACTCTAACCGAGTCTGTTGCAACACAAAGTCGCTCACCTCATTGTCTCATCTCATGGACAAAGACCACTGTCGAGTCTGTTGCGACACAGAGTCGCTCACCTCATAACTATGCTTGGTGTCAGGATCAGTGATCACAAGTTTGATGTAATGGAGCGTAACACAGCGGAATAAGAACAAGAATTAGACAAATTGTAGCAAGAATTTGATACTCGTATGCATTAAGAACAAATACGGTTATAACGAGAGAATATATTTCTGTAACAAGGAATGTTTCAATAATATCAAATATTTCTGATCAAAATAATTCTTTTATTACAATAGGTTGACACTCCTTATATAGAATGCAATCGCTGCTGTTATCACGGGAAAGTGACAACTAGCAGATCTATTACAAAAATAACTAACTCTTAACAACCACTGAAATGTTCACAACTACTGAGAACATATCAGAGTGTTAAGTACAAAATAAGAAACTACTGATAAGAAACTACTGAAACTACAACGACTGAAGAACAAGCTCTTCAGTCGTTTTACAAACTACTGATAAATATAAAACTACTGATGAGCACAACAACTGAAGAAGTATTCTTCAGCTGTTGTGTCAAACTACTGAAAAGATAAAACATAAAACTACTGAAAGGTAAACCGTCACAACTACTGAAGAAGACCTCTTCAGCTGTTGTGACAACGTCTGATACTTTGGTCTTCAGCACTTGTGTCTTCAGACTTTGTCTTCAGCACTTGTCTTCAGACTTTGTCTTCAGCACTTGTCTTCAGACTTTGTAATCAGCTGTTGTCTTCACCTGTTGTGGTCTTCAGTAGTTGTTGTGACGTCTGTGGGACTTAAAGGTTTTTCTGATCCGGCTCATTAGTTCTTTTGGTCCAACAAACTCCCCCTGAACCAATGCAGCCAAAACCTTTAACTTTATTGAGGTCCCACTTATTGTTGGTAGAATGGTTGGTCTTTTTCCTTCTTGATCAGTTGAGAAGATGACCCATATAAGCACTGGCCTGGAAATGAGTCTCTGATGATTTGTGGCAATGTATGGATGGGAGCTCTATATTGGGGAATTGGACACTGAGTTGTTCCCCCATCCATGAGACTCACTTCCCATGTATAAGCCTGTAGGATTCTCTGGTGTATGCTCTGAGAAACATAATTTGTTCTTCCATGGTCAGGTTCTCGGCTTCACCATCAAACAATCCTTCACGCCCATACAGCTCTGAGATGTACTTGGCCTGTTTACCATTTTTGAGCTCAACTGTTGTAATCTGTCTGTATGCAAACTCATCAGGATGAGTCCCTTCAAGTAACAGACAGAGCTCATTTCATTTGAAGTTCTCAATCTCCCAGGGTGATAGTACAAGGACCACTGTGATCTCTTCATCTACGATCCTTTTTACTTGGCCCTTGTATCTCGAAGGAATGTCTTTCTTTACAATCCTGTGAGCCACCCTAGGATCAGGCCATACTCTCACCTTTTCCTTCTGATATTGAAATGTGTTGGCAAGGGTGTACAACCTTAGAGCTTCTTTCTTCATACTTATTATTGATGACGAAGCAGCATAAGTTTTGTCGATGCTTTTCAACATTTCATCATCATGAAGCCTTTGCTGCTGTCCTTCTTCAATCTTTACTCTCACAGCTTCCATCTGTGAGGTGGGAGTGATGGGCATGGGTTTGGCTTTAGCCAATGTTAGGACTGCAGACAGAGGCAGCCTATCTTCTTCCACATCATCCTCTTCTTCTTCTTCTTCTAGCCTCAACACCCTTCTCTTCTTCTTCTTAGGTGCATCATCGGCTGTTGGTTTAGAGGGTAAGGGAGTTGGTTTTGTGGGTTGTGATTGTGGTTGTTTTGGAGAGGGAATGTTGACAGGATGAGTTAGCATTTTGGAGGTGAGTGTTGCTTTTGAGTGTTTGGCTAGCTCAGTCCTGCTCCCTGCTCCTGCTTCATTCAAAGCTTCGACTACTAACCCCTTAGTGTATGCCTCAGACGAACAGATCTTGGAGGTTATGGCCAAGATACTGTCCCTGGTCCATGATTTAATCTCGATCAATGATCTCCCAAGATATTTTGCAATGAATCTGATCATGATCTCTAGTCTCTCTCTTTCTAATGCATCATAACTTGCCCATCTTGAGTTAATTTCTTCAACTTCAAGTCTCTTGATCTCTGAGTCAAGTTGTGCAGTATCGAACCCTTGTCTATAGAGTTGATCAATAATGGCATCCATTGATTTACTATGAGTAGCATCTGCTATTTTGATCATCTCATCGAGTTGGAGCTCTTTCTCTTTTTCTTCACCCTTCCTCTTCTTATATGTGACATGAAAGTCTTTGTGACTTTCACTCACTTGATCATTTTTGGTTCCCTTCACAGACTCCTCTTCCTTCTCAGAGTCCTTTTCTTTCAGTTTGCTCTCCCTCTTTGCTTTCACTGACTGACTCTCCCCCTTTTTGGTTGCATTGGTTTCAAGGGTTTGAGTAGCAGAAAGCCTTGTGCGCACAATCTCCTCCACCAGGGGTTGTATGATTGAGGGAAGCCTCTCATCCATGGTTTTGATCACAATGTCTGTGATCATTGGGGTGATGAGAGGTAGAGTTTGCTGAAAGATAGCAACTGTTTGCTTAGAGGGGTTCTGTCCCTGAGAAGCAGTGCCAGAAACAGAAGCTGGTGGCTTGGAAGTTTTGAGTGGCTGAGTGTATGGGAGACCTTCAGGTGAAGCTGCCATCTGTGGGTTTATGTTGGTGGCAGATGGACTTGCTTCTTGAGAGAATTGGTCAAGTACTTTTTGTAGTCTACTGACTTCTTCCTCAAGAATTGTGTTCTGGGCCAGAACATCATAAAAGAAGCCCAGGTCATCATCAGCAGATGCTGAATCACCTGACCTCCTGCTTGTAGCAGGATGTACATGCACTGGGTGTAGACCAGTTTTAGCATGTGCCCCTTTTTCATGGAACTGGGGACTTCCAGCCTCAGGACTATGTCCTTCATCAGCTGTTGCCTCTAGTGAGGTCTTAGCTATGTTACCAGCCTCATTCTGATCATGTGCTGATTCAGAAGAGGTGGCAGCCTCACTAGATGTTCTAATCTCCATATCCACACCAGGAGATCGAACGTGTAAACCCCGGTGCTGTGGGTTGTCAGAAGCATGGTGATCCTCATCCTCAATAGCTGTGGTTCTCCCCTTTGTTGGTGGTTGTTGGGGAGGAGGAGAGGCATGCAGCTGAGTCAGCACGTTTGCAATGATAATGGTTGGACTTTGGGGGGCGGTTGCATGTGGAGATGGGGTAAAAGCAGTGTGAACCTGGGGAGAATGGTGCTCTTCAATGGCAATCTCCTCAAATGAGGAAGATCCCAGATTTGTGGGTACCCCTTCTGTGGTTGCTGCAGGCTCCTTTTGAGAGGAATCCTGAGCGGCTGTGGCTGGGAGAGTCCTTGTATCCACTAGGGGTTATAACCAGTGGATATAGCCTGCGTTTGTGTTGTAGGGGCATCCTCAGGGGACTCATTTCCCTGAGTAGCCTTTTTGGTCTTCTTTTTAGTGGGTTGGTGGGGACTTTGGATTTGGAGGTGGTGGCTGTGGGTTCCAGCTGCGTGGGTTTGCGCAGCTTGGCAGCCATTTTGAGTGATTGGTCAGAGTTGTGCCGGGAGTATACTTCAGGCAATACAGCCATAGCAGGGACTCCCAGGCCAACAAGTCCCTCAGCTTGAAGCTGGTTTTCAATTATGGCCATTATGAACCGAGGATATAATATCCAACGGTTAGCAGTTTGTTTTTAGGCCATATCCTTGAGCTCTAAAAATAGTATTTCAGAAAAATTTAAAGGTCGTTGCTCAAGGATGGAGTACATTACCTGTTGCCACCTTGTGGACATTTGATCCCATGATGAAGTCTTGGAGGCAAGGCATACATTTACCATATGAAATATGAGACGTTCGGCACCCGGGAAATGTTTCTTCAGTAAGGTAGATGCACTCAGGTTACCCTGGTATCCATGGTGGGCAAATGATTGATTTGTTGTGCCCTTTGGATAACCAGTTGGGAAAGTGGCATCATCCAGATTAAGGGTTTGGTGAAGAGTGTCTGGAGTGATGACCACTTTTTGGCCATGGACAAACGATTGAAGAGACTCTGTGTCGTTCTCCTCAGAGACCAAAGTGACGTTTGTCCAGAATTGGTTAAGGGATGCGGCATATATGGTGGGATTTACCCGAAACGCCGTTTTGTAGGGTGATTGAACCATTAAATCAATGGCGTTATGAAACTTGGTCCAGTATGGCGATTTGGTGAGATGTGCAACACAATTGTGTCGTGGTTTTAGTTGCATGGTCACCATTGATGAAGAGAGGGTAGAGAGTTTTTGAACGTTAGATTTGAGAAGAGAAGATAAAAACTCTAAAGGTGGGATAAGGAATTTAAAGGGTCAGGTTAGAAAACGACTGAAGGTTTTGGTGTGAGTCATCAGTTGTTGAAACTACTGATGACGTGGTATTAACCGTCAGAAGTTGAAACAGCTGAAGTCTCTGATTTAGTTATCAGTAGTTATAAAACTACTGAAGACAGTTTTGACTTCAGGTGATGAAACAACTGAAGACTTGGTATTAGTCATCAGTAGTTGTGAAACTACTGAAGACAGTGGTTTTGTCAGCAGTTGTTGTAAACAGCTGAAGACTTGGTGTTAGTCTTCAGTAGTTGTAAACTACTGAAGACATGGTTTTGGTTTCAGTTGTTTTGAAACAGCAGTTGTAGAAACAACTGAAGAGAAATTACTCATCAGCTGTTTTCGTCAATTCTTAGCTTTTATAGCTGTTTCATACTGTCCTCAACACTTACTCATCAGACTTTGCATCTGCTTTTCAGGTGTTTCATAGGACGTCAGTACTTATCTGTTTGTACTGATTTTAGTAGTTGTAACTACATAAGTAGTTGTAACTACATCAGTAGTTTAGAACAGATAAAGTACTTCAGTACTTGTGAGGCATTTAGCCTTCAGTAGTTATAAAAACTACTGAGGGTGAAAGAACTCATCAGTACTTATATGTGACATGGTTACCAATGATCACGAGTACTTATTACTGAGATCATCAGTAGTTGTCACTTATTCTAGCTGCAGAATACCAAGCCTTAACACCAGGTTGTGGAAAGTTGAACTATCCAAAGGCTTAGTAAAAATGTCTGCAAGCTCATCAGCACTAGGCACAAACATAGGATTAATTAGACCCTTTTTAAAACAATCTCTTATAAAATGATGTCTAATTTCTATATGTTTGGTCCTAGAGTGCTGGACTGGATTTTTGACAATGCAAAGAGATGAAGCACTATCCATTAATAACGGAGTGTTAGTCTCTGTAATGCCATAGTCCAAAAGTTGATTCTGAAGCCAGAGTACTTGGGATGTACAACTTGCAGCAGCAAAGTACTCGGCTTCAGCGGTGGATGTAGCAACAGATGTTTGTTTCTTACTCTGCCAAGAAATCAAACAGTTGCCTAGGAATTGACATCCACCAGAAGTTGATTTCCTGGTCAACTTACACCCTGCATAGTCACTATCAGAGAAAGCAACTAATTTACAAGAGTGCCTAGTGGAATACCATAAACCTAGAGATTGTGTACCTTGCAAATATCTAAAGATCCTCTTGACTGCAATCAGATGAGACTCTTTAGGTGCAACCTGAAATCTAGCAGAAACACATGTAGCAAAATAATATCTGGTCTAGAAGCTGTTAAGTACATCAAGGACCCAATCATACATCTATAAAGTGTTTCATCAACCACTTTACCTTTCTGATCTGTATCCAGTTGTGTGGTGCTGCACATGGGGATAGAACAGGGCTTACAGTTTTGTAAATCAAACTTTTCCAAAAGATTTTGTGTATTTGGACTGATGAATGAAAATTCCATCAGCCTTTTGTTTGATTTGCAAACCCAGAAAGAACTGTAATTCTCCCATGGCACTCATTTCAAACTTTTGTTGCACCAACTTTGTAAAGGCATCACACAACTGAGGATCAGAGGATGCAAAAATAATATCATCTACATAAATTTGAACAAGTAGATTATGCTGCCCAGCTTTCTTAATGAATAAAGTCTTATCAATGGAGCTCTAGTGAAATCATTTTCCAGAAGAAAGTTTGATAATATCTCATACCAGGCTCTAGGAGCTTGTTTCAACCCATAAAGAGCCTTATCAAGCTTATACACCCAATTAGGATGTTTATTGTCCTCAAAGCCTGGTGGTTGACATACATAAACCTTTGCTTTAATTTTCCCATACAAAAATGCACTTTTGACATCCATTTGAAAAACTTTGAGTTTTTGATAAGCAGCATAAGCTAAAAACAATCGAATTGCTTCCAGTCTGGCTACAGGGGCAAAGGTTTCATCATAATCAATACCTTCTTCTTGTGCAAACCCCTGAACAACCAGTCTGGCCTTGTTCTAACAATAAGCCCATTTTCATCAGTTTTGTTCCTAAACACCCATTTAGTGCTATTGCACACTTACCTGGAGGTAGAGGAACCAGTTCCCACACTTGCTGTTTCTTGAATTGAAGAAGCTCAAGCTGCATGGCATCAAACCATCCATTGTCCTTTAAAGCAATGTGATAATTCTTTGGCTCTTGCTGACTGATGAAGAGAGCATAGAAGCAGAAATTTGACAATTGACTTCTTGTTGATACGCCAGCAGTGATATCACCAATGATTTGAGACATAGGGTGATTCTTTAGATCTTGATACACAATAAGATCTGTGCAAGTGTTTGTAGCAGGTTCAGCAGCAACAGATGGTGATGGTGAATCATTTCCTTGAAACCAATCAGTGGATGGTAATTCAAAGGAAGTTGAATTTGAAGAAATCTCATCAGCATTTGTTGTGGATGGTGCTACTAGAGCTACAGGAAATCAGGTCTAGCTGAATCAGGCAGTTGATCACTAAACCTGAAGAGGTGAGTACTGCTATCATCATCATCATCAGCACCAACAGTACCACCAGGTGGTGAACTGTTGACAGGAGCAACATCAGGAGTTTGATAAGGAACATATTGTAGTATGTCCAAATCAAATAGCTCCACAGGGCTTTGTGGAATCTTGTCCTTAGGAGATTCATTAAACTTAACATGTAGAGTCTCTTCAACCATCTTTGTTCTGCAGTTGAAGACTCTGTATGCTTTGCAAGTTGATGAATAACCACAAAGTACCCTGCATCCACCTTAGGATCAAATTTTTGGAGTTGATCCCGTGTGTTGAGAATGAAACAAGGACACCCAAATGCTCTGAAGAATGAAATTAGAGGGGCCAAATGATGAAGAACTTCATATGGAGTCTTCATCAACCTCTGATTTACTAGAACTCTATTCTGTACATAGCAAGCTGTATTGACAGCTTCAGCCCAAAAAGTCATTGGCTGTCCAGAGTCAGCCAACATGGACCTTGCAGCTTCAATAAGGGTCCTGTTCTTTCTCTCCACTACTCCATTTTGCTCAGGAGTTCTTGGGATGCTATACTGCCTCTTGATTCCCTTTGATAAGTAAAACTCATCAAGTGTGTGGTTTCTGAATTCAGTACCATTGTCACTCCTCACACACTTAACTGGTAGGGAATACTGCTTCTCAACGTGTAACACAAAGTTCATAATGGACTGTGCAGCCTCATCCTTTGAATGCAAAAGAAAGTCCATACAAATCTGGAGCAATCATCCACAATTACCAGACAGTATTTCTTCTTAGCCATACTCATCCCTTTCACAGGACCAAAGAGATCCATGTGAAGAAGCTGTAAGCAGGCAGTGGACTTAGGTTCTTCTATGGAGGGAAATGAAGCTTTGTGCTTTTTTTTCTTTTAAACAAGCAGTGCAGTTATCTTCACACTTGAACTCCTTCATAGGTAGTCCCCTTACTAAACCATGGTTTATCAGCTGATTCATGTTTTTGAGATTAACATGACCCAGCCTTCTATGCCATAAAATAGATTCTTGGGGGGAAGCCTTGGAAAATAGCAAGGATGGCCTTTAAGATCTATTTTCTTGGAAAGATCTAAGGCATACACTCTTCCTGTCCTGTGGCCTTTAGGAGAGTGTGTTCATCCAACACCTTATCAATCAAACTTAGAACTTTGGATGACAGAATCCGACAGTTCTGACTGGTGAAAAGAGCAACATGGCCTTTGTCACATATTTGACTGACACTCAAGAGGTTGTACTTGAGATTTTCCACATGGTTAACATCATCAAACTTTATTTCCCCATTGGAAACAAAGCCTTTGCCGATGATGTAACCCTTTGCATCATTGCCAAATGACACAAACCCCTTCCTTCCTTGAGAGTAGTCATTAAGAAGTGATCTGTTTCCTGTCATATGCATGGATCCTCCACTGTCTACATACCAGATGCCTCTGAGGTATGTTGAAGAACCCTGCAAAATACAACAAATTAGTTAGATTTTGAGACCCAAACCTTTTTGGTCTTGGGCCTGTTCTCATCAACAGATGGTAAACTAACATGTTTGTTGGAAACAACAGCCTGAGAGGAAGAAGCTGGTGAAGAAAAGGAATCCTTTGGCTTGGACCCCCTTTTTAGTGGTTTCAACATAGGAACATCTAATGGTAAACTCTTCCCAATAGATTTTGAACCATCAAACCAACTGTGTCTGATTTTGGGATAAGGCTTTTAGCTCTTCAGACACATTGGCATTGGAGTTTGATAAGTTCCTATGTTGCACCTTCTTCTTTTGAGCAATCTCAGCTGTTACCTGTTTAACCCCTTCCTTTTTAGATTTCTGTTTGGACTTGAGGGTTACAGGATTTGATGCTGCTGGTACAAATGTGGCTCCAAACTCAGTTTTCATTTTAACCATTTTCTCTTGAATTTCTTCTTTATGTTTGAGTTTGGATCCCCTTTTGTACCAACAATCATCTGTAAGATGATTGAACAAACCACATACTTCACATGGTTTCTTCTTCATCTTATGATGATCATCAACTAAAGAGGATGAAACTACTGAAGACTTGCTCTTCAGTACTTTGGAAGCATTATTTGCTTTCTTGACTTCCTCTTTAGTAGTCTTCAAACTCTTTCTACTGACAGTTTTCTTCTCTTCAGTGCTGACAGTAGTTGGAGTTTGAACTTCAGGTGTTAAATCTTGCTCTCCAGTCCTTTCAGGACTTTCAAAAATAACTCCTGAGTTGATCATCTCTTTTATCATGTGAGTGTCAGCAATAGAACCATCAATATCAGCTAATGGGTTCTGAGAGGGCTTAGTGCTGACTTCAACTTTTGATGATGCTCTATCAAAAACTGAATTACATGATGAGGTGGATTGGTTATTGCTTTCTCCATCAGATTTCACTTCTGCTCTTGAAGCAAAATCTGTAGGAGTATCATGTGATTGTAACCAATACCAAACTTCACATTGGAAGCAGATTGCTTACTAAGAAGCATTTCAAAACCTTTGCATGATTGTACCCATCGATTACACTCTACCTGGGTGACTGCAAGGGTTTCTTTGAGACTTCTCTGGTCATCCAGAATAACCTCTAGCTTAGCCTTTTCATCATTTAATTGGCATTTAAGCTTATAAATCTCATCATTTTTACTATTAAGAGCAGACTCAAACTCAGCTTTTCTTTTGGAAATGGTTTTTTCAAACTCAAGTTTTTGATTTATTAATGCTACATTTGCCTCTCTAATGGAGACAAAGGCAGCAATGCATGATTCAGAACATAACTTGGCTTTAGCCTACCTGAGTTACATATGAAGATGATGCATTTGAGCAGGAACCCTCAGTAGACTCCAGGGTCATGAGAGCCAGATTCCCAAAAGGACTGTCACCACCATGTTGACCAGCACCTGTGAACAGTTGTTCATGACCAGACATGTCATCCGGTAAACTGCTCCAGTCAACACCTCCAGGGGTGAAGAAGCTGTGTTGTTGAGGTTGAAGAGGTTGATGAGATTGAGATGGTTGAGGTTCTGGTAGTGCATGAGGTTGTGGTACTATAGGAACTTGAACTTGATTTGACTGTGGCATGTAATAACAAGGGTAAGGATATGGCATTTGACCCTGAGGAACAAAATATGCAGGAGATTATTGTTGAGAATGATGACTAGAATTAACAGGATGTTGCCCTCTGTGTTGTTGACTATTGCCAGGGAAAGTCACAAAAGGTGCAGAGGAATTAGATCCGGATGATCTGCATTCTCTAGCAAAGTGTCCAAGCCTGTGGCATTTGTGACACTTCAACTTACTCTTGTCAAAACCAACTTTGGTTTTGCTAGAGAGTCCTGGGAACTTTCTTCCAGTTCTTTTGTAGAACTTCTGAGATCTGATATTTATCAAGGCCATTTGGCTCAAAATATCCATCTCTTCTAAGTCATCATCAGCAATTCCCTTAAGATCATCCATGATGAAGCATAGATTGTCATTATTACATCCAGTAAACTGACTATCAACACTCACAAATGCAGAATCATAAGTGTTTGAAGAGAAATCAATATGCTCATCATACTGGCATTCAGATGAAGCATATTCTAACTCATGACCAACCAAGGCAGTGTTGCCTGGTACAAAGTCTTCAGTGAGCTTTCCAGATGAAGACAGTTTTCGTTTCTGTTCTATCACTCTCTCAAATGTGAGCAATTTCCCATGGAGTTGGGTGAGAGATAGTTTGTCCAAATTTGCACTGGAGCGTAGGACAATAGTATATGTGTCCCATCTCTCAAGCAGTGATCTGAGAAATCTGTTATTCATATGGCTATTGGTGTACTCATGTTTGACCATTTTTAATTCAGAGATCAAACAAGAGAACCGCTCGAACTGTTAAGTCAGCGTCTCACCCTTCCTATGAGAGAATGTCTCATATTATTGGGCAAGGATTTCTCTATTATTTGCCAAGACCTCATCTGTTCCTCCAAATTGTTCTTTCAAGGCATTCCAGAGGTCATGGGCAGTTTCATGATGCATTAGCCCAGAATAGATTTCATTAGGCAGTGCCATGGCTAGAATTCCATGGGCTTTTGCATCAATCTCAAACAACTTCTTATCCTCATCTGAATATTGCTCCCTCCTCTTCGGAACCATTTGATTGGTTTCAGGGTTATTCACCATAGGCTTGTGTGGACCATGTACCACTGATGTCCAACAACCTGCGTGTTAACAGACAGGTGATGGAGCATTCGTCGTTGCCATATGTTATACTCATTCCTAACCAGCATTGGAGGCTTGGTTGAGGAACCAGTATTGTGAGGATCATTGGAAGGAGTAGTCATTTTGAGTCCAAATACAATTTAATTCAAGCTTTTAAACATTTTTATAAAGACCATAACAGACTCAATGAAAACCAAGAGAAAATCTCAGGATGAATGACCAGAAAACACAGAAAATTCAATCTCTATAACCGTTTCTTGCAAAACACAAAAATGCTAATTCAATCAAACTTGGATCTTGAATAGCAGTTTCAATGATCAATTATTAGATCGATCAATGATTAACCTGCTCTGATACCATTTGTCAGGATCAGTGATCACAAGTTTGATGTAATGGAGCGTAACACAGCGGAATAAGAACAAGAATTAGACAAATTGTAGCAAGAATTTGATACTCGTATGCATTAAGAACAAATATGGTTATAACGAGAGAATATATTTCTGTAACAAGGAATGTTTCAATAATATCAAATATTTCTGATCAAATCATTCTTTTATTACAATAGGTTGACACTCCTTATATAGAGTGCAATCGCTGCTGTTATCACAGGAAAGTGACAACTGGCAGATCTATTACAAAAATAACTAACTCTTAACAAACCACTGAAATGTTCACAACTACTGAGAACATATCAGAGTGTTAAGTACAAAATAAGAAACTACTGATAAGAAACTACTGAAACTACAACGACTGAAGAACAAGCTCTTCAGTCGTTTTACAAAACTACTGATAAATATAAAACTACTGATGAGCACAACAACTGAAGAAGTATTCTTCAGCTGTTGTGTCAAACTACTGAAAAGATAAAACATAAAACTACTGAAAGGTAAACCGTCATAACTACTAAAGAAGACCTCTTCAGCTGTTATGACAACGTCTGATACTTTGGTCTTCAGCACTTGTGTCTTCAGACTTTGTCTTCAGCACTTGTCTTCAGACTTTGTCTTTAGCACTTGTCTTCAGACTTTGTAATCAGCTGTTGTCTTCAGCTGTTGTGGTCTTCAGTAGTTGTTGTGACGTCTGTGGGACTTAAAGGTTTTTCTGATCCGGTTCATTGGTTCTTTTGGTCCAACACTTGGCTTTATGCCACACCCCCGAAGTTATACATAACTCAGGTAACAACACCCCCACCGAAGTGGGTAACAACACCACACACCAAAGTGGTTAACAACACCCCCAACGAAGTGGTTAACAACACCCCCACCGAAGTGGGTAACACCCCTATAGAAATGGGTAACACCCCCATAGAAAGGGGTAACACCCCCATCGAAATAGGTAACATCTCCATAGAATGGGTAACACCAACATAGAGATGGGTAACACCTCTGAAGGTCAGTCACAAAGACTGGAACCCTTGCATGCACACTTTAGGATTTGCTGAACCGCACGCGGTAGAGCTTAAGGCATTAAGAGTCGTGCACCTCTGTACATATTGCTTCAAGCGTTTCTATACTTTCTCTCATTAATGCATGCATTCATTATTACGTTGCTTTTTTCATTATCTTCCACTTTACGTTACACAATCTTTCATTATATTTATTAACGTTTAATAAACATAAATACATAATAAGGAACATACATAAACATAAACATATACCATAAACATCATACATGCATAACACACATCAAACATAAGGCATCACATCATAACCAGGCCTATCTCCCCATTTTACCCCTTGAAATCCACTTAGAAAACCTCAAGCCCAAAGTGGGCGCATGGTCCTTCCAGGCGCATGAGCATAAAAATTCTAAGTATAAACAGTCTGGGCGCATGGGCACTGTTGGGCGTTTTTGCCATGTTCAGGCGCATCACCAACACTTAGCCATTTCAAGCACTTGGGCGCATGGACACTGTTTAGGCGCATGGCCAACACTTAGCCGTTTCATCACTTGGACGCATGGGCACTGTTTAGGCGCATGGTCCACACTTAGCCATTTCATTCACTAGGACGCATGGGCACTATTTAGGCGCATGGCCACACTTAGCCATTTCATTCACTGGGACGCATGGGCACTATTTAGGCGCATGTCCACACTTGGGCGCATGGCCAATACCTAGGCGTCTAGCCACTCATGCTGGACGCATGGACAACTGTTTGGGCGCATGGTCCACTGTTTATGTTCATCAGAACATTCTGAATCTTTTCTATGCTACCAATTTCACCCGATTGCCAATCTACTCATACCCAAACACAGATCTAACATACTAAGGCCATCTAACATGCTATACATAATCTCTACCCTATAATCAACACTATAACATGCATACATACATACATATTCGACCATAAGGCTGTAAACCCACGGTTTCTTTCAAAATGTTTACTTAGTATGCATAATAGCCCTAAATTAGTTGAAAATCAGTAAAAGAGGGGTTCTAGAAACTCACCTTGAGCAGCTTTTGAGCAACACTCTTCCAGTTCAAGACCCACTTCGATTCAGCTCTTTGAATCCCGAAAACAAACTCTCTTTCAGCTTCTTCTTCCTCTTTCTCTCTCTAGAACCAGGCTTTCTCTCTCTCTCTTCTTCCTCCTCCAAGAGCAAAGCAGCTTTCTGCTTTGATATGGGCGACCATGCCATTTAAAATCTTGAAATAATAGATTTGTATTTTGTACACTTTTTCCCCCTCCATTTGTGCACAATTTCCATTCCTTCCACTTACTTTTTCTCGTTCAAATAATATTTCGAGGTATTACAAGTTTACCCCCCTTAAAGAGGTTTCGTCCCCAAAACCTGTCGCTTCTCGAACAATTATGGGTAACACTGTCTCACCTTTTCTTTGATCTTGCATTTAAACTCAGATCCCTTTAGGCTTCACTGCACCTGCACTAGTGAAACCATCATCCTCCTTAGCCTATTTTCTTCTTCTTATTAGTAATGGTCACCAGTTGTTCCTCGTGGTTGGATACTCTGTCCATCTCAGTATTCTCTAGTAGCATGATCATATTCTCATCGGTTGAGCTCTTTCTGACAGGATCAGTGATCACAAGTTTGACGTATCAGAATATAAAGCAGCGGAATACACACACGAATTAGACAAATTGTAGCAAGCAAACATATATGTAAGCGTTAAGATCGCATACGGTTATAGGGAGAGAATATGAATTTCTGATTTCTAGGAATGTTTATAGATGTAGAATATTTCTAATCAAATCAATCAATCATTCCATTCAATTGCTCATATCGCTCAATGATTACAATGGGTTGTCACTCCTTATATAGAGTGCAACATCACTGCTGTTATCACGGAAAGTGACAACTGGCAGATCCAATACAGAAATAACTAATTCTTAACAAACTACTGAAATGTTCACAACTACTGAGAACATATCAGCAAGTTAAGTACAAAATATAAAACTACTGAAACTACAACGACTGAAGAACAAGCTCTTCAGTCGTTTTACAAAACTACTGAAACAAAGAAAATAAAACTACTGATATCACAACTACTGAAGAAGTACTCTTCAGCAGTTGTGACAAACTACTGAGGCTTCAGTACTTGATCTTCAGATTTGACCTTCAGGCGTTTCATCAGCTGATGACTTCAGTAGATATCATCAGCTGATGTCTTCAGTCTTTGTCTTCAGACTTTGTACATCAGTTGTTGATCTTCAGCACTTGTGAACTCTTCAGCTGTTGTTCTTCAGTACTTTGGTCTTTCAGCTTCAGCACTTGTGTTCTTCAGCTGTTGTACTTCAGCACTTTGGTTCTTCAGCAGTTAAGGTCTTCAGCACTTGATCTTCAGCTGTTGAAGTCTTCAGCACTTGTCAAACTACTGATGAGGCTTTCAGCAGTTGTTGTGATACCGTGTGGGACTTAGAGGTTTTCTGATCTTGGCTCATTGTTTCTTTTGGTCCAACAAACTCCCCCTGAACCAATGCAGCCAAAACCTCTAACTTATTTATACTCCCACTTATTGATGGCAAAAATGTTGGTCTTTTTCCTTCTTGATCAGTAGAGAAGATGACCCATGTACGCTCCGGCCTGGGAAGAACCTCAAATATTTGTTTGGCAGAGTATGAATGGGAACTCTGTTTTGGGGAACTGGACACAGAGTTGTTATCCCATTCATGAGATTCACTTCCCCATAATGAGTCTGTACGACTCTCTTGTGTATGCCTCAAGGAAGGTGATTTGTTCCTCCATGGTTAGCTCTTCAGCACCTCCTTCAAACAATGATTCCGGCCCATAATACTCAGACAGGTATTTGGCCTGTTTCCCATTCTTTAGCTCCACAGTTGTTATTACTCTGTAAGCAAACTCATCCGGGTGATTACCCTCTAGGAACAACTGGAGCTCATTTTTCCTGACTTCCTCAAGCCTCTTGTAAACTAACCCCTTTTTCACTATTTTGTTTTCCAGCATCTTCTGAGGGGTTAGATTAGCTTTGTAGGCCTTCTTGAAGTCTTCTAGGATTTCCCAGGGTGAACTACAAAGACCAGAGAGATCACTTCATCTACGATCTTTTTCACCTGGCCAGTGTATCTCCGAGGTATATTGTTCTTATGAATTCTGTGAGAGACCCTGGGATCAGGCCAAATCCTCACTCTTTCCTTTTGATATTGAAAGGTATGCCTGAGAGTGTAAAGTCTGAGGGCTTGCTCCTTCATATTGATGATGGAAGATGTGGCTGCATAAGCTTTGTCAACTCTCTTCAGCAATTCCTCATCATGCTGTTTATGAAGCTCTTCTTCTTCTAGCTTCACTTTAACCATTTGTCTCTGGACTTCAGGAGTAATTGCTGAGGAGTGACTTGTGGCCTTAGGCAACTGAATCACAGCTGATAGCGGCAGCCTGTCTTCATCATCTTCTTCATCTTCTTCTAGCCTCAATATCCTTCTCTTCTTCTTCAAGGGTATATCATCGGCTATGGGTTTTGAGGGAAGGGAGTTGGTTTGGTGGGTTGTGTTTTGGGTGGTTAGGTGTGGGAATGTTGACAGGTTGTGCTAGCAACCTTGAGGTGAGTGTGGCTTTTGATTGCTTTGCTAGCTCAGTCCTGCTCCCAGCACCCACTTCATTCAAAGCTTCAATAACAAGCCCTTAGTGTATGCTTCAGACGAACAGATCTTGGTGGTGATTGCCAAGATACTGTCCCTGGACCAAGCTTTGATCTCAATCATTGATCTTCCAAGATATTTTGCAATAAATCTTATCATGATTTCTAGCCTTTCTCTTTCTAACACTTCATAACTTGCCCATCTATTCTGGATTTCTTCAATCTCTAGTCGTCGAATCTCAGAGTCAAGTTTGTTGGTGTCATGACCTTGCCTGAACAGCTGATCATGATGTTGTCCATTGATCTACTGTGTTCGGCATCAGCCTCTTTTATCAGTAGCTCCAAGGCTTTATCTTCAGCAATGTGCTCATCAGCACCTTTCTTTCGCTTGTAGGTGAGCTTGGTTGCTGTTCTTTATCCTTTTGGGCTTGCTTTGCTTCCTTCTTTCCTCGGATCTTTTCCTCTTCTGTTCTTTCACTGCAGGACTCTCCCCCTTTTTGGTTGCATTGGAGGAAGGGGTGAGACCGCAGAAAGAGTCTTGTGGACAGCAGCATCAACCAAGGGCTGTAATGTTGAGGAAAGCCTCTCATCAAGGGCTTTGATCACTATATCAGTGATTAGGGGGGTGATGAGGGAGGGAATTTTGTGCAGCACCTATTTGCTCAGGAGGGTTCTGTTCCTGAGAAGTAGGGCCTGAAGCAGAGGCGGGTGGTTGATTTTGGGGTGGCTCTGTGTTTGGAAACCTTCAAGGGAAGGTGCCATCTGTGGGTGTATGATGGTGGCAGATGGACTTGCATCCTGAGACATCTTGGCCAGCAGCTCTTTGAGTCTGCTAACCTCATCCTCTAGAATGGTGTTTTGAGCAACTACATCGAAGAAGAAGCTCAGGTCATCATCAGTTGATACTGAATCACCTGACCTCCTGCTTAGAGCAGGATGAACATGCACTGGGTGTAGACCAGTTGGTGCATGTGCCCCTTGTGCTTGGTACTGGGGACTTCCAGCCTCAGGACAATGTCCATCATCAGCTGTTGCCTCTAGGAGGTCTTAGCAATGTTACCAGCCTCACTCTGGTCATGTGCTGAGTCAGAGGAGGTGGCAGCCTCACTAGATATTCTAAGCTCCTTCTCTACACCAGGAGATAGAATTGGGAAACCCCTGTGCTGTGGGTTCTCAGATGCACTGTGTTCCTCCCCCTCAATTGTAGAGGTATTCCCAGTTGGAAGTGGTTTCTGGGGAGGGGGTGAGGAGTGCAATTGAGTCAGCACTTGAGCAACTATTAAAGTTGGGCTGTGAGGGGCGGTTGTTTGGGGTAAGGGGGTAGAAGCAGTGTGCACCTGGGGTGGATGGTGCTCTTCAATGGCAATCTCCTCAAGTGAGGAAGATCCCAGATAAGTAGGTGCCCCTTGGGTTGCTGCAGGCTCCTGTTGAGAGGAAGCCTGAGCGGCTGTGGCTGGAGGAGTCATGGTATCCACTAGGGGGTTTGGACTAGTGGATATATCCTGCGTTTGTTGTGCAGGAGCATCCTCAGGGGACTCAATTCCCTGAGTAGCCATTTTGGGTTTCTTTTTGGTGGGTTTGGTGGGGACATTGGATTTGGAGGTGGTGGCTGTGGGTTCCAGCTGCGTGGGTTTTCGCAGCTTGGCAGCCAGTTTGAGTGTCCGGTCGGAGTTGTGCCGGGAGTATACTTCTGGCAAAACAGCCGTAGCAGGGACTCCAAGCCAACAAGTCCCTCAGCATTAAGCTGGTCTATTATAATGGCCATTATGAACCGTGGATAAAGTATCCAACGGTTGGCAGTTAGTTTTTGAGCCATATCTTTGAGCTCTGAAAATATTAATTCTGAAAAGTTCAGTGGTTGTTGCTCAAGGATAGAATACAATACCTGCTGCCATTTGGTGGACATTTGATCCCAAGACGATGTCTTAGGGCCAAACATACATTGACCATGTGAAAGATCAGGCGCTCAGCGTCATTAAAGTGTTTCTTCATGATGGTGGTGGCACTGAGATCACCTTGATATCCATGCTGAGCAAATGATAGATCTATGGTGCCCTTCGGATATCCAGCAGGAGAGGTAGCATCACTCAGTTGAAGAATTTTACGGATTGTTGCAGGAGTAACACTACTTCTTTGTTGTTGACGACTGACCGGAGGGATAGTGTGTTGCTCTCCTCAGTAGTAACATTAACGTTCATCCAAAATTGGTTCAAGGATTCGGTATGTAAAACGGGGTTCAGAAGGAATGCCTTGTTGTATTGGGACTGAACCATAAGATCGATAGCAGTATCGAACTTAGTCCAGATCGGCGATTTGTGAGGTAGGCAACACAGTTGTGTCGCGGTTTAATTTGCAAAGACGCCATGGAAATTTGTTGGAGAGGAACGTTAGGTTTGAAGAAGATGAAGCATGGAGAGCTCAGGTTAAGGGTATTTATAGGGTACGGGTGAGGAAACGACTGAAGGATGTGGTGTTAGTCATCAGTAGTTTTAAACGACCGTTGACATGGTATTATCCTTTCAGACGTTGAAACAGCTGAAGTCGCGGTGTTAGGCATCAGTAGTTTAGAAAACTACTGAAGACCGTGGTTTTGACTTCAGGTGATTGAAACAACTGAGGACATGGTGTTTGTCATCAGTAGTTATGAACTACTGAAGACAGTGGTTTTGTCATCAGCTGTTGTAAACAACTGAAGACTTGGTATTGGTCATCAGTAGTTATAAAACTGCTGAAGACGTGGTTTTGCTTCAGTTGTTTAAAATGAAACAGCAGTGGTACAAACGACTGAGGAGAAAGTTCTCTTCAGCTGTTTTCGTCAATTCTTAGCTTTTCAGCTGTTTCAAACTGTCCTCAACACATTCATCAGTCTTTATGGCTGATTTCAGTTGTTTCATAGGACATCAGTACTTATCTGTTTTTACTGATTTCAGTAGTTATGACTGCATCAGTAGTTGTAACTACTTCAGTAGTTTAGAACAGATGAAGTACTTCAGTACTTGTGAGAACTTTTAGCCTTCAGTAGTTATAAAAACTACTGAGGTTAAAAGAGCTCATCAGTACTTATATGTGACAGGCACTCATGATCATCAATATGAATTACTGAGATCATCAGTAGTTGTCACCTATTCTAGCTGCAGCATACCAAGCCTTAACACCAGGTTTTGGAAAGTTGAACTATCCAAAGGCTTAGTAAAAATGTCTGCAAGCTCATCAGCACTGGGCACAAACTTAGGATCAATCAGACCTTTTTCAAAACAATCCTTATAAAATGATGTCTGATCTCTATATGTTTGGTCCTAGAGTGCTGGACTGGATTTTTGACAATGCAAAGAGCTGAAGCACTATCCATTAACAATGGAGTCTTAGTCTCTGTAATGCCATAATCCAAAAGTTGGTTTTGAAGCCAGAGTACCTGAGATGTACAGCTTGCAGCAGCAATGTACTCTGCTTCCGCAGTGGATGTAGCAACTGAGGTCTGTTTCTTGCTCTGCCAAGAAATAAGCAGTTGCCTAGGAATTGACATCCACCAGAAGTTGATTTCCTGGTCAACTTACACCCTGCATAGTCACTGTCAGAAAAAGCAACTAATTTACAGAATGTCTGGTAGAATACCATAAACCTAGAGATGGAGTGCCTTGCAGATATCTAAAGATCCTCTTGACTGCAATCAGATGAGACTCTTTAGGTGCAGCCTGAAATCTAGCACAAACACATGTAGCAAACATAATATCTGGTCTAGAAGCTGTTAAATACATCAAGGACCCAATCATACATCTGTAAAGTGTTTCATCAACCACTTTACCTTTCTGATCTGAGTCCAGTTGTGTGGTGCTGCTCATGGGAGTAGAACAGGGCTTACAGTTTTGTAAATCAAACTTTTGCAAAAGATCTTTTGTATATTTGGATTGATGAATAAAAATTCCATCAGCCTTTTGTTTGATTTGCAACCCCAGAAAGAACTGTAATTCTCCCATGGCACTCATTTCAAACTTCTGTTGCATCAACTTTGTAAAGGCATCACACAACTTTGGATCAGAGGATGCAAAATAATATCATCTACATAAATTTGAACAAGTAGATTATGCTGCCCAGCTTTCTTAATAAATAAAGTCTTGTCTATGGAGCCTCTAGTGAAATTGTTTTCCAGAAGAAAGTTTGATAATGTCTCATACCAGGCTCTGGGAGCTTGTTTTAACCCATAAAGAGCTTTATCAAGCTTATACACCCAATTAGGATGTTTGTTGTCCTCAAAGCCTGGAGGTTGACATACATAAACCTCTTCTTTAACTTTTCCATACAAAAATGCACTTTTGACATCCATTTGAAAGACTTTAAGTTTTTGATAAGCAGCATAAGCTAAAAACAATCGAATTGCTTCCAGTCTGGCTACAGGGGCAAAGGTTTCATCATAATCAATACCTTCTTCTTGTGCAAACCCCTGAACAACCAGTCTGGCCTTGTTTAACAATAAGCCCATTCTTTCATCAGTTTTGTCCTAAACACCCATTTAGTGCCTATTGCACACTTACCTGGAGGTAGAGGAACCAGTTCCCACACTTGCTGTTTCTTGAACTGAAGAAGCTCAAGCTGCATGGCATCAACCCATCCATTGTCCTTTAAAGCAATGTGATAATTCTTTGGCTCTTGCTGACTGATGAAGAGAGCATAGAAGCAGAAATTGGACAATTGACTTCTTGTTGATACTCCAGCAGTGATATCACCAATGATTTGAGACATGGGGTGATTCTTCAGATCTTGATACACAATGAGATCTGTGCAAGTGTTTGTAGCCGGTTCAGCAGCAACAGATGGTGATGGTGAATCATTTCCTTGAAACCAATCAGTGGATGGTAATTCAAAGGAAGTTGAATTCGAAGAAATCTCATCAGCATTGTTGTGGATGGTGCTACTGGCGCTACAGGAACATCAGGTCTAGTTGAATCAGGCAGCTGATCACTAAACCTGAAGAGGTGAGTACTGCAATCATCATCATCATCAGCAGTACACCAGGTGGTGAACTGTTGACAGGAGCAACAGCAGGAGTTTGATAAGGAACATATTGCAGTATGTCCAGATCAAATAACTCCACAGGACTTTGTGGAATCTTGTCCTTTGGAGATTCATAAACTTAACATGTAGAGTTTCTTCAACCATCTTTGTTCTGCAGTTGAAGACTCTGTATGCTTTGCAAGTAGATGAATAACCAACAAAGTATCCTGCATCACCTTAGGATCAAATTTGTGGAGTTGATCCTTTGTGTTGAGAATAAAACAGGGACACCCAAATGCTTTGAAAAATGAAATCAGTGGAGCCAAATGATGGAGAACTTCATATGGAGTCTTCATCAACCTCTGATTTACTAAAACTCTATTTTGCACATAACAAGCTGTGTTGACAGCTTCGGCCCAAAGGTCAATGGCAAACCTGAGTCAGCCAGCATGGACCTTGCAGCTTCAATGAGGGTCCTGTTCTTTCTCTCCACTACTCCATTTTGTTCCGGAGTCCTTGGAATGCTGAACTGCCTTTTGATTCCCTTTGAGAGATAGAAGTCATCAAGTGTATGATTTCTGAACTCAGTTCCATTATCACTCCTAATACACTTGACTGGAAGGGAATACTGCTTCTCAATGTACAGCACAAAGTGGATAATCTTCTGAGCAGCCTCATCCTTTGAATGTAGAAAGAAAGTCCATACAAATCTGGAGTAATCATCCACAATTACCAGACAGTATTTCTTCTTTGCCATGCTCATTACTCTCACAGGACCAAATAGATCCATATGCAGTAATTGCAAGCAGGCAGTGGACTTGGACACTTCAATAGGAGGAAATGAGACCTTGTGCTGTTTTCCTTTTAAACAAGCAGTGCAAGTTTCATCACAGTGGAACTCCTTTATTGGTAAGCCTCTGACTAAACTATTGTGGCTAAGCTGATTCATGTTTTTGAGATTAACATGACCAAGCCTCCTGTGCCATAGTTTAGATTCTTGAAAAGAGGCTTTGGAAAATAGGCAAGGATTACCTTTGAGATCTATCTTCTTAGAGAGATCTAAGGCATACACTCTTCCTGTCCTGTTGGCTTTCAGGAGAGTGTGATCATCCAACACCTTGTCAATCAAGGGCAAAACTTTGGATGACAGAATCCTACAGTTTTGACTTGTGAAAAGGGCAACATGGCCTTTATCACACATTTGACTGACACTCAAGAGGTTGTACTTGAGATTTTCCACATGATTAACATCATCAAATTTGATTTCTCCATTGGAGACAAAGCCCTTACCGATGATGTACCCCTAGCATCATTGCAAAAGAGACAAATCCCTTCTTTCCTTGAGAGTAGTCATGAAGAAGAGAGATGTTCCCAGTCATGTGCATAGATCCCCCACTGTCTACATACCAGATGCTATTTTGGCATGTTGAAGAACCCTGCAATAATAAACATCAGTTAGTTTTAGAGACCCAAACCTTTTTGGTTTTGGGCCTGGTCTCATCAATAGATGGTAAACTAGCATGTTATTTGTAACAACAGCCTGAGAGGAAGAAGATGGTGCAGAAGAGGAGTCCTTTGGCTTAGACCTCCTTTTCTGTGGTTTCAACATAGGAGAATCTAGTTGGTTAACTCTACCCAACAGATGTTGTACCATCATCACCAGCTGTGTCTGATTTTGTGATAAAGCTTTCAGCTCATCAGACATTGCTAGTGGAGTTAGATAAGGTCCTATGTTGCACCTTCTTCTTTTGAGCACCCTCAGCTGTCACCTGTTTAACTCCTTCTTTTTGGATTGCTTTAAGGACTTAAGGGTTACAGGATTTGATGTTGCTGATACAAATGTGGTCTCAAACTCAGTTTTCATTTTTACCATTTTCTCATTAATTTCTTCCTTTTGTTTGAGTTTGGAACCTCTTTTGTACCAACAATCATCTGTAAGATGATTGAACAAACCACATACTTCACATGGTTTCTTCTTCATCTTAGGTTGATCATCAACTAAAGATGGTGAAGCAACAGAAGACTTGTTCTTCAATGCTTTGGAAGCATTGGTTGCTTCTTGACAGCATCTTTAGTAGTCTTCAAACTCTTTCTACTGCCAGTTTTCTTCTCTTCAGTACTGACAGCAGTTGAAGTTTGAACTTCAGGAGTTGAATCCTGCTCTCCAGTCCTTTCAGGACTTCAGGATTGACTCCTGAGTTGATCAACTTATTGATCATGTGAATGTCAGCATTTGGACCATCAACATCAGCTGATAGGTTCAAAGAGGACTTGATACTGACTGCTACTTCTGATTGTGCTGTATCAGAAGGTAGATCACATGACTTGATGGATTGGTTATCACTCTCACCATCAGATTCTACCTCTGCTCTTGGGGTAAAATCTGTAGGTGGAGCAGTGTGATTGTAACCAATTCCAAACTTCACATTTGAAGCAGATTGCTTACTAAGAAGCATTTCAAAACTTTGCATGATTGTACCCATCTATCACACTCGACCTGGGTAACTGCAAGGGTTTCTTTGAGATCTTTGTACTTCTCTAAAAGTACATCTTCTCTAGCCTTATCATCAATTATTTTGCAATTCAGTTTATAAACCTCATCATTTTTATCTTTGAGCACAAACTCAAACTCAGCTTTGTTTTTGGAAATTACTGTTCTAGCTCAATTCTTATTAATTAAAGCTACATTTGCTTCTCTAATGGAAGCAAATGCTGCTATGCATTGTTCAGAACATAATTTGGCTTTTGCCTCAGAGGATACCTGTGATACCTGAGGTGTAGAGGCATTGGAAGATGAAGTATCAGCAGACTCCAAAGCCATAAGAGCTAGATTCCCAAAGGGACTGTCACCACCATGTTGACCAGCCTGAGAACAGTTGATCATGACCAGACAAGTCATCTGGTAAACTGCTCCAGTCAACAACTCCTGGGGTGAAGAAGCTGTGTTGTTGAGATGAAGGTTGTTGATGAGATAGGGAAGGCTGAGGTTCTGGTAATGCATGAGGTTGTGGTGTCATAGGAACTTGAACTTGACTTGACTGTGGCATGTAATAACAAGGGTACTGATAAGGCATTTGACCCTGAGGAACAAAATATGCCGGAGATTGTTGTTGAGGATGATGACTAGATGTGACAGGATGTTGCCCTCTGTTTTGTTGACTGTTGCCAGGAAAAGTCACAAAGGTGCAGTAGAGTTTGATCCAGTTGATCTACACTCTCTTGCAAAGTGTCCAAGCCGTTGGCATTTGTGACACCTCAACTTGCTCTTGTCAAAACCAACTTTGGTTTTGCCAGAGAGTCCTGGGAATTTTCTTCCAGTTCTTTTGTAGAACTTCTGAGATCTGATATTTATCAAGGCCATTTGGCTCAAAATATCCATCTCTTCTAAGTCATCATCAGCAATCCCCTTGAGATCATCCATAATGAAACATAAATTGTCATTATTACCTCCAGTAAACTGACCATCAACACTTACAAATGCAGAATTAGAAGTGCTCGAAGAGAAATTAATATGCTCATCATACTGGCATTCAGATGCAGCATATTCTGACTCATGACCCACCAAGGCAGTGTTGCCTTGAATAAAGTCTTCAGTGAGCTTTCCAGATGAAGACAGCTTTCTCTTGTTTATCTCTCTCTCAAAAGTGAGCAATTTCCCATGGAGTTGGGTGAGAGATAGTTTTCCAAACTTGCACTGGAGCGTAGGACAATAGTATATGTGTCCCATCTCTCAGGCAGTGATCTGAGAAAATCTGTTATTCATCTGAATATGGTGTATTCAAGTTTGACCATTTTTAGTTCAGAGATCAAACAAGAAAACCGCTCATATTGTTGAGTCAGTGTCTCACCCTTTCTAGAGAGAATGTCATATTGTTGGGCAAGAATTTCTCTATTATTTGCCAAGACCTCATCTGTTCCTCCAAATTGTTCTTTCAAAGCAATCCAGAGGTCATGGGCAGTTTCATGATGCATTAGCCCAGAATAGATTTCATTGGGCAAAGCCATGGCCAGAATTCCATGGGCTTTTGCATCAATCTCAAGCAACTTTTTATCCTCATCTGAGTATTGCTCCCTCCTCTTCGGAACCATTTGATTGGTTTCGGGTTATTCACCATAGGCTTGTGTGGACCATGTACCACTGATGTCCAACACCCTGCGCTGTTAACAGACAGGTGATGGAGCATACGTCTTTGCCATATGTTATACTCATTCCTAACCAGCATAGGAGGCTTGGTTGAGGAACCAGTATTGTGAGGATCATTGGAGGGAGTGGTCATTTTCAGTTCAAAAACAGTTTAGTTCAAGTTTTAAAAGTTTTAGACAAACCACAACAAACTCAATGAGAACCAAGAATAAGATCTCAGGATGAATGAGCAGAAATACAGAAAATTCAATCTCTATAACCGTTTCTTGCAAAAACAAAAGCTAATTCAATCAAACTTGGATCTTGAATAGCAGTTTCAATGATCATTATTAGATCGATCAATGATTAACCAGCTCTGATACCATTTGACAGGATCAGTGATCACAAGTTTGATGTATCAGAATAAAAGCAGCGGAATAACACACGAATTAGACAAATTGTAGCAAGCAAACAATATATGTAAGCGTTAAGATCGCATACGGTTATAGGGAGAGAATATGAATTTCTGATTTCTAGGAATGTTTATAGATGTAGAATATTTCTAATCAAATCAATCAATCTCCATTCAATGCTCATTCGCTCAATGATTACAATGGGTTGTCACCTTATATAGAGTGCAACAGTCACTGCTGTTATCACGGAAAGTGACAACTGGCAGATCCAATACAGAAATAACTAATTCTTAACAAACTACTGAAATGTTCACAACTACTGAGAACATATCAGCAAGTTAAGTACAAAATATAAAACTACTGAAACTACAACGACTGAAGAACAAGCTCTTCAGTCGTTTTACAAAAAACTGAAACAAGAAAATAAAACTACTGATATCACAACTACTGAAGAAGTACTCTTCAGCAGTTGTGACAAACTACTGAGGCTTCAGTACTTGATCTTCAGACTTTGACCTTCAGGCGTTCATCAGCTGATGACTTCAGTAGATATCATCAGCTGATGTCTTCAGTCTTTGTCTTCAGACTTTGTACATCAGTTGTTGATCTTCAGCACTTGTGAACTCTTCAGCTGTTGTTCTTCAGTACTTTGGTCTTTCAGCTTCAGCACTTGTGTTCTTCAGCTGTTGTACTTCAGCACTTTGGTTCTTCAGCAGTTAAGGTCTTCAGCACTTGATCTTCAGCTGTTGAAGTCTTCAGCACTTGTCAAACTACTGATGAGGCTTTCAGCAGTTGTTGTGATACCGTGTGGGACTTAGAGGTTTTCTGATCTTGGCTCATTGGTTCTTTGGTCCAACAACTTTCTTAGACGATGCAGGGAATATCTGAGAATTCGCTCCAGTCGATGTGCACTCTCTACTGAGCCACACTGAGAATGGACCTCCCACACTTAATATTGCTTTACTCGATTTCAAATCAAGCAATAGCTTTCGGGTCGAAGCCTTCCTCTACTTCGGTCGATAGGTCGTCACGAACTTAGTTTTGCACGGTTGATATCAATCCTTTCTTGCAACCAATTGGGGTTGGAGTCATAGACTACTGATCAACTCACCCAGGATGCATGTTATACGCCTATGTCTGTCTGACCAGCTTAGCAGGACAAGCTGCTCCTTCAATTCTGTCACGCCAGCCTCAGGGCAGAGGTACTAATAGACTTACCAATAGCAATTCTTTACTCGAAGGGCTCATCGATTGCCTACCCCTAACGTGCAACATCACAAGAAAATAGCGACAACAAAACTACTACTAGCATTCACAAATTAAAGATAGATGCATAAACTTAAACTGGGCAAGAAAGAACACCTGGAGTTACATCTGAGTCTGACCTAGCTGCCTCACGGTCTATGCGAAGCTCAGCCTTCCACTCTGTTCCTCTTCCCGTACCTAAGCGTCCTCGATCTCTTCACCCCCGAACCTTCACTCTCGGCTTCTTGCAATCCCTACTCATGTGACCTTCCTCACCACAGGAATAACACCTCCCCATATCGCAGTTCTTTGCCACATGTCCGGTCCTCCCACAACGGAAACAGGCATTGCCCCCCCCCCAGTTTACATTCCCCGGGGGGTGTGTCACACTTGTCATACTTTTCGACCCCGCACCAGTTATGACCACAGTGATCATCCACTTGTGCACCTTGCCACTTGGAGCGGTTCCGCCACGTTCCAATCGCTTCCCGTTCCATTCTTGATCACCGTCTCCTTTCTTGACTTCAGTCGCCAGCACATATCTTTCATCATACAATCTCCCCGCCAAATCAACCGCCGACCTAAACATGCTCGGTCGGGCAGCATCATGTGCCTATGGATGTCCGCCGGCAGCCCTGAATGTACCTCTTGATCTTTCGTGAAAGGGTGTCCACCTGATCTGGCACCAGACATGCCATCTCATTGAATTTAGCAGTATATTGTTGATGTGTCATCGTTCCCGCTCCAGCTGTAGGAACTCCCTCTCAACTTTGTCATCTCACGATGAGGAAAAATTCATCATAACAGCCTTTTCAACTCTGGCCATCACATCCTCTCGATAGGCCTGCTTCCCTCAACCTGGATGATATTGTCCCACCAACACATGGCTGAGTCCACAAAAGAATGGGCAGCAAACTTTACCTTCTGATCCTCCCGGCACTCGTAGATATTCAATACCGCTTCCATCTCTCTCACCCATCGGTGAGCAGTAGTAGCAGTGCCATTACCTTCAAAGGTAGGGGCTTGCACCGTTGGAACGCCCCATAGTTACAGCCCAGTGCCGCCTCCGACGTAGGCTATTCCTCTTCGTCCTCTTCGTCATCGAAGAAAACTGTTTCAGTCTCGAGTCATCTCCTTTCGCCCGAAGGTCTACCCCTTCCTGTCTCCTCGTCTATAACAGCCTTCATAACTTCAGTCACCACAAATGGTAGGATCATGCATAACCTGATGCACTTCCTCCCTGACCGCCTCTCTTGTCGAGGCTCTCTGATTAGCATTTCTCATCACCGCCCTCCTGATGAGGGGTCTCGGGTTCCTCATGGGCTGCTCCTTTAGCCCTAGACCTTCCTCTTGTGACCCGTGGGTTGGCACCATGTCCACCACCACCTCCACCTCGTGAAGCTTTCGAAGATCTACTGCCAACCATCTTCTAACACACTATAAGATTCAAACACTAACGCGGTCATTCAAGGTAATAACTCAGTTTATGTCAGTATAGTAAATCCCTAATTACAGTGGCCAGTTGTGATTAGCCTTACTTTACTCTTCACACCCCAAGCATTTCCTATCCTGACTACATCAGTATCTAATCTACACCATAGCACACAAGCCACATAACATGCGCACATAATGTCGGTTAACATTAACTTACATAAAATTTTTACATAAAACCTTTACCTGTAGGCACGTAACTACTAGGACTAGCATCCCTTTTCCTTTTAGTCCCATTCTCAGTTTAAGATTAGGTTTCTCAAAATATTTACCCAATTCATTTAAACTTTTGCTCTGATGCCAACTTGTAAGGCCCCGTTCCCGAGCACCTCATAGTTGGTCATTCATTGCACTTAAAACATTATAAAACCTACATTAATTTTGCAGCGAAATTTAAAACTTTCATTTATAACTAAAAACATGTCAATTACAACATTTGTTTTCATCTCAAAATACAAGACATGTCAAAATACAGATGCCAGCCTCAAAATGTTCCCAGTAGCTTATGCATCCATGCCTGCAACTCCTCAGCATCCATATATACCTGCCAACTATCATGCATACAAAAGTCAGCGACGCTGAGTGAGTTCTAGTTTTATAATAAAACATACTATACTTTACAACCGTTTGTGATCATGCATCATACGTATATACAGATAATATCCTTATTATCTTCGTCATTACGCTCATTAAGTTTGTTCGTTCAACGTATTACATTGTCGTTCACTTCTCTTTCTCGATCCGGTCAGACTTTACCCTCTTCGTGGCACTCAGCCATGATTACTGAGGTCGAATGATGAGGATCTTGTTCTGTACTTTATTACGATAACTCATTTACGTTCATTCATATGTTCGTTCTATCATACATGATCTCTCTTTCATTACTCATTATTACTCGAATCTTGTCTCATGCAATATCCCCGACTCATGCTCGAAAGCTGATGCTGTGCCGGGGCATGCTCACAAACCCCTGACTCATGTCCGAAGACTGACACAGCACCGGGATACGCGACAAAGATCCCATATGAGTCAATCGCAGGGATTGAACTCTAACCGAGTCTGTTGCAACACAAAGTCGCTCACCTCATTGTCTCATCTCATGGACAAAGACCTCTGTCGAGTCTGTTGCGACACAGAGTCGCTCACCTCATAACTATGCTTGGCTTTATGCCACACCCCCGAAGTTATACATAACTCGGGTAAGAACACCCCCACCGAAGTGGGTAACAATACCCCCACCGAAGTGGGTAATAACACCCCCATCAAAGTGGGCAACACCCCCATAGAAATGGGTAACACCCCCATAGAAGTGGGTAACACCTCTGAAGGTCAGTCACAAAGACTGGAACCCTTGCGTGCACGCTTTAGGATTGTTGAACCACACGCGTAGAGCTTTAGGCATTAAGAGCCATGCACCTCTGTACATATTGCTTCAAGCCTTTCTATACTTTCTCTCATTGATGCATGCACTCATCATTATGTTCCTCTTTTCACTATCTTCCACTTTACGTTACATAATACTTTCATTACATTTATTAACGTTCAACGCAAAGCCAAGGGAGACATACATACATAAGAAGGAACATACATAAACATAAACATATACCATCAACATCATACATTCATAACACACATCAAACATAAGGCATCACATCATAACCAGGCCTATATCCCTATTTTACCCCTTGAAATCCACTTATAAAACCTCAAGGCCAAAGTGGGCGCATGGGTCCTTCCAGGCGCATGAGCATAAAAATTCTAAGTATAAACAGTCTGGGTGCATGGGCACTGTTTAGGCGTTTCTGCCCTGTTTAGGTGCATCACCAACACTTAGCCGTTTCAAGCACTTGGGCGCATGGACACTGTTTAGGCGCATGGCGAACACTTAGCCGTTTCATCACTTGGACGCATGGGCATTGTTTAGGTGCATGGTCCACACTTAGCCATTTCGTCACTTGGACGCATGAGCACTGTTTAGGCGCATGGTCCACACTTAGCCATTTCATTCACTGGACGCATGGCACAATTTAGGCCGATGGCCACACTTAGCCATTTCATTGACCGGGACGCATGGGTACTATTTAGGCGCATGGCCACACTTGGGCGCATGGCCACTACTTAGGCGTCTGGCCACTCATACTAGACGCATGGACAACTGTTTGGGCGCATGAGCAACCTCTGGGCACATGGTCCACTGTTTATGTTCATCGGAACATTATGAAATCTTTTCTATGCTACCAATTTCACCCGATTGCCAATCTACTCATACCCATACACAGATCTAACATACTAAGGCCATCTAAACATGCTATACATCATCTCTACCCCATAATCAACACTATAACATGCATACATACATACACATTCAAACATAAGGCTGTAAACCCACGGTTTCTTTCAAAATGTTTACTTAGTATGCATAATAGCCCCAAATCAGTTGAAAATCAGTAAAATAGGGGTTCTAGAAACTCACCTGAGCAGCTTTTGAGCAACACTCTTCCAGTTCAAGACCCACTTCGATTCAACTCTTTGAATCCCGAAAACAAACTCTTTTTCAGCTTCTTCTTCCTCTTTCTCTCTCTAGAACCGGCTCTCTCTCTCTCTCTCTTCTTCCTCCTCCGAGAGCAAAGCAGCTTTCTGCTTTGATATGGGCGACCATGCCCTTTAAAATCTTAAAATAATAAGATTTGTACTTTGTACACTTTCCCCCCTCCATTTGTGCATAATTTCCATTCCTTCCACTTACTTTTCTTTTCCTCTCGTTTAAATAAAATTTCGGGATGTTACATATTCCAACAACCACCTCTAACCCGAGCTGATGATATGAGTAGTGTGTTGATCTGGATAATGCATGAAGCAATGAATGAAGCCAGCTTCTGCAGCCAAAGGATGGCATAGCTAACGTGCATCTTGCGATAGCATCCTGCAAATTATCTTTATTTTCAACACATATAAGAAAACATATTCATTGATGTACATAACTACCTAGAAAGGGGAGTGTTTGTCCCACTAGTGGACTTCAAACTCTTAGTTATACCAAAAAAGAAAAGACCCATCTTGCAATACAAAATAGTACATAGGATCATACTACCATAAATAGAAAGAAGTGTTCCCCCAAAGGTTGCCTTGGCCCGAAAACTCTCAATGTATAAGGATGCCTTTGGTATGATAGGTATATATCTTGTTAGATCTAGGACTTATAGGTCTAGATCAATTTGTATTGGCTTAGAACTTTAATCAATTCTTGTAATAAATATTTGTAATTGTCATTATTGTGTATGCATTAAATATATAGGTTACCCCATTTATGTGTGTGTTGATTTATATATGGTTGCAGGTACAAACATTATACTTGGTCAATTTATGAAATTGATCAAGTGTAAGAACATCTATGGATGAACATTTTGTTCTTCTGTAGATATGTTTCTTACAAGTAACCTTACATCCGAAGATCCTCTATGGATGAACAACCAGAACTGAAGAACAAGTTTCCTTCGGAAGAACAAATCATCTACGGAAGAACAACTCTTCTACGGAAGAACAAATCATCTACGGAAGAACAAATTCCTACCGAAGACACTATTCCTGCGGAGTCCAAACACTTGTATAATACAAGTGTTACAAGTCAACAAGTCAAATTCCAGTGGATCATCTTACCAACCACCGAAGTTGGAAACAAAAGCAGACTTCAAGTCATGGAAAATCAAGTTTAGGAATCATGTAGACTATACTGATTCTGACTTATGGGTCTTTATCACTGAAGGACCTTATATTCCACCCACCCTTGGGCCGGATTATAACAACAAAAATCAACCAATCAGTACCAAAGATCTATCACCTGATGATGTCAAAAAGGTCAAAGTTGATATCAAAGCATAAAGTTTGCTTAGTATGGCTTTACCTGAAGAGATATTGATCAGGTGTGAGAACTAAAAATAGCAAACTCCCTGTGGAAGATACTTCATACTCTTTGCGAAGGGAGTGATGAGATCAGAAGCATAAGGAGAGACACCCTCAGGTCACATATGAAACATTTCATCATATTGAGGCTGAATCAATTCCTCATTAGCTTCATAGATTCATGCAGTTGGTAATTGAGATGATTATTTTGGAGTTGAAATATACAAATGAGCAATTAAACAAGAAAATGCTCCACACTTTGCCAGAAAGTTGGAAGCAAACAGTATCCATGTTCAAGAACACTATAGATCCGAAGTCAACTGTCTAGATACTCTGGTTGCAAAAGTGGAAGCTCTTGAAATGGATGAAAAATCAAGAAACAAGAGTGTGAAACTCATGTCTCACCCTATCACTTCAAAGAAACAAGTAATGTTGGAAGTGCATTTATTTCAAACAATGAAAGTGATAACTCTTGTGCTTGGAATGATAATGAGGAGGAAGTTAGCTTTTATGCTTATAAACCCTCAAAGAAATCATCTTAAGATAAAAATCAAAAGGATAAAGAAGAACTACTGATAGAAAAGATATAACTGCAGCAACAGCTAAGTCTTCACATTCAAACAATCAGTTAGAACCAATCACTGTGATATTGGATTCTGAAGAACAAAAAGCAGCCTTTGTAGCTTTTAGTCTAGTTTTCAAGCATATCTGGGCAGCTCTCTAACATCAGCAAACATCTGCCAACAAGACTTGGAAGAACTACATCCTGATGTAGTGGAAGAAATGGACCTACAATGGCAGATGGCAATGATTGCTTATAGAACAAAGCAATATCTCAGGAGAAACAAGAACTTGGCATCAGAAAGTAAAACATCAAAGATTGGTGTTGACAAAACAAAGGTAAGATGCTTCAAGTGCAATCTCTATGGACATTTCTTCTAAGAATGTAATCAACAGTCATATCCAGAGATGAGACAACATCAGTAGCATTAGCAACATCAGATTCAACCTCATCAACAATCAAATACTCAAAGACCTCTGCGCAGACAATCTAAACTGATCAATGCATCCCCACCAGCCACCAATGAATCAGCTGGACCTAGTACTCAAAGGAGTCAGGGCTGATCATACTTCAAGATGGAACGTGTGACTAGAGTATATGAAAAAGAAGTCTTGGAAGAGAATCAAGCATTGATGGTCCATATGGATCAAAAAGTTCCTCCAATGGCAAGAGAGGTAAAAGAAAGGCTGTGTTCATCAACATCTGTTGTGGAAGTTGAACGCTATAGAGTCCATGCTTAACAGTTGGCTGACAAAGTAAAAGAAACTATGATTTTGAATGAATCCCATGTAAAGAACATAAATTGTATCAATCAAAATTAACTCTATGCAAAAGGATTTAGAAAAATTTGTTTTTGAAAACTATAGCCTAAAAGCCCAATTTGAGCATCTGACCACGTCCTTAACAAAATCCATGGCTGATCGTGCGTCAATTGAAGTGAAACTTTAGAAGTTTCAATTATCATCTTAGCAATATGAGAAATTACTAAATTCTCATATTGAATCAAAGAAAAGGTCTAGGTTGGGTTATAATGCTGTTGCACCACCTATAAATGATAATTAGACATCTATACCTACAATAATGACCAACACTCTGTCAAATCATTTTGTGCCTAGCATCAAGTTTGAAACAGATTCAACTCAAATCAACATTAACAATAAAGCTGAGGTGAGTGAAACTGAATCCTCTGAATCAAATCTTTAAATCAAAATGATTCAGAATTTTACTATGATAATTGTGATGAGCTGGATGATTCTGATGAACATGATGTTGATCAAATGACCACTAGTGAGAATGTTCATATAAAAACCTATTCTAAAAGTTCTTGAAGAAACAAAGTTCCCCTCCTAAACAAAGAAACATGCTGAAGACCATTTGCAAGAGAATAGCTCAATTGAATGAAGGTCTTCAAGAACAAAATCAGCAACAAGCCTCCTCGATATTGAATGATGAATCTGCTACTAATGAGGAAAGAGAGAGATCCAAGGAAAAAGAAAAGAAAAAGGTATCAGCAGATCATCAACGTAAAAAGAACCTCTATCATGTGTTAAATCTACGGAACAAGAAAACTTTAGCAGAAGTTAAAGATAATTCAGTAGATGATCTACAGAAGAGGAATTCAGTAACAAACAATCAAAAGATACATAAAGTTGAAAGAGAAGAAGCGCATCCAAAGCTGAAGAAGGTAGAACAACATCAAAAGTTAGCAAACCATAAGAATGATTCTGAGAAAGAATTAGATGGAAGATATTGCAAATGGTGTGACATGAAAAATCACAATACTGAAGAATGTTACTTCAAGCTACTGTTCTATTTGCAATATGAACAATCACATGACTGCAAATGCTACTTCAACAAACATTATGCCATCTGCAACAAAAATAATCATTCCACTCAGGAATGGTATTTCAACAAAAAGAACAAAACAAAAGGCACAAAGAAGAAAGAGTCCGATAAGTCTAAATCGGATACTCAATCTATTGATTGTGAAAAGGGTTCAAAACTAAAGAAGTCTGATCTAAGATCAAAGTCAAAATCAAAGGACAAAATATCATCAAGTGCTCATCCATTGAAGAAAAGAACAACTGTCCAGCAGTCAAAACAACTCACAAAAGGGTAGATTTACTGATAAGGAATCAAAGGATGATGATGCATTTTTTGATAATTTGAAAAAGGAATTCATATACCTCTTTCAAAAACAAAAGATAGTGAGACTTTTAAAGTTTCATTATCAAAAAAAAAGTCTCAAATGAATGAAATTGAGTTGAATCAAGCAGAAATTGAGAAACAAGAACCTAGTTCATCAACATCCCATTCAGCAGAATCATCCTCATCTAAAACAAATCCTTATGAATCAACCAAATCTAAAACTGAAACTTCAAGACTTATTCATGAAGGAGTAACTATTTTAGACACTATTGACAAACCCAAGATCACTAAGACTTGGGTTGTCACTTCTAACTGATTTATTTCTGAATGCAGGAACAATATTGGAGAGCTGACAACAGGTGGTATGTTGACAGTGGTTGTTCCAGGCATATGACAGGAAACTGTTCACTTCTCCATGACTTCAAACATAAAAATGCTTCTTATGTGACATTTGGTGGGGATAAAATGGGAGGTAAAATTGTTGGTTAAGGGATGATAACAAATGGTGTGCTCAAGTTTGAGAAAGTAAATTACTGTGAAAATTTACAGTATAATTTACTTAGTGTGTCTCAAATTTGTGATCAAAATTATACCATATTTTTTGATAATACTAACTGCCAGGATTTATTGTTCCAGAAGAATGGATCCTCCTCAAAGCAGCAAGAAAAGGAAACACTTATGTTTTGGATATGAACAACACTTCACTCACAAAACATGAAACATGCCTTATATCTAAACTATCAGAAGATTTGTCTCAATTATGGCATAGAAGGCTTGTCCATTCTAAGATGAAGAACATGAATAAATTGGTGAAAAATGACCTGGTCATTGGATTGCCAAACAAAGAGTTTCATTGCTCAACTCACTATTCTTCTTGTTACAAAGGAAAACAACATAGAGTGTCACATAATCCAAAATTATCAATACTAATACTACACCACTCAAATTGCTTCACATGGATCTGTTTGGTCCTACCAATGTGCTGAGCATTGGAAAAAGGAACTATTGTCCAGTGATAGTTGATGATCTCACAAGATTTACATGGGTCTTTTTCTTAAAACAAAAAAAAGAAACATCAGAAACATTAATGGACTTTGTGATTAAGATTGAGAATCAACTTGATACAAAAGTTAAAATTTTTAGGAGTGACAATGGTACTGAACTTGTCAATTTTGAACTGGATTCCTTTTGCAGGAACAAAGGTATTGCAAGGCAATTTAGTGCACCAACAACTCCATAACAAAATGGTGTTGCTGAAAGAAGAAATAGAACTCTCATTGAAGCAGCCAGAACAATGCTGCTGATTCACAATTTCCCATCACTTTTTGGGCTGAGGCTGTGAATACTGCATGCAATGTTCAAAACAGAACATTAATTGTCAAAGAACATAACAAAACTCCTTATGAGCTCTTATTTAAAAGAAAACCATACATAGGATATCTTAAAGTCTTTGGATATCATGTAACTGTTTTGAACATAAAAGACTCATTGGGAAAATTTTCAGAAAAAGCATATGATGGTTTCTTTGTTGGATACTCATCACATCTAAATCATATAGGGTTTATATTCCACAACATAACATTATAGAAGAGACTCCTAATGTATCTTTTGATGAAACTGTATTTACAAAGTCAGTTAAAGGTTCATCATGGTTGTTTGACATAGATGCTCTATCTAAATCATTTAACTATGATCATTTGAATAATGCAGGATCTGATGAAGTATGTTATCCATTTGTTCCACCTCATATGACTGAAATCTGCTGATCCTCCAAGGATACCCCCATCCTCAAAAAACACATCAGTAGCAGCAGATACTACATTTGGAAATGAACATGGTGCATCCGGAGATATGAATGTTGTCCCTTCAACAGAACCAGGCTCTCAAGTGAATACAACAAACATTGGAAATGATTCATGTCCTCACTTATCATGTAAGGCCCCATTCCTGGGACGCTTATAGCTGGCAAATCATCACACATAAAACATATACTTAACATTTAATCATTCATAAAACATTATAGCGGAAACATAAAAATAACTTTTCATATCATTACATGCTTTTGCAAGTTAATACAAGCGTTCATTTCAAAACATCTTTCGTTCACATTACAATGCAAAAACATTAACAAAAGATTGCCATCCAAAATGCCAAGTGGCTGCTCCTGCCATCCTCAGCAATGCTCACCTGCCAACTGGAAAATGCATAAAAGTCAACGTTGCTAAGTGAGTTCTAGTTTTATAAATAAAACGTACTTTTCTTTCAAATTCATACTTTACATTCGCTCATGATCATACATCATACATACACATAGATAATATTATTATCTTCATCATTCATTTGTTAACTTTCATTCGTTCATTCAGTACTTCCAGTGACATGTACACTACCCCGAACATTGTGCACGAAGCAGTAACTGGGCCTGAGGTCTTTCATAGACCTCGAACATTGTGCCGAAGCTAACACCAGTACCTAGGGCAAGCACATTCACCATTTATCTTTTCTCTTTCATTCCGGATCAATGCCATATGCTATACCCCGAACATTGTGCACGAAGCGGGTAAGTGGGCCTGAGGTCTTTCATAGACCTCGAACATTGTGCACGAAGCTGACTCTAGTACCTAGGGAAAGCGGCAAGGATCCCATACATATGGTCAATCACAAAGATTGACCCCAATTGCATCTTTCGGGGTGATAACCCGCACACCGGCTTGAGCTACACCTACATTGGTGGCACCTCCATACATTTGCTTGCAAGCCTTCTTACATTCATTCGTTCATTAATGCATGCATGCATTCCTCATGTTCCTCTTTCATTATCTTTCACTTTACGTTACATAATACTTTCGGTTCATTCATAACAATAACACGTAAATCCACGGAAATATAAACATACGTCATAACAGGAACATACTGCATTACATCATACAGGGCAACATTTAACATACATAACATGCATAATCATGCAAACATACATACATCATCACTATGCATATGCATCAATAAGCCATCACGTACATCCCATCATAACATCATGACTCAAAGGTCAACTTACATAGCCCTTTGGAATCTCCTAGGTCAAAGCCTACTTACCCCTAAGTGTTCATGCGCATTGACCGTATTGTTCATCCGCATTTGATTTGCTTCATCCACAGAACTTACTTCATCCGCCTTTGTCACCGCATTTGCCTACCTCATCGTATTTCATATACTCATCAATGTTCATCTGCATTGATTTCATCCCGCATTGACTCCTTCATCCCATTTCATACTTAGGCACGCTCATCCGCATTGACCACATCCGCATTGGCTTACTTCATACGCATTTCCATACTTGTCATGCTCATCTGCATTGACCTCTGTTAGGATCTCAGCCCTTGGTTAATCGTTGAACAGATATAGCAGCGGAATAGCTCAGATTAGACAAATTCAACAAGAACAATTGATATAAAACGATAAAAGAATTTTGTTATAGAGAGAGAATATCCGACAAAAGGAATATGCATTAGGATTGTCGGCCTTAAAGGCGCGATTACAGTGAGTCATCTTCCTTATAAAGAAAAGAATGACGTAGGCTGATGTCACTTGAAAGTGACATGTAACCGTTTTATAACTACTGATGTTTAACACTACTGAAGATGTCAACAACTGACATCTTCTTACAAATGTTCCTAAGTGTTAAACATCTCTTTACACACTACTGAAAAACATAAAACTACTGAAACTACAACAACTGAAGAACAACCTCTTCAGTTGTTTACAAGTACTGAAAAGAAAATAAACAAACTACTGAAAGGAAAAGAAAACTACTGAAGAAGAAAATCATCACAACAACTGAAGAAGCCCTCTTCAGCTGTTGTCATCAGCTGTTAACATCAGCTGATGTCTTCAGTACTTGAACATCAGACTTTGTCTTTCAGCTGTTGATCTTCATCTTTGTCTTCAGTACTTGTTGAAGTCTTCAGACTTTAGATCTTCAGCTGTTGTCTCAGTCTTTGTCTTCAGTACTTCAGACGTACTTCAGCAGTTGTATTCTTCAGACTTTGTAGAACAGCTGATCAGGTCTTCTTCACTGTTGTGATGTCTTGTGGGACTTAGAGTTTCTCTGATCAGGCTCATTGGTTCTTTTGGTCCAACAAATTCCCCCTGAACCAATGCAGCCAAAACCTCTAAGTTATTGACGAGTCCCACTTATTTTGGCAGATAGATGGTCTCTTAATCCTCTTGATCAGATGAGAAGTGACCTTTTTCAGCACCGGCCTGGGAAGAAGTCTCTGATGATCTGTTTGGCATGATATGGTTGGGAGCTCTGTATTGGGGACTTGGACACGAGCTGTTGCCCCAACCATGAGATCTACTTCCCGTGTATCAGCCTATATGATTCCCTGGTGTAAGCCTTAAAAACATGATTTGCTCATCCATTGTTAGCACCTCGGGCACACCATCAAATAATCCTTCTCGGCCATACACTTCAGATATGTACTTGGCCTGTTTTCCATTTTGAGCTCAACCGTTGTTATTTGTCTATAAGCAAACTCATCTGGATGAGTTCCTTCTAAGAGCAGGTTGAGCTCTTCTTGTTTGAAGTTTTCAAGTCCGTTTGTAAACCAATCCCTTCTTTATAGTTTTGTTCTCTAACATCTTTTGAGGTGGTTGTTTGGCTTCATAGGCTTTCTTGAACTCTTCAACAATTTCCCAGGGGGACACTACAAGCACCACAGTGATGTCTTCGTCGACAACTCTCTTCACTTGGCCTTGTATCTTGAAGGAATTTCTTTCTTGACAATCCGGTGTGCCACCCTAGGATCAGGCCATATCCTTACTCTTTCCCTTTGTATTAAAGGTATTGGCAAGGGTGTACAATCTTAATACTTCTTTCTTCATGCTGATCATTGAAGAGGATGTAGCATATGCTTTGTCAATGCTTTTCAGCATTTCCTCATCTGTTTTTGCATCTGTTCCTCTTCAATCTTTATCATTACATCATGCATTTGAGAAGCAGGAGTGATGGACATTGGTTTAGCCTTAGGCAAAGTAATGACTGCAGAGAGTGGCAGTCTGTCTTCATCCTCCTCTTCATCTTCATCAGGCCTCAGTACCTTCTTTTCTTTTGGCTAGGTACATCACTGGCAATGGGTTTTTGAGGTAAAGGATTTGGTTTTGTGGGTTGGATGGTTGGTTTAGAGGGTAAAGGAGTTGTTTTAGTGGTTGTGGAGATAGTGATTTTGAGGATTGAGGTTCAGACTGTTTTAGCATTTTGGCAGTAAGGGAGGCTTTGGTAAATTTTGTCAGTTCTTTTCGATTCCCAACCCCAGCTTCATTCAATACCTCAATCACTAGACCTTTGGAGTATTCTTCAGACGAACAAATCTTGGTGGTTATTGCCAAGATGTTGTCCCTGGTCCAGGCCCTTATTTCCATTAAGATCTTCCCAGGTATTTAGCTATAAATCTGATCATTATTTCCAGCCTTTCTCTTTCTAAGGCATCATAGCTAGCCCATCTGGAATTGATCTCCTCTGTTTCCATCCTTCTGATCTCGGAGTCTAGTTGTTTGATGTCAAAAACCTGCTATACAACTGCTCAATGATTTTATCCATTGAACGGTTATGGTTGGCGTCAGCTTCTTTCACCATATCCTTCAGCTCCTTCTCCTTCTCAGACTCTCCTTTTCTCTTTGATATGTGACATGAAGTCTTTTTGACTTTCATTCACTTCAGCTCCCTTCACATTCTCCTTCTCCTTCTCATTTACAACCTCAGATTCTTTCGCCTCTTCCCCATCTATCCTCTTCCTTTTTCCTTTAACTAACTGACTCTCCCCTTTTTGGTTGCATTGGATGCAAGGGTTTGAGCAGTAGAAAAGATTTAGTCACCAACTCCTCCACCAAGGGTTGTATTATTGTAGGAAGCCTCTCATCAATGGCTTTGATCACTATATCTGTGATCATGGGAGTGATGAGAGGTAGGGAATTTTGAAGGTAGCAACTGATTGATCAGGGTGGTTCTGTTCCTGAGAATCAGTGCCGAAAGCAGAGGCTGGTGGCTTGGAATATATACTACTGGCTCAGTGTGTAGGGGACCTTCAGAAGAAGTGCCATCTGTGGGTGTATTGTGGTGGCAGATGGACTTGCATCCTGAGACATCTTGGCCAGCAGCTCTTTGAGTCTGCTAACCTCATCCTCTAGAATGGTGTTTTTGAGCAACTACATCAAGAAGAAGCTCAGGTCATCATCAGTTGTGACTGAATCACCTGACCTCCTGACAAAGTCAGAATGAACATGCCTTGAGTGTAGATCAATTGTAGCATGTGCCCCTTGTTCTCGGTTCTGGGGACTTCCAGCCTCAGGACTTGTCCTTCATCAGCTGTTGCCACTGGTGAGGACTTAGAGATGTACCAACTGCATCCTGGTCATTTGCTGAGTCAGGAGCAGTGGCAGCCTCACCAGAAGTTCGCACCTCCTTATCTACACTAGAAGATGGAACATGATAACCCCTGTGCTGTGGGTTGACAGAAGCATCGTGATCCTCCCCCTCAGTGTTGAGGTTATCCCAGTAGTAATGGTGTCTGGGTGGGGGGTGAGGAATGCAATGCGTCAGCACTTTTGCAACAATGATAGTAGGGCTTTGAGGGGCGGTTGCATCAGGAGAGGGTGTGGAAGCAGTGTGCACCCGGGACAGGTGGTGCTCTTCAATGGTAATCCCCTCAAGTGAGGAGGATCCCAGCATTGTGGCTTCCCTTTGAGTGGTTGCTTCAGGTTCCTTTTGAGAGGAAACCTGAGCGGCTTCAGTTGGTGGAGTCACAGTCTCTACTGGGGGGTTATTTCCAGCAGAGATAACCTGCGTTGGTGCAGCAGGAGCATCCACAGGGGACTCAATTCCCTGAGTAGCTTTCTTAGGCTTCTTCTTTGTGGGTTTGGAGGGGACTTTGGATGTGGAGGTGGAGGCTGTGGGTTCCAGCTGCGTGGTTTTGCGCAGCTTGGCAGCCTGTTTGAGAGTTTGGTCAGTGTTGTGTCGGGAGTATACCTCCGGCAATACAGCCAAAGCAGGGACTCCCAGACCAACTAGTCCCTCAGCAGAAAGCTGATTCTCTATTATGGCCATTATAAACCGAGGATATAGTATCCAACGGTTAGAAAGTGGTTTTGTGGCCATATCCTTGAGTTCAAGAAAAATTATTTCAGAAAAGTTTAGTGGTTCTTGTTCAAGGATAGAGAACAATACCTGTTGCCATCTGGAAGACAGTTGATCCCAAGAGGAAGTCTTCGGAGCCAGGCAAACATTTACCATATGAATAATAATCGTTCAGCATCTGGAAAATGTTTCTTCAGGATTGTTGAAGCACTAAGATCACCCTGATATCCATGTTGTCCAAAGGAAAGATCAAGTTGGCGCTTAGGATATCCAACAGGGTAGGCAGCATCATCTAACAGTAATATTTGGCGGATGGTAGCAGTAGAGATGACCACCTTATGCGAGTTGATAGATGAAAGGATAGATTCTCCATTAACGGTCGCATTCATCCAGAACTGACGTAGCGAATCGGCATAAATGATTGATTTAAAAGGAAAGCCGTTTTTAGTGGGGATTGGACCATAAGATCTATAGCATTTTCAAATTTGGTCCAGAAGGGCGATTTTGTAAGGTACGCGACACAGTTGTGTCGAGGTTGAGTTGCATGGTCGCCATTAATGAAGGTGAAAGGTTTTCAGAGCTTTTGAAAAGTTAGGTCGTGAAAGAATGAAAAACTCTGAAAGAGGGATCAGGTATATATAGGGTACGGGTTATGAAACGACTGAAGGTTTTGGTGTTAGTCATCAGTATTTGAAGCTACTGATGACGTGGTATTAACTTTCAGACGTTTGAAACGACTGATGGTATTGTGTGGTCAGCAGTTATAAAACAACTGAAGACATGGTGTTTACTATCAGACGTTGAAACAACTGAAGTCTCTGATTTAGGCATCAGTAGTTAAAAAACTACTGAAGACAAGTTGGACTTCAGATGTTGAAACACTGAGGACTTGGTATTAGTCATCAGTATTGTGAAACTACTGAAGACCGTGGTTTTGCCATCAGTTGTTGTAAACAACTGAAGACTTGGTGTTAGTCATCAGTAGTTGTGAAACTACTAAAGACATGGTATTGCTTCAGTTGTTTATAAAGAAACAGCAGTTTGTGAACTACTGAAGAGAGAGTACTCATCAGTAGTTGTCGTCAATTCATAGCTTTCAGCTGTTTCATACTGTCCTCAACACTTACTCATCAGCTTTTAGCTGTTTTCAGTAGTTTCATAGGACATCAGTACTTATCTGTTTCTACTGATTTCAGTAGTTGTAACTATATCAGTAGTGTAGAACAGATAAAGTACAGTACTTAAAGCATTTAGCCTTCAGTAGTTATAAAAACTACTGAGGGTAAAATAACTCATCAGTACTTATATGTGACATGGTTACCAATGATCATCAGTAATTACTGAGATCATCAGTAGTTGTCACTTATTCTAGCTGCAGCATACCAAGCCTTAACACCAGGTTGTGGAAAGTTGAACTATCCAAAGGCTTAGTAAAAATGTCTGCAAGCTCATCAGCACTAGGCACAAACATAGGATTAATTAGACCCTTTTCAAAACAATCTCTTATAAAATGATGTCTAATTTCTATATGTTTGGTCCTAGAGTGCTGGACAGGATTTTTGACAATGCAAAGAGCTGAAGCACTATCCATTAATAATGGAGTCTTAGTCTCTGTAATGCCATAATCCAAAAGTTGATTCTGAAGCCAGAGTATTTGGGATGTACAACTTGCAGCAGCAATGTACTCGGCTTCAGCAGTGGATGTAGCAACAGGTTTGTTTTCTTACTCTGCCAAGAAATCAAACAGTTGCCTAGGAATTGCATCCACCAGAAGTTGATTTCCTGGTCAACTTACATCCTGCATAGTCACTATCAGAGAAGGCAACTAATTTGCAAGAATGTCCAGTGGAATACCATAAGCCTAGAGATTGTGTGCCTTGCAGATATCTAAAGATCCTCTTGACTGCAATCAGATGAGACTCCTTAGGTGCAGCCTGAAATCTAGCACAAACACATGTAGCAAACATAATATCTGGTCTAGAAGCTGTTAAATACATCAAGGAACCAATCATACATCTGTAAAGGGTTTCATCAACACCTTTACCTTTCTGATCAACATCCAATTGTGTGGTGCTGCACATGGGAGTAGAACAAGATTTACAGTTTTGTAAATCAAACTTATTCAAAAGATCTTTTGTGTATTTAGACTGATGAATGAAAATTCCATCAGCTTTTTGTTTGATTTGCAAACCTAGAAAGAACTGTAATTCTCCCATTGCACTCATTTCAAACTTCTGTTGCATTAAGGTTTGGAAATCCTCACACAATTGGGGATCAGAGGATGCAAATATAATATCATCAACATAAATTTGAACAAGTAGCTTATGCTGATCCACCTCTTAATAAATAAAGTTTTATCTATGGAGCCTCTAGTGAATTATTCTGTAGAAGAAAGTTTGATAAGGTCTCATACCAAGCTCTAGGTGCTTGTTTCAACCCATAAAGAGCTTTATCAAGCTTATATACCCATTCTGGGTGCTTATATCCTCAAAGCCTGGTGTTGACACACATAAACTTCTTCTTTTATTGTACCATATAGAAAAGCACTTTTGACATCCATTTGGAAAACTTTAAGATTGTGGAGTGCAGCATAGGCTAAAAACAATCTAATTGCCTCCAGTCTGGCTACAGGGGCAAAGGTTTCATCATAATCAATACCTTCTTCTTGTGCAAACCCCTGCACAACCAGTCTGGCCTTGTTCTTAACAATTAGCCCATTTTCATCAGTTTTATTCCTAAACACCCATTTAGTGCCTATTGCACACTTACCTGGAGGTAGAGGAACAAGCTCCCACACTTGCTGTTTCTTGAACTGAAGAAGCTCAAGCTGCATGGCTTCAACCCATCCATTGTCCCTCAAAGCAACATGATAGTTCTTCGGCTCTAGCTGACTGATGAAGAGAGCATAGAAGCAGAAATTGGACAACTGGCTTCTGGTTGAGACACCAGCATTGATATCACCAAGGATTTGAGATATTGGGTGATTTTTCAGCTCTTGGTAAACAATCAAATCTGTGCAAGTGTTTGTAGGGTCTTCAGCAGCAGCAGATGTTGATGCAGATTCTTGAAACCATGAAGATGGTGGCAACTCAAATGAAGTTGAGGATGCAGAAATCTCATCAGCATTTGTTGTGGATGGTGCGGCTGGAGCTACAGGAGCATCAGGTTTAGAGACTCAGGTAGTTGATCACTAAACCTGAAGAAGTGATTACTACTATCATCATCATCTTCAGTAGTACACCAGGTGGTGAACTGTTGACAGGAGCAACAGCAGGAGATTGATAAGGAACATATTGCAGTATGTCCAAATCAAAGAGCTCCACAGGGCTTTGTGGAATCTTGTCCTTTGGAGATTCATTGAACTTGACATGTAAGTCTCTTCAACCATCTTTGTTCTGCAATTGAAGACTCTGTATGCCTTGCAAGTTGATGAATAACCAACAAAGTACCCTGCATCCACCTTAGGATCAAATTTCTGGAGCTGATCCTTTGTGTTGAGAATGAAACAGGGACACCCAAATGCTCTAAAAAATGAAATGAGAGGGGCCAAATGATGTAGAACTTCATATGGAGTCTTCATCAACCTCTGATTTATTAGCACTCTATTCTGCACATAGCATGCTGTGTTGACAGCTTCAGCCCAAAAGTCAATGGCAGTCCAGAATCAGCCAACATAGACCTTGCAGCTTCAATGAGGGTCCTGTTCTTTCTCTCCACGACTCCATTCTGTTCAGGAGTTCTTGGAATACTAAACTGTCTCTTTATTCCCTTGAAAGGTAGAATTCATCAAGTGTATTGTTCCTGAATTCTGTTCCATTATCACTTCTAATACACTTGACTGAGAGGGAATACTGCTTCTCAGCATACAACACAAAGTTTATGATCTTCTGTGCAGCTTCATCCTTTGAATGTAGAAAGAAAGTCCATACAAATCTGGAGTAATCATCCACAATTACCAGACAGTATTTTTTCTGTGCCATGCTCATCACTCTCACAGGACCAAAGAGATCCATGTGAAGAAGTTGTAAGCAGGCAGTGGACTTTGGTTCTTCAATAGGTGGAAATGAAACTTGTGCTGTTTTCCTTTCAAACAAGCAGTGCAGTTGTTTTCACACTTGAACTCCTTCATAGGCATTCCCCTTACTAAACTATGGTGTATCAGCTGATTCATGTTCTTGAAATTAACATGTCCCAGCCTCTATGCCATAGATTAGATTCTTGAGGAGAGGCCTTGGAAAATAGGCAAGGATGGCCTTTGAGATCAATTTTCTTGGAAAGATCTAAGGCATACACTCTTCCTGTCCTGTTGGCCTTCAGGAGAGTGTGAGCATCCAATACCTTGTCAATCAAACTCAGAACTTTGGATGACAGAATCCTGCAGTTCTGGCTTGTGAAAAGGGCAACATGGCCTTTGTCACACAATTGACTGACACTCAAAAGATTATACTTGAGATTTTCCACATGGTTGACATCATCAAACTTTATTTCCCCATTGGAAACAAAGCCCTTCCCGATGATGTAACCTCTTGCATCATTGCCAAAAGAAACAAATCCCTTCCTTCCTGGAGAGTAGTCATTAAGAAGTGAGTTGTTCCCAGTCATATGCATAGATCCTCCACTGTCTACATACCAGATGCTACTTTGGCATGTGAAAAAACCTGCATAAATAAACAATCAGTTAGTTTTGGAGACCCAAACCTTTTTGGTTTTGGGCCTGGTCTCATCAACAGATGGTAAACTAACAGGTTTATTGGACACAATAGCTTGAGGTGAAGGAGATGGTGTAGAAGAGGAATCCTTCGGCTTGGATCTCCTTTTCTGGGGTTTCAACACAGGGCCATCAAGTTGGTTAACTCTTCCCAACAGATGTTGAACCATCATTACCAGCTGTGTCTGATTCGGGAGAGAGCTTTCAGCTCTTCAGACACATTGGTATTGGTGTTTGATGATGTTCTTGTGTTGCACCATCTTCTTTTGAGCAACCTCAGCTATTGCCTGTTGCACTCCTTCCTTTTTAGACTCCTTTTGGTCATAGGAGTAACAGGATTTGATGCTGCTGGTACAAACTTGGACTCAAACTCACTCAGTTTTCATTTTAGCCAAATTTTCTTTAATTTTCTTTTTGTTTGAGTTTGGATCCCTTTTTGTACCAACAATCATCTGTGAGATGATTGAATAGACCACATATTTCACATGGTTTCTTCTTCATCTTCTGTTGATCATCAACTAAAGAAGATGAAACTACTGAAGACTTGCTCTTCGGCAGTTTAGAAGCACTTTTTGCCTTCTTGTCAACTTCCTTAGTAGGCTTCAAATCCTTCCTACTGACAGTTTTCTTCTCTTCAGTGCTGTCAGTCATTAGGATTTGAACTCCAGATGTTATCCCCTGCTCTCCAGTACCCTCAGTACTTCTAGGGATAACACTTGGGTTGATCAACTCATTGATCATGTGAGTGTCAGCAGTTGAACCATCAATATCAGCTGTTAGGTTCACAGAGGGATTACTACTGACTTCAACTACTGATGGTGCTTTATCAAGTAGTGAATCACATGATGAGGTGGATTGGTCATTACTTTCTCCATCAGATCCGCTCCTGCTCTTGAAGCAAAAACTGTAGGAGGAGCAGTGTGATTATAACCAATTCCAAACTTCACATTGGAAGCTGTTGCTTACTAAGAAGCATTTCAAAGCCCTTGCAAGATTGTACCCATCGATCACACTCTACCTGGGTGACAGCAAGAGTATCTTTGAGGTCTTTGTACTTCTCTAAGAGTACATCCTCCCTAGCCTTATCATCAGAAATTTGGCATTTTAATTTGTAAATCTCATCAGTTTTCTCTTTTAGCACAGACTCAAACTCAGCTTTATTTTTGGAAATTGTTTGTTCTAGCTCTACATTTTTATTGATTAAAGCCACATTTGCTTCTCTAATAGAGGCAAATGCTGCTATGCAAGTTTCAGAACATAATTTGGCCTTAGCCTCAGAGGATACCTATGATACCTGTGTTGAAGAGGTATTTGAGGATGATCCATCAGAGGATTCCAAAGCCATGAGAGCTAGATTTCCAAAAGGATGCTCACCACCATGTTGACCAGCACCTGAGAACAGTTGTTCATTACCAGACACATCATCTGGTAAACTGCTCCAGTCAACAACACCTGGTGTGAAGAAGCTGTGTTGTTGAAGTTGATTAGGTTGATGAGATTGGGATGGTTGAGGCTCAGGGAGTGCATGTGGTTGTTGAGCAGTGGGTGCTTGAACCTGACCTGGTTGTGGCATGTAATAGCAGGGGTATGGATATGGCATTGGCCCCTGTGGAACAAAATATGCAGGAGATTGTGGTTGATGATGATAACCAGAATTGACAGGTTGTTGCCCTCTGTTTTGTTGACTATTGCCAGGGAAAGTCACAAAGGGTGCAGGAGAGTTAGATCCAGATGATCTACATTCTCTTGCAAAGTGCCCAAGCCTGTGGCATTTATGGCACTTCAACTTACTCTTGTCAAAACCAACTTTGGTTTTGCCAGAGAGTCCTGGGAATTTCCTTCCAGTTCTTTTGTAGAACTTCTGAGATCTGATATTTATCAAGGCCATTTGGCTCAAAATATCCATCTCTTCTAAGTCATCACTGCTAATCATGTGCAACATAGTAAAACAAAACATATTGAGATAAGATATCATTTTCTGAGAGATTGCTCAGTGAAGGGTTTGATTAAGTTAGTCAAAGTGGATATAACAAATTAGCTTGCTAATTTATTCACTAAAGCCTTTGACTCAGTCAGATTAAACTTTCTGGTTGAGTCTGTAGGCATGATTAACTTAGATTAATCAAATTAAACAAACAAAATATTGTGTGTAATGATACTTAAGCATGACATATGCATGGGAAATGATAGTACACTATAGCTTTGCTTATTCCTGAATACATAAATAATAATACATCTTAGCAAGTTTCTTGATATGTGATTAGATTCATCTTGAGTGGAAACTAAATTGAGTGCATGCCAAACATAATGCTAAAGTGATTATTTGTGGGAAACTTCATTTTGAGAATACAAGGTGAGTCTTTTTCTGATGTGACCAAATCACTCATCTAAACACACTATGTACCAACACTTTATAATAGCTATCTTTGCAAATCATACTCCCTCTATTTTGTGTAAACAAAGACCTGGGTGTATGATCATTATACTGAAGTTCAGTTACAAACGGTGAAAAGATCATGATCCTCATCATCCCTTTGTTTGTGTAAACAAAGACCTGGGTTAAAGGCACCTATGTTTTATGTGAGTAAAGACCTGGTGACCTGATGATGATCATATCTAAGCTCTCAAAAGAATCCTATGTGATCAATTGTATATTATCTTGAGTTGTTACATCATTGCATTCATAAGATGCCAAATGCATCTCAAGATAGAACTTATAACTTAAAGTACATAGTTCTTAAGTGTGAAAAAGTGATGATTTGACTTGCAAAGGGAGGACAAAATCTTTGTGAATTGAATATGAAGCCCATAACAGTTATTTCCAAATCAATATGAAAACATGATAATCCGCATGCCTAGTTGATACCTGAGCTCTTGTATGGATTTAAGTGGACAATATACTTGCAATCAGAACTTTGTTCAGGTATCAATTCAACAAAATAACTCATCAGGAAGAGGCTTAGTATTATAGTATTATCCCATCATATGTGTATATATGTTTGATCATCATCATTCAGTTAAAAATCATGCTATTCCTTTTAAAGAAATTATGATAAATGCTTAATTTCACCATTAATCACAAATTTAGGGGGAATAGAATACATGAAGTTAAGTTTTTCAATCAGCAGCATTGTCTATCTTATTATCAATCTGATGGAATTGGAATCTGAGCATCATCTTAGCTTCTGGATACGTGAAAATTATATTAAAATCATTTTAAACTTTCTTGTGCTAAATTGCCATGTATACAAAGTCAACAAGGTCCTAAAGCAATAAATGGTTCTAACCAATGGACGTGGACCATACATACAACAATATTTCTCTACATTGTGCATCAGCAGAAGCTACAGTACTATCTTAAGCATCAGCAGAAGCTATAGTGATATCTTAAGCATCAGCAGAAGCTACAGTGCTATCTTAAGCATCAACAGAAGCTACTGTGCTATCTTAAGCATCAGCAGAAGCTACAGTTCTATCTTAAGCATCAACAGAAGCTACAATGTGGAAAACTTAAATGTTTATCCATAGATTGGTAAACTACGGATGAACAAAGATCAACAAACGTAATTTAATTTTATAGTTTAGTATTCTGTGAAATTTAAGTTACACTTCATCAGCAGATGTTGTTGATCCGTAAATGTTTTACGGAAGAATATGTTGAGGGTCCCACTTAATTAATGAGATAAAATTAATGTGTCTGAGAGTATGATGTGGTTTGACTTCTCAAATTCATTATTTGCTTTTTCAACTCACTTTTCAGACCTAGAAAAACACTCTCAACAAACTTTTTCACCTTTCCTCAGCAATCAAATTTTACCAAATCAAAACATTAAACAAACATATATATGTGTTCTTAATCCGCTGTTATTAAGGTAAAACATGTCGTAATATTCAAGAATGAACTATTTGATTCTTGTTTTATCTCACAACTATTCGTATTCTCATATCAATAATGTGATTCTAACAAAATCTTTTTCTTATTAAAATATGGATAATCAATTTGTGAGAGAACACAATGTGTGTGCCTTCTTAAACCCTGATGATCCTGTTTCAGAAGGGTGTCAAGAAATTATCAGATATCTAAGAAGATGAAGGTTGTTCTATGCCTTATCAGCAGAGCCTGTGATTCATCAATCACATATCACTGATTTCTGGAACTCTGCACACATAGACAAAGATGGTGAAGTTATTGTGGCTAATGTGAATAATCAACGACTGAGAGTCGATGAACAGACAATAAGAAGGGTTCTTGAGTTGGAAGATGTCGAAGCTGGTCATCCTGATGTGTTCGAAAATGAATACATAGAGAAAGTTTTTCTTCTGATGGGGTATGATGGTGAGGTCGACAAGGGAGAAATCAAGAAAGGAAGACTCTGCAAGCCGTACAGATTTCTCTGCCACACTTATCTTAAGTGCATCTAAAACAGAAAATCTGGTCTTGACAGATTTTCAAGGCATATTTCTTCTGGGATTATTGGTATTTTTGAGGGAAGAACATACAATTACTCAAAGTACATCTTCAACTACTTATGTGATCACATCAAAGTGCAGAAGGCTGATAAGATGTATATGTTTCCAAGGTTTCTGCAACTGATCATTAATGTTGATCTACCTGGAACTACTGTGGATGGTGGTGTGTTTGTTCAAGCACACCTTGGCAGATCTGTTCTGAACAAAATTTCTGGAAAATATGAAGGAGATGACATGGACTTGTTTCCACATGTGGTTGATGCTACTACAAATATTCCTCAAGAGCTTGTGTGGGAAGATAAACAAGAGGACTCTCCACCAAGGTTCAAGACACTCATTCACCTGTTATATCACACATACATCATCAACCTCAATCATCCCTACCAAATTCACAAGCAAGCCAAAACATAGAACCAATCTCTTCCTTTCACCCTCTATCACAAAATAGCCAAAACACAGAGCTAATCTCTCTAATCCACCCACCATCACCAAATCAGCTTCAAATGGAACTTTATCAACAACCTCCAAATCTAGAAAATTCAGCCACTGAGAGCATTTACACTGTGGAGACAGAGTTAGCCTCACAAGCAAGTACAGTTAAACTGTCATTATCCAAAACTGAATCCCCTGTACTCTCAAATGAAACTGAACCAGTCTCTCCGGTCACTGATCATCATCAACAACAACAACCACATGAAGAACCAAAAGTTCAAGTTATTGAAATCAGTTCAAGCTTGGCAGGTGAAGCCCATAAAGAAATAAAAGATGATGAGATTGCTTTTTAACATCAGGAAGGAGAAGAAGAAGCAAACTATGTTGATGTGATAGCATACAATGAAGACGATCTAAGTGATTCTAACATCCCTGTCAGCAAGATTTATCTGGTTGCTGAGTACAACAAGCTAGTGCTAAAATCGAACAAAAGAAAGCAAAGAATACAGGAGTTGAAGGGAGTGATCAGAGAAAAGGATGAGAGCTGATGAAACAAGAAGCTAGAATAATAAGGCTGAGAGAAGATGCTCAATGCAACAATGCAGTCATTGATGCTTTACTTGATAAGGAGTCTCAGCTTAAAGAGTCAGCAGAAACTAAAAAGGAAGAAAAAGAAAGGATGATAATGGAGCTAGAACAAGCAAATAACTCTATGTCTGTTCAATCAAATGTGATAAAAAGAAAAGAAAAATAGATTGAGCAACTCAAAATAAAGATATGTGCATTAGAGTCGAATGCTGATGTTTCAACTGTTCAAACAAAACAATCTGCTGAGGCATCAAAAGAGCTAAATCTGTACTCAAGGAAGAGAAAGTATCTTGGTGTTGCAGAGAAGAAGATGACAACTGATGAAAGTTCTTCCAAGAAACAAAAGCTCACATCTCCTGAACACACACCTTTAGTAGATTTATCTACTGTGAAGTCTATCTCTCACCAGGATGATGACAGTGATGAAGAGTGGAAAGAGTTGATCAATGAAGACTCTCCAACAGATCAGAAAGTCTCAAAGGCTGATGATCTTCTGACTTAAAAAGACATATTAGAAGAGAGGCCTGAATCAACCATATTCATGACACTCATAAACCATGGTTTCCCTTATGACATGGTTGAGAGGCTAAACATGACTGAGATGAAGAATCTGTTGAAAGAAGTTAAGCTTGCATGCTTTATGATTCCAAATTATGACTATGAAGCTTTCAGCACCTTTCAATCCATCCTAACGATAAAGAAGGAGTTAGGACATTGTGACACAGCTAAGCTGAGTAAATACAACATGACTTGCTGGTTACAAGGCCATAACTACAAACCACATGAGCTTAAGGGAAGGTCAGTAGGAGAACTTAGAAGGATGATGGAGCATGTGATGAAAGTTGAGCTGGATACTGGTGTAAAATTTAGAACTGAAGCTCCACATCCATCCTATGAGCAACAAAGCAAACTTCCTGCTGAACCTATAACAGTTGAATCTAAAGATCAGCACAAAGGGAAGGAAAAATTGATCAGAGAGCCAAGAGAAGTAATACCGGGCAAAGTATGGCCACTTAGCACTACAATGAGGGAGATAACTAAACAGAAATCCACTCTGATACAACTAATAGACCACCTCATAACTCCCAGTTCTATGGAAGAGAACAGGATCATGGCCTGGAAATATGATCCAGACTGGGATTGTGCTATTATTATAAGAACATCTGGAAGAGTTGAATACTTCCATGATGTATTTCCAGTGGTGAGTCTGCCAGAGAATGACATCAAAGATCTTGAAAGCCTGATCATCTGCAATCATCCAATTCACTCTAGAGGAAGAGACTTCTCAGCTCTAGTGGGAAAGCTCAAGACTAAATTTAAAGATGGTGTCCTTGGAGAAGCTAAAAGAGAAGATGCAGAGCATCAGAAGAGAATCAAAGGGCTTAAAAGATACAAGACTAATGCCTCAGAATCTGTAGATGATGAATTCTTGAAGAAGGTTGGCTACAAAAGTAGAATTATAGCAGCAATCAAATGCATTGAAGGGACTCAATTCACATACCCTATAACTGAATGGGGTTATGTTGAGAAAACAAGGGAGTTGGTCCTGCTAAGAAATGCTGAAAACAAGAAAGCTTACTGGATTAGGATCTTTGATCCTGTGGAAATCAAATTACTTCATCCCAACTACACCTCGTACCTTAATGACAAATTCTTTCCCAAGCTGGCTGATGAAAAAGCACAAAATGATTTGTTCCTGCATATCCATGTGATACAAGTGATTGACAATTACATGCCAAAGCCTACAAAAGAAGAAGATTCAATGCTGGACTGCTGAAGGGAACAACTTTTGATGAATTTACAGAACTCAGAATTTCAGAGCAAGATGATCTAGAATTGGTGAATAACAACAATGTGTTAGACACACTCGCTACAGAGGAAGATGTTCTGGGGATAAGCTTTGAGACTCTGAAGAAGTTCAGCAAGATGAAGATCAACTACAAGTATGATGATCAGAAGACTGCTGTGTCTTACTTCTATAACAAGATCATTGCCAGAGTCAAGGAGCTTTCTGTTTTGAAGGATTGATTACAAGGATCTAAGCCTAAGGGGGGGGGGAATTGTTACATCTAGGTGTTATAGGTCTAGATCAATTTGTATAGGCTTAGAACTTTAATCAATTCTTGTAATAAATATTTGTAATTTTCATTATTGTGTATGCATTAAATATATAGGTTAACCCATTTATGTGTGTGTTGATTTATGTATGGTTACAGGTACAAACATTATACTTGGTCAATTTATGAAATTGACCAAGTGTAAGAAACATCTACGGATGAACATTTTGTTCTTCCGTGGATATGTTTCTTAGAAGTAACCTTACATCTGAAGATCCTCTGCGGATGAACAACCAGAACTAAAGAACAAGTTTCCTGCGGAAGAACAAATCATCTACGGAAGAACAAGACTTCTACGGAAGAACAAATCATCTACGGAAGAACAAGACTTCTACGGAAGAACAAATCATCTACGAAAGAACAAATTCCTACTGAAGACACTATTCCTGCGGAGTCCAAACACTTGTATAATACAAGTGTTACAAGTCAACAAGGCAGTTATGCGAATCCCTAGAAATCCGATGATTCCTTAACTGAAACAAATCAAATCCCAAGAGATCTGATGTTTCCTATAACAGAAACATCATTGTCTATATATATGGATCCTAGGTTTCGATTCAAGCATGATTGTTTAGACGATTGATTGAACAACAACAGCAATAGCAATACGACAATCACATCAAAGTCTCTCAATCAAACCCTAGCAGCCGTCACATCATAACAAACTTTGATATCATTCATTCATTATATTTGTAATCATTAACATATTCTAATAAAATACTTATTATTCATTAATTGTGTTTTGTTGAATGTGTTCTTGAATATTTATTGATATTTAAAGTTGTTACAAACAATTAAACCAAATTAACTTTGATTCCGCAAACGTTGACTTGCCATCAACCGACACTGATAGTTCCTAACTGTGATCCTTGGATTCACATATCCCATATTGTTTCTTAGCATCCATGATTTATATTCCTGATCCTTTCTTTTTATTATCCCCTACAAAGAACATATAACTTATTCTCACACTGAGTCTCATTGAAGACCCCCTCAGGTAGTGAGAATAACATATATCTTCCATCTTATTTAGATTCTCTCAAGCACTACCAAGACCCAACGGAATTGAACCCTTATCTTACTCTTATGTGTATACATGTACTAGTGATTCGAGTTTTACAACTTCTCTTGATGAAGAACCAAAGTATTCATGGAGAAAATGAGAACGTATTCAATTGAGTTATCTTGGATTACTTTTTATTTCAGAATAAAGGTATCACAAGAGAATGAAGGTGTGTCAGTTAAACAAACAACTTGTGCAAAAAGATTTTTCAAGGAGCTCGGTGTGAAAGAATGTAATTATTGGTTAGCATCTCATCTAAAGTTAAAGTGAACTCAGGAAAGATAAAATGGATAATGTAATGACCACGCCAGTTTAGATGGATTTTAAGTAGCTTAAGTATTTGACTCGTACATACCCATCCCTATTTCTTTTCATTTCTTTTTAATTTTGGCTAGGGTTAATCGGTCATTATGTGCAAATACCGACAATGTTATATCAAAAGGCATCAAGGAGAGTTCTTTGATACTGAACACAATTAATTATAGAGTTAAGTATCAATGTGGTCAAGATAATCAAGCACTATTTAGGCTTTTTATTATGATCCAGATGGTGAATCTACTAACTATCAAAACACTAGTGGTATGGTTATCTTCCTCGGGGAGAATGTCATCATACGGTAGGTAATTAAACAAAAAACCATAGTATTATCCTCATATGAAGCTAAGTTTTTGGCAACAAAACCAATGTTATGGTGACAATACATTGACAATCACATTGATGACTAATCTAGTATTTTAAGGAATAAGCTAAATCGTTAATACGAGTCTTCATCTTATACAAGAATATGTAAGGAACAAGTTAATCCCTTAGCATTTGTGAGGATGATTAGAGGGCAAAAGGTGGACATTTTTACTAGCACTAGCAATGGTAATTAAGTTTCATTAATGTGATATTAAGAAGTCAGCGGTTGTCAAGTTTGAGCATAGTGTGATGTATTAACAAGACCTAAGGGAGAAATGAAGATAGGCCCTTTGTTAAGTAGTTGGGTGGTTACCTATATTTTTCTTGTAAGTACTTATGTCATGGTATGATGAAAGCATTAGTTACTCCTTCCCACTAAACCTACTATCTAGTTTACTTTCATGATTAATAGTGGGTGTGACCTGCGCTATGCAGCGGTCATTAAAAAAGCTAAAAAAAATTCATTCCGATGATTTATAGTTAGTACTAACCACCCAAAAAACGAATACTTACGAAACACTAATGAAAAGTAAAATATAATAAAAGTACTATAAAAATACCTCAAAATAGAGAAGAAAAATAACAAATGCGTAAATTGTGACTTTACTATAATTAACGAGATTTATTGTAAATTGATTAAAAGAAAATTTTGATATAACTTGATAGCATAAGTAAAAATTAAAAAAAAAGTTGATTAAATGTAATATTAACATAACTTAAAAGTTTAAGTATAAAATTTTTTTAAAAAAAATTAAGCGATATATTAAATGTAAATTTAAACCCATTGGAAGGCTTAAATATACAATTTTAAAAAAGACAAAATGAGTACTTATTATATCATCATTATTTTAAAAAAGTATTTAGTAATTATATAGAGAACTTTTAAATACTATAATAATTATTTATAAATTTAATTTTATAATAATAATAATAATTATTATTATTATTATTATAAAAATATTTAGTACTTATATAGTGTACTCAAATAAAATAATATATATTATAAATTTAAATGTTAATTTAAATTATTATAAATAATATAATATATAATGTAGTGGATTAAATAGTCTCATACTAATAAATAACATATTAATAATATGTATTAGTTAATTTATTAATTAAAAAAAAGTTTATTTAATATGCATTCATGTAATGCGTCTTTAGACTATCCACAACACAACGCCCTTAAACTCGCCCTTAGCCTCTTCTTTGCCGCCCTTCGGAAGGGTTGCGTTGTGCAGGCTCATCCGTCCTTCATCCGCCATTTGCCAAGGGCGCTCCATGGATGTTTTTTGTGGGACCCACACACAAAAATGTGTGTTGTTTTTTTAATGAGTGTTGTGGGAATGATGGTATTACGGGTAAAAGTTGATTGTGGGAATGATTGATAGAAGTTAGTGAAAAACTAATATGACATGCTGACTGAGACTATCTGTGGAAATGACGGCTTTTAGCGTTGTGAACAGTCTTAGTTGTTTCTTAATTCTTTTATTGTTATTTTTAGTTTTTCCACGTTAAATTTAGTGAATGTTTCCTACTCATATTAGCTTCACCCGACTAGCTACCCTCGTCCTTGTTACGAACATAGTCAAGTGCTTTGTTGCAAAGGTCTACTGATAGGAACCATACGCCCACTGACGGAGGATTGAAGTGGCTGGAGGGGGCCGCCGCCCCCCACTCTTTTTTTCATTGGTAGTGTAAAAATTTAATCCGGTAGTGTAAATTTTTAGCCTGATACTGTAAATTTTTATATAAAACTCGAGTTCGTCCCCCTTAAACAAAATCAATTTTGCACCCGCCCCCTTACGGGAATGTTGAAGCTCCGCCACTGCATAAGTAAAAGTTGATAAGTATCATGTTATATTCTCAAACAGATGAAGATTTCATCTTCTAGTTAGATATTAATAGTGAAAAAGCTTCTAGAAGTGGAATCACGTTACTATTATTTGTCAATGTGTGTGTGGATAAAAATGATGTTGTTACAACCATAAAAAAAAGTTGATTTGTAAACTTCATACCTTGGATGTTCGATGTATCTTATGCTTATTACATTGATAGATTAGGATGGGTCGCTCGCATCCCATGAATTTTTTTCTATTCCTATCTATATGAAGAAATCTTGACGGACCTCATGAAACTTTTATACCAACCCCTATAAAATATTGAACGAGCTCTAAAAATGTTAACAGTGACCCGAAGAAATTTTGAGACCAACACTAATTTTAAAATTGCCCTCTATTAAATAATTAACTAATACAAATGTATTACTTTGGACCAAAAGTTCATTAAAAACTACTTGGATCATATAAGTCTCAATCAAACAATTAACTACTAAGCTCATAGCTAATTTAGTTTTGAGTTAAATTCACTTTTGTTTGTTAAAGTTTGATAAAAGTAATCATTTTTTTTTCAAATGATAAAAGTAATCAAACAAAAGTTCATTTTTTTTTCAAATAATTAAAAATATTAATTTACCTTCAAAAGTTTTATAAGTTGTTTTAATTTTAATCCAAAAATTTTATTATTTGGATTCAAGTTGAAACATTGATGAAATTTTTGGACTAAATTGAAATAACTTACGAAACTTTTATAAGTAAATTAATATTTTTAATATTTTGTAGAAAAATAGTTATTTTTATCAAATCTCAAGGATGAAAAACAGACTTAACTTTTTAGTTTTTAACTTATTAAGCCCATTTTACAAAACCCAATAAAGATTTATACAAAATTCAAATTCAAGTGTTAAATAAGAATGTAGAGAAGCCAAAGTGAGTCTAAGCTTGTCTAGGTTCTTGTTGGGCTCATTTTTTCTTAAGAGGTAGAAAGTTTGACTCGTTTACAATCTTAACATTAATTGTTAATGTTAGTTTAAAATTGAAACATGTTAGTAGTTCAATTTTCAAATTATTTGTTTAAATTTGGTTTTTATCTTTTATATTGCATGATTTTTACCCAATCTATCCTAGGCTGTACAAAAAAAATTATTGACGATAGACAATAAACCCCTAAAAACTTTTGACCCTCGTAAAAAAAATTTGGGTCTGCCGCCGGTTTATTAAGCATTACAAAATAACCAAAACCAATAATGATACATCTTCATTTCCTAGTCTTTCCTTGTTTGTAAGTTGTAAACCCACAGAGAAATGAAAGAAATCCTTAGTATTTTCTTTAATCAAACAATAAGTAAGAAATTGAATCTTATGTTATAACAAGTTGCATTTTTGTACCGACCCAAATATTAATTTCCAACCCAAATAAAGAAACCCCTAAACCCTCACAAAATCGTGCAAATAAAACCTAACCACACTGACTCTTCAGACTACATTCACTAACATCAGTTGGCCAACACCACCAACTTCCTCTTCAACAAAATGCTATAAAAGTCTGCCAACAAACAAGACTCACTTAACCATGGCTATACCACTGGCTCTAGGAATTTTCATAGCCGCAATCGCGGGCATAAAAGCCGATCAAACTTCAGTTGTCACGGCCCCTTCACTCGTCACCTTCGTGTTTGGTGATTCTTTAACAGAAGTTGGCAACAATAACCACTTGCCATATTCTCTAGCTAGATCAGATTTTCCGTTTTATGGTATCGATTACAAGAACCAAAAACCCACGGGTCGGTTCAGTAATGGGCGGACCATTGGTGATATCATATGTATGTACATTATGATGTTACTCTCGCGGTTATAAGTTGAGACCTTATGTTATTTTTTATGGTTTTTTGCTGTTGTTGCAGCTGAGAAGCTTGGAATTCCGTCTCCACCGCCTTATCTTTCGTTGAATCCAACTGATGATCTGATCTTGAAAGGGGTTAACTATGCATCTGGTGGTGCTGGTATTCTCAATGACACTGGACTCTATTTTGTAAGATTTAATTTGTTTATCCGACTCTAATTCTTGTCTCTTCTTATAAAAATTGAGATTTTACTGGTTACGTTTGTTTTTTTTTTCATTTCTGTTACATTAACCGTTGGAAAACAGATTCAAAGAATGTCGTTCGATGATCAAATAGATTACTTTGAGAACACAACAAAGGTGATCAAGGCAAAGATAGGAGAACAAGCTGCTAATAAACTTTTAAAAGAGGCAATTTACTTCATTGGAATGGGTACGAGAAGAAAAAAACATCCATTTTTTAAGAAATTATATAGTGAGATCATAAGTTTATGTTTTCGACAGGTAGCAACGATTACATTAACAACTTCCTGCAGCCGTTTCTTCCTGATGCTCAACAGTACACGCCCGATGAATTCCTAGAGATTTTAAACTTAAAATTAGCTGAGCAGTTCACGGTAAGAATGTAGAGGGCCAAGAGGATCCGTTTGTCTTTTAGAATTTATGATTTTTTTTTTGTATATAAAGTTTTCTATTTTTCTTTTAAACAGATGAATTGGACCTTTTAAACGTAGTAGGTTGGAAAATTTATGACAACCCTTTGACTAAAAAGTTATGATTTCGTCAATGTTTATGCTTTACAAAAGTCTTAATGAACATTTTGTTTGCGGTGGTGAAAGAGGCTTTACTTGCTCGGGGCACGAAAGATGATTTTTCATGGGCTCGGGCCTCTTGGATGCATCCCTTCCCAACGAGCAAAATCAAGCAAGAGTCAATGCTTACATAACGTAAACGAATGGGTGATTCAGTTTAACTCGAAAGTGCAAAAGTTGATAAACATTCTAAATGTCAAGCTCAAGAACGCACATCTTACATTCGCGGACACTTATCAAGATGTTCTAGATTTGATCGAAAATCCTTCCAAGTATGGTAGGCACCCTAATTGAAACTTAATAATAAGGTTGTTGTTATATTAATAGTAGTTTATTAATAAGTATGGTAGGCACCCTAATTGAAAGACATTATACAATATATTTGTTGTATAATGTGTAAAAACCTACACGGACACTTATCAAGATTTTCTATACAAACAATCGTCATTTGTTGTATAATGTGTTTCTGTGTAGGTTTCAAGGTGTCTAATACGTCATGTTGCAACGTTGATACGGCTATAGGAGGATTGTGCTTATCCAATGCAGAAGTGTGTAAAAACCGTCACGAATATGTATTTTGGGATGCTTTTCATCCGTCTGATGCTGCGAATGCAGTTTTAGCTGATCATTTCTTTTCAAAATTGTTTGGCGTCACCAATGGTTCGACGGCTCTTGCACCAAACAGTGAGGGATAAAAGTTACATGATGTGTATTTTGTACCTTACAACATGAAGGCCAGATCAATTTAAGCATATTAGAACCCTATATATATAGCACTGACTTGTTGTGCTTGTTTTAAACTAGTAAGAGGTGTTTAGTATATGAGATAGAATAATGGATGTTCTTTGTGCTATGATAAATAGTGCAAGTCTGTCATCATGGGAAAAATAATACTATATTTTAAATATTAGTAACCAAAATGTCATTTAAAAATCTTTATTGGCGTAATTTTGTGTTTCTCCTGCCGTAGGCTACAATCAAATAAAGGGAATTTTATGATTTTCGCCTGATGAAAGTAGTTTTCATTAATAGCCATTGATTTTGTAATTTATCAAATTTGATAAATAAGATAATATCATTTGTCCTAATATCACCAACCGTTGCATATGGTATTACCAGAGATTGGTATCGCCCGATTATCGCTAAAAAATTATGTATTTCACTCATGGGCGATCTGTACGTGGAATGTCGGGAGCAATTGGTTCGTCGTATCGCCGGTGAGCGATACATATCCCCGAGAATAATTATCAAATAGTTAAATAATTAAAAAAATAAAGAAAATTAATAATATGTGTAAGTTATAGAAAATATGTAATTTATAGAAAATTAATAATATCTGTAATTTTACAACATTAATAATTTATGTAATTTATAGAAAATTAATAATATATGTAATTTAGCTATTAAGCTAGTTCTTATAACTTATATAAATGTGTCGGGATGTAAGTATTTTCAATTTTTATTAATTAGATATTAATAATGAACTAGAATTAAGCTTCCCGCGTTACGAGCGGTATAAAATCATAGAAAATAACATCAGTGTCATATCACCACTAATAACTATCAACATTGAAAGTACGGTGTGTTGATATGAAAAAATAAGACCAAAACATAAAACATATAAAAATATAACTAAGTCGATTTATGACTCAAGCGTTGCGACCTGTTAAAGGGAGAAAATAGACAAAAAATGATAAGCCACGCACGCACGTTGTGCTGTGTTAACTCATAGAATTTAGAAACGATACGTAAAGTGAAATGTAAAATTGGTGAGTCGCACATGCATGTTCATGTCATGTTAACTTGTAAAATCTAGAACAAACATAAGACGAAAAGTTGAAGAATATGAAAAGTATAGAGGACCAAAGTTGAAATTATAAAATTTCGTGAGATTAAATTGCAAAAGATGAATAGTTTTAAGTTTAAAGTAAAAATAACCATACTTTAGAATGTTACTTTACAAAATATAAAAATATTTGGGTTAAAAGTGAAAAGTCAATTTTTTTTAAAAAACACCCTATATATATTATACAACATCATTATACATAAAGAAATTGATAATTAATAATATATAAATGATCAGTAAGAACCATTATTAATGAATAGTTTTTTAATATAAATTTCAAGGAAATTATCAACTTTGTAATATGTAATGGTGGAAGATGAAAGTTTAATAATAAAGTTGAAAAGTTTAATAATGAAGTCAAAAAGTATGTATTTATAAATGTTCGATGTAATAGACAGGTTGTGTGTCTACCAGTGAATATTACATTTCAAGAATTGAAAATTCTTATCTTTGATATATTTGGTTTTAATAAACGTATATGTTTATATTATCAAATGTTTACGTACACTCATTCAATTGAAATATTGAACGATAATTATTGTTTATTATTCATAAACCTTATTGTTAATGATCCAAATTATATTTTTAAATGATATGTTACCGAGGAGAATGATGTTGGTAGTAACTCAACAATTAAATAAAATCATATTTTGGAAAACAAAAATTTGGATTTAAATGATGATTTTAAAAGGCTGAATTTTCAACTTTTATTTATCAAGGTTATGAGGATAAAGTTTCAGTGGGAAATTTTTGTTCATTGCCCAAGTTTTTGCTAAATTCTACTGATAATAAACTTAAAAGTTATAAGTCAACATCTTCAAATGTTAAAGTTGATCAATGTTTTAATAATAAAGATGATCTTCAATAGGAACTATGTAAAATGTGTGTTAGTAAGTGTTTTGAACTAAAGTCAAAGGATCATCAAAGAAAATATTTGAAGCATCATGTCTTAACAAAGACTGAAGTTAGCGTATCAGGGCATATGCATTCGAAAGTTCAAACATTTTTCATGTTAGATAATATAACAATAATCATACTTGTTCAAGAATACAAATTTATCCCACTACTCATCAGGCAAACAAGAAAGTCGTCAGTCATATTATTAAAGATCAACTTAAAGACAATGTGTAGAGATTATATGAAGAGATTGATGCAACCCAAACGACCAAAATCTCTCCTGCATGCTGCACAAGTACACTGAAGAAGAATGCTTTGGAAGTTTCACACATGCAACAAAATTATTCTAAGTGTGAAATCTTCCGAAGCCAAGACCAATATCTTCCGAAGCCAAAGATGAAGTCTTCTGAAGCTTCAATAGAGAAAGTCTTTCGAAGCTCAACTCTTGAAGATAGATTTCTTCTGAAGACTTTTAACAACATGCTTTATCTTATGTATTTTTCCATAAAGTTGGACCCCTTTCCGCTACAACTCTGTAAAGTCACATGAGTTGGTGAAAAGGTCCATGCTTTTGATAACTATACATTGAGGTCTTGAGTCTGTAACTTTCTACTTCATGTACTTTATCCTTTTTTGTAATAGATAAGTATGTGAGCTATGGCATGTCATAATCACTAGTCAAAAGGCAATCTGCCTTTTGACTCTACAATTGATTTTGTTTTGTGTCTAGTCAATTGTATTTAGTTGGCCTTCAAGTATGGCCGGCTGTAGGATGTAGTATAAGTATCTCAGGTTCTTGTAACTTTTTTATGCTTTGTAACACTTGTAATAGAACTTGAGAAAGCAATATACTACAATCTTGAAAACCATATACTTATGTATCTTGTTCTTTTATTCTATCTTATACTTAATTACTTATGTTCTTAGTATCATCTATTGTGGTTAATCCAGTTCACTGTTTGATTAAGTTAAGTTTATTCTCTTCTTTGTGTTGTTGTATTGAAAGTCTCACGTACACAAATACTAAACTTTTCAAATGGCAGCCATTTCTAAAACTAATATAGAAACTGGAACCACGAACAAGTCCACACTGATCACTCTTGAAGACTTTGCTACCTAGTGCCTAAGAATGGAAGGTTTCATCATGTCTCTAGACTTAAGAATGTGGGAGTCTGTTGAAAATGGACCTTACATACCATACACCCCTTCTGGTACTGGTGGTGGCATGATCCCCAAGGCTGTGGCTGACTACCTAGATGAAGACAGAAAGAGAGTAGAGATTGACCGGAAGGCCATGACTGCTCTTCCAAACTCTGTATATAGAGGTTTCAAGAAATGTAAAACAGCTAAGCAGTTGTGGGATGCATTGAAACTGATGTATGAGGGTTCCTCTGAAGCAAAGGAGAACAAGAAGGATCTCCTGAAGTAGCAGTTTGAAAATTTCACCTTCAAAGCAGGTGAAACCATGACTCAACAATACTTTAGGTATGTTGAGATTGTGGATACCCTAGTGGATGGAGGAGTTGCTCTTGAGAAAAGAGACATTGTAAGGAAGTTCATGTCCTCACTTCCTAGGTAATGGACACACTACTGTGCGGTTATCAAAAGGACTAAGAACCTGAAAACTCTCACCCTGATAGAGTTATATGGGATTCTCAGTGGCTACCAGATGGAGATGAACATGCAAGGTTCATCTGGCAACTCCAACAATCAAATGGGTTCAGCCCTTCATGTGATTGAAAGGGATAGCATAGAACCCCAACATCATCTCATATACTATCCTGACAACTCACCAAAGGGTCCTTTCATCACCTTCCCAGAGACACCAAGGAGAACTATACTCAAGGAAGCCCATTCCAAGAGACAAATTCTTCTCAAGCCTTTATGTCTTCTGTTGAAAGTTGTGGCAGCTTTCTTTTCACCCTTGAAGACCTAGACTGTATCCATCCAGATGATCTGGAGTACATAGAAATAGTCCAGCAGATGGCTCTTCTCACTCACAAAGCCAAGAAGTTCTACAAGCGGACTGGAAGGAAGTTCCCTAGTAATGCAACCAGTGGAAAGTTTGTGCTGGATAAAAGAAAATTCAAGTGTTACAACTGTAACTTGATGGGCCACTTTGCCAGGGAGTGTTAGGCACCAAGAACAAATGGTGGCCAAGCATAATCCAGACCAAACTACACTGACAAAGCTATCCAGAATGAGAAGCCAAAGAAGCAAGTTGTTGTTGCTGTTGAAGAAGGAGGCTTTGACTGAAGTTTTCAGGTGGAAGATGCTTCTCCGAACCAATCACGGATGGCAGATCATGATGAAGCCATGGTACTGTAACATCTCTATACCCTTGAATGCATTGCTAAAGTTAACAGATACAGGTCCTACAACTTAGAAATAAGATCCGATCTTAAGTCCTTGAACATCTTAAAAGCAAATTTTAGAAAGTCTGAAAATGATTATAAACTGAAGATTGAGGACTTAGGAAAACCATTTCAGTTCTAAAACATGAGCATACAAACTTTAGGACTCAGATCAAAGATCTTATAACTAAGCCGACTGAGTGCCAGGCTGAGCTTATGATTAGCAAAGCCAGGGCAGAAAAGTATGTTCTTGAAGAAGAGACCTTCAATAACATGATATCCTCATCCCTGCACAACAAAGTGTGCTATCAAAACAATAAGGGACTAGGATCAAATGAGATAGCTCCTCTACACACAATCTTATCTGTAAGATTACCTAGGTGTGGAACTTGTGAAGATGAGTTTCCTCTCATATATCCTTTTAGTGAAGAGGATGAAGAAGTGATAGTGAAGAATCTCTATGAGAAGAGTGAAGAGTGAAGAGGAGGATTCTAAGAAGGACCACTATCCTTCTGAGAAGAAGAAGAAGAAGACTGTGATGACCAAGTCAATGAGAAAGAACTTGATCAGAAAGAGCAAAAGGAAAGCAAGGAAGGCTCAATAGATCAAGGCTACTTTGGACTCTAAGCAGAAGCAAGTATTTATCTCTACAGGGTTTGAAGTAGTAAAGACTGAAGACATCAACCTAAACTCTTCTGCTAAGAGTTCTAGTTCATGTATAAATCATCTCAGGGTGTGTGTTCATTGGATACTCTTCCCAAGCTAAGGCTTACAGAGTATACAATCTCAGAACTAGAATTGTTGAGGAGTCAACCAATATGACTATCAATGAATACACACCCTGTGTGGCTGGTTATGGTCTGATTGGATGTTTGATCTTGATTTAGTTACCAACTGTTTTAACAAATCTTGTGAGACTGTTTCAGAATCTGCAGAAAATTTAAATACAGGTGATCTTGATCCAAGATTTGAGTTAAGAAGACCTTCATGTAATACATCTCCAGCTCCAGTTGGAACTACTTCTACAAATAAAGTTTCTATCAGCACCATAATGACAAACTCAGCTGATACATCTGGATGCCTTCAAATTCTAGCTCAGAGGCTTTACAACTAGATAAAAATGCTTCAAATGTAGAAGAAAACAATGGAGGTGGTGACACTGATCAGGAATTTCTTGATGCTGATAACCACTCCATAGATGACAACATCAATGATGTCACACACTCATTGGATCAAGTCTCTCTTAAAGTGTGCTGATGTAGTGGGGGAAACATCCATGCCAGATCTAAATTTCTCTAATTTAGATCTTTCTCAACAACTTTTTGTGATACCTCAGCTAAGGATCCACAAGTCCCACCCCACCACAAACATCATTGGAGATGTTGTCATAGCGGTAAGTACAAGAGGACAAACCCATGAAGCAATTTTTTTTCTTCACTCTTGTTTCTTATCCCAAATAGAGCCAAAGAATATTGATGAAGCTCTAAAGGATGGAAGTTAGGTTGAAGCTATGCAACAGGAGCTACTTCAATTCAAAAGGCAGAAAGTTTGGAACCTTTGTCCTCTTCCTCATGGGAAGACTACCATTGGTACCAAATAGGTGTTTAGGACAAGAAGGATGATAGAGGTGTTGGGTTTGTTTGACACATTATCAAAGAAGTTTAACCATTTAAACTTGAAAACACAGCGGAATAATATCTTAATATCATGTTTATAATCTGAAAATTAAAGCACATAACTTTCTTGATACATATGTACCTAGATCTTGATCTTAATGTAATAGGCCTTGAATGTCTTACACTGATGTAATATTGGTACTTAATGAAATGAGATTGTTTGATTTTCTTTATCATGTTTAATATTTCATTAATGAGTTGTTTAACGCATATTGACTTGATTATATAGGTTTGTGGTTGATTGAATTGATATAAATAATGTTATGACATTTAATACATTCAAACTTAATAACATGAAGTTATCATGCGAATGGCCCATGCTAATGGACCATACGCATGAACAACTTCATACGAATGACTCAGTCGCACGACTGAACCAGGAGACTGGATCAGTCGTATGATTGTCACACAAGAATGGCTCAATCGCACGACTGAATACTCAGTCGTGCGAATGGACCACTGTATGACTCAATTGCACGACTAAACCATGCTAATGGTTCAGTCGCCCGAATGAGCAACCCTTACCTATAAATACCACCTAATTTGTGGAGAAACGTAAGCATTGAATACACTTCGACTCCAGATGTACCCCAGCCATCCAGAAGCCTCTAAGTTCATACTCCAAGTTCATAGAACGCTGTAGATCGATTCCTAATCGCTTCTTGACGTTAGATTCAATACATAATTGTGTCTACGTGCGTTCTCAATGATTGGATCGCTAATCAAATAGGATTCCGCACTATTTGGTTTGGTTTACATGTTAATAAGTAGGTATTTCGTTCAAATACCAGATTCTAACAAGTGGTATCAGAGCCAGGTTCTTGATTACGTGTTGATTCAATCGTTTTTGATACAAAAATTGTGTTTTTACACCAAAAACGCAATCTTTTTGTGTCAAACGGAGTTTTAGACGTTTCCTGACCATAAAGTTTAGTTTTTCCGGCATACCGCGATTCGGGTTTGTGAAAATTCGAGTTTTTACGGCCAAAACATGTTTAACCTACGAATTATCAAACTTCAGCAGGTTCAGTCGCACGATTGGCTCAATCGCACGACTGAGTTCATTCTTATTCTCCAACTGCACGATTGGACTCATTCGTACACTTATTTGTACGATTGAGAACCCTATTCGGACTGTTCAACCGCATTAGTTCATTCGGCCGACTGACTCATCCGCATTTGTTCAGTCGCACGATTGAACCATTCGCCTAGTTCAATCGCCCGAATAAGCCCAATCTCCCGAATAAGCCCAATCGCATACCTTCATTCGCTCACTTAAGCAGTTTGTTAAATAGTAAAGTTAAGTGAAACGGAGGACCAGTTTTCAGCATACACAGCAAGTAGAGATACTCATATTCAGAATGTACTGTTGCTGGAGAACGAAGTGGGAATTCATAATAAACCCCCTACGCTTATCACGTTAGATGACTACCCATAATAGAAGCAGTGTTTCGAAATATACTTAAATGGAGTAGATAAAAATTTGTGGGAGGCAATAGAGTCAGGGTACGACATGCCGGTAGGAGCTGACGGATTCAAACTTACATTAAGTGGCATGTCTGATCCACAAAAGGTAAAACACAACGCTGAAAAGAAAGTCTACGCTTTGCTCACTCAGTCTATTCAAAAGGATATCTTCCATCAGTATTCGGAATACACTCAAGCAAAGAAACTATGGGATGCGTTGGATAAGAGGTATGACGGAAATGCCTCACTCAAGGTGATTAAGGCCAAAGCTTTGAAGAAAGAGTTTGACAACTTCTCTTTAATAGGAAAGGAAGGCCTGGATGATGTGATCGACATATACTACCACTTGAGGAGTGAGATGCACACTCATGGAGTAACTACGTCGATAGAGGATAAGGTATCCAACTTTGCTGATGGATTACCGGAGAAATGGGCTTCTTTCATTTCATATCTCAGACAGATCTAGCAGTTTCAAATCTTCATTTGAGTATTGCTCTTTCTTCTTCGGAACCATCTCATTGGTTTCCGGATTACTCACCATAGGCTTATATGGTCCATGAACCACAGATTTCCAACAACCTGAACTGTTGACAGATAGGTGATGGAGCATTCGGCGTTGCCATATGTTATACTCACTCCTAACAAGCATCGGAGGCTTTGTTGAGGAGCCAGTATTGTGAGGATCATTGATTGATGTAGCCATTTTCACCAATTCAAACAGATTCAATGAGATTTTAACAGATCTACCTCAACAACACAGTTTGAAACAAGATGAATCTCAAATTAATTCACCGGAAGCAACATAAAATCAAACTCTATAACCAATTCTTGCAAATTTGCTAATTCGATCAAACTTAGATATCAAAAGATCAGTTTCAATGATCAATTGTTAAATGATTAACCAGCTCTGATACCATTTGAAAGGATCGGGATCTAGTTTGATCAATTAGATTAAGATTTGCAGTGGAATAGCACAAGAATTAGACGAAATTTAAGCAAGAATAATATGAATATTCAATCAAACAATGACGGTTATAGAGAGAGAAAGTTTTCTGCAAAGAGGATGTTTTCATTCACGCACACACTTCAGTTTCAAGGAAATTAGGTCAACATTCCTTTTATAAAGGAATGTGACATCAGCTGACATCACTTGATAGTGACAGCTAACTTATTTATACAAACAACTGAAAGTAAACTAAACTACTGAAGATGTCCAGAACAACTGAGGACACCTTCATAAAAGCTAAGTACAAGCTATCATTACAACTACTGAAGTTATAACATCTGAAGTGTAAGAGCTTTAGATGTTTTACATAATATAAAACTACTGATTACAAACTACTGAAAAGTAACCATCACAACTACTGAAGAGAACTACTTCAGCTGTTGTCTTCAGACTTTGTCTTCAGCAGTTGTCTTCAGACTTTGTCTTCAGCAGTTGTCTTCAGACTTTGTCTTCAGACTTTGTCTTCAGCAGTTGTCTTCAGACTTTGTCTTCAGACTTTGTCTTCAGACATTGTCTTCAGACTTTGTCTTCAGCAGTTGTCTTCAAACTTTTTCTTCAGACTTTGTCTTCTGGCTTTGTCTTCAAACATTGTCTTCAGCTGTTGTAGACCACTTCAGTTGTTTTGATGTCTGTGGGACTTAAAGGTTTTTCTGATCTGGCTCATTGGTTCTTTTGGTCCAACAAAGGGATGCTCTCGAAGTTAGATATAAATGACTTCATTCTGAAACTGAGAGAAGAGGAGCTTAGGATGAAGTACAGAGCACAAAAAGCCAACTACGATCAGAATCCTACACTCTACAATGCGACTCCTCAGGCCAAGACATCTGGAGCACCACTGCAGACTGCCTTCGTCTCAAGCTCAGCAGTTCCAGCACAAACTTCTACTTCAGGGTCCGAAACGTTAGGGTTATCTGGCACCTAGTATATCATACCTGAAGCTAATGTAGCAAAATTGAAAACCGATAACTTCGGTAATGTGACTGTTGAGGTGGCCAAAGAACACATGGACCTCTTAGTTGTTGTAGTCCATTCTTATGATGGACTAATTGCTGGAAAGATAGGAAATTGTCACCTGGCAGATGAGGAGTATGAACAGGTGGACGAGATGGAGTTGGAACGAATGGACATAATGTGGGCTTTGGCAAGTGCTGTTCGAAGAGCTAAAAAAATTGTCAAAAAGACCGGATGGAACTTGGTTGCAACCAATGACATGACCTTTGGCTTCGACAAGTCAACGGTAACTTGTTTCAACTGTGGGGAGAAGGGGCACTTCAAGCGAGAGTGTGTGAAGCCAAAGAAGACCGATAATAGCAATCCCTTCTCGTCCTTTAATCGACAGGACAAGGCCATATCTAGCAGTTCTACTTCATCAAGCAAGGACCCCAAAGCCTTGACTACTAATGAGGATGAAGGGCAGGACTGCAGCTTTCGGTTCATCTCACCGGGAGAGTCCAACATAGCTAGTGTGGAGGACATAGATGACGATTTCGCCAGTGAGGGAGATATAGCAGTAGAGATTGCGATGTCAAATTCTGAAGACACTACACATGTGGTCAACCACATGCCTGAAGAAGAAAAATCTCCATCAACGTCAGAATCACCAGAACTAGAGACAACAGCTTCTTCGCTCATGGCTGATTCCTCTTCAACATCTCAGGTAAGTACTACTGACCAGTTGTTTAATAATAATGCTTGTTTAGATTGCTATAAATTTAGAGAAAGTATAGATTTGAAATTTTCTAGGTTATTAGATCATAATGATAGCTTAGTAAAGGATCTGGAACTGTGCACTAAGGCAAATAGAGTATTAAAACAAAACGAGCACAGTTACAAAGAAAAAATAGACCCATTGAACAAACAGCTTAGGAAAACAAAAGTAGTTGCCTTTAACCAAGCAAATGACATTAGGTATTATCTTAACTCCCTAGAGGACACTAAAAAGTAGAAAGCAGTTTTAGAAGTAGAAGTCAACTCCTTAAAACAATAACTGCACAGTTGGACAAGTTCATCTCATGTTGTCCAACACTTAGTGAGAGAGAGAAACAATAGGGAGGGATTGGGATACAAAGTGGTTCCACAACCACCTGAGACCTTGATGAACACCAAAAGTAAACCGATTAACAATAACCCTATCAAGAATCATATGGTATCCACTCCTCTTGTTAGTGACCCAGATTCTGTAAGTAAATCCACTAAATCTAACACTAAACAAAAGAAGGCCACTTCAAAGGAAAAAAGGAAAGATGCCTTGTGTTAACCTGGAAATAGAGTTTGAAAAGGTTAATTTAAAGTCAGGGTCAAACAAAGTAAAAACAAAACCCAAAAATATTAGACCTAATCAATCACGAGTATCATGTCAAAGTCCAGGTAAAGCAATTAAGTTTGTAAAACCCAATCATACATATAACAAAGAAGTGTCTTAATCTAAAAATAATAAGATCGACCATGTGACATCTACATCTCCACCAAAACATATAAACCGAAAAGTTGAAAGCAGATCCTGCTATAATTGTGGAGAGTATGGTCATATAGCGTCTCATTGTCCTTATTATCAGACAACGAGGAGGAAAGTTGAACTTCATGTATCTACACCTAGATCTTTTAAGAGGAACTCAATGACGCCTCCTAAAAGGGATAGTGAACCCAAAGTTCAACCCATCAGTCAGTCGTCTGTTTATCACAAACAGGCCTTACACAAAACTGGCCTATGGAAAGAAAAATCTGCCTCAATGTATGAAAATGAGAACAAATAGAAATCTAGGCTTCCCTCAATCTCGAATGGACAATGGGTTGAGTTTATGATGTGTGATGCCTCGGGGAAACCCAAGCCAGTGAAGGCTTGGGTTCCTAATATGAACTAATGTTTTCATTGAATGTGCAAGGTGTTCGCTATAGTGCTGAGACTAACACGTGGATTGTAGATGGCGGAGCATCCAGGCACATGACAGGGAACAGATCTCTCTTATCAAACTTCAGACAAATCAAAGGAGGGCATGTTTCATTTGCTGGAAACAAAGGCGGGTACATCATAGCCCACGGAGAAGTGGGAAATGAGAAAGTTAAGTTTGATAAAGTAAACTATGTCCAACAGTTACAAAATAACTTACTTTTTGTTTCTCAATATGTGATAAAGGCTTCAAAGTAGTCTTTGACAACAGAAGTGCTATGTTCTGAAGAAGGACTACGTGATCCTGGAGGATCAAGTCCTAATGTCAGCTTCAAGATATAATGATCTTTATGTTTTGGATCTCTCAAAGGCCTCCACAACGGATCGGGAAGTTCAATGCTTCTTGTCCAAAGCTATTGAGAAGGACTCCATCTTCTGGCATAGGAGAATGGGACACATAAATCCAAGGAAAATGAATCACTTGATCCAGAATGATCTTGTGAGAGGGGTAAATGTCAAAAACTTCCAACTCTCGGATTTCTGTGTTGCATGCAAGACGGGCAAACAGACGAAGAAGTCTCATAAGAAAAGAAAGTTCATTTAATAGAACTTCCTCTTGAGCTCCTTCATATGGATCTGTTTGGTCTAGTCAGTACAAGAAGCATCGCAAGCGACTTGTATTGCTATGTAGTTACTGATGACTACTCAAGATTCTCTATACAAGGAATTGGTAATTACACTGGAATCCCTATACAAGCTGAAGGTACGACAAGTGCGCTCAGACAACGGAACCGAGTTCAAGAATCAGTGGATGGAGGCGTACTACAAGGAAAAAGGAAATTGTGCATCAATTTACCTCTGCCTACACTCCTCAGATGAATGGGGTTGCTGAATGGAAGAATTGTAGCTTGATAGAGATAGCACAGACTATGCTGGCAGACTCGAAACTGCCTATTCAATTCTGGAATAAAGCAATGGCAAATGCATGTTATACACTTAATCGAGTTCTGGTAGTTAAACGCCATGGAATAACGTGCTACGAGTTATTACAGCAACGTAAACCTAACTTAGAGTATCTCGAGCCATTTGGCGCTCCGTGCACCCTGCTGAAGAAGACTCAGGAGGGAAAATTCAATGAGAAGGTTGATGAAGGGATCTTTCTAGGATACAACATACCAAACAAGAGATTTTACAACAACTCAACAGGTCAAGTAGAGGTGTGGTGTAACGTTGATGTTCAGAGATACATCACACCACCTGCTGGAAAAGGGCATGCTTACTTCTTCGACTATGTTGGATTCTTCAAGTCCTTCAACATATCTCTCTCTGCTTCAGAAGACGAGTTGGCAAACAAGATGATGTATGATGTCTTGAACACACTGTCTCAAGATTCAACACCATCCAGTTCACAAAGTCAATCATCTACCAACTCAGGGGGAGCGCTTTATGTGAGTGACTCTTCCTCTGATGAAGAAAGTGTGGAGAATGATCAGAACAACCAGGATGTACAGGTTCCGCCTACCACAAGTCCACAAGCATCTGATAGTGATGCTTCTGAACCTTCGGAACCTCAGACTCCTATTGCCTCAGATCCAGAACCAAATGTTCACAATCTTGATTCTGAGGTAGTTGTTCCAATAACTCCCGGCTCACGTCTAAATGTCTATCATCCTTTGGATAATGTTATAGGAGATGTGAGAGCAGGGGTTCAGACTAGAAATCAGCTGTACTCAGCTGATTATGCCTTTGTGATGGAAAAGGGATACCTTCACGATGGTGCCTATCGTTGCTTTGTGTCTCAGTTTGAGCCAAAGTATGTTAGTGAAGCACTGAATGATGAGGCTTGGGTGAGTGCCATGCAAGAAGAACTTCTTCAGTTTAAGAAGTTGGGTGTATGGACTCTAGTGGATTAACCTAAAGGTGCTAAGGTCATTGGCACCAAATGGGTCTTGAAATGCAAGAAAGATGATCAAGGAGTGATCATCAGAAACAAGGCTCGGCTTGTTGTTCAGGGTTTTCGACAAGTTGAGGGTATTGACTACAATGAAGTGTTTGCACCCGTGGCAAGGATGGAAGAAATCCACATCTTCCTTGCCTATGGATCTTATATGAAAATCAAATTTTATCAACTAGATGTGAAGAGTATGTTCCTTCATGGTGAGATTCGAGAGACAGTGTATGTCAGTCAACCCGAGGGATTTGAGGATCCATATCATCGGGCTTCATCAAGTTCTGAGGGCCTGGTATGAGAAACTCTCGACTCATCTTGTGAAACACGGTTTTCGCAGGGGAGTCATTGACTGTACATTGTTTATCAAAGAAAAAGATGGAGATTTACTGCTGGTACAAATCTATGTTGATGACATAATCTTCGGTTCCAAGAATGAAGAATTATGTAAAGAGTTTGAAGCAGTAATGAAGGCAGAGTTTGAGATGAGTGCAATGGGAGGGATAAAGTTCTTTCTCGGGTTACAGGTGGATTAGAAACCAAATGGGATTTTCCTACATCAGACCAAGTATGTATATTCTAAGTCGGTTTGACATGGAGAATGCTTCTACAGCTAGAACTCCACTTGCTACAAACCATGATGTAGCACCCGATGAGAATGGTGATCTGGTAGATGCCACTATGTATCGAGGGATGATTGGATCTCTCATGTATCTCACTGCCTCATGACCTGATATCATGTAAGCTACATGTTTATGCTCACGATATCAGGCAAAGCCTAAGGTAAACCATCTTAATGGGGTCAAAAGGATTTTTCATTATCTGAAGGGCACACCCACACTTGGGTTGTGGTTTCCTCATGATGATGACTTTGAGCTTACAGCATATAGCGACTCAGATTACGGCGGCTGCAAGATGAACTACAAGTCTACATCAGCAGGGTGTCAGTTCTTTGGGAGAAGATTAGTAACCTGATAGTGTAAGAAGCAGACCTCGGTTGCATTGTCAACCTGTGAATCCGAATACGTTGCTACTGCAAGTTGTTGTTCTCAAATCATATGGATTCAACAGCAAATGCGGGATTACGGTTTGAAATTGCAAGATCAGGTTTGTCACAGAAACACTTGGATTTCTCTCAAACTCACTTATAGACACACTCAATTCAGATGAAGTAAAGTCTTTCATATGAGTTGATAATAATATAATAAGTAGTGAATGAACACACAGAAATAAATTTTCAAGGCACTTGTATATATTATTTCTCAACTCAAGATATTACAAGACTCTTACAAGCATGATACATGAGTTACAATGAGAGACGATATATACTAGATCCTACAGCCGGATATACTTTGATACCAGCTGGAAACCTAGGACTAAAGCATATACTACAATGCTAAAGTTAAGGTATCTTAGATAAAGTATTATCTAAGATATGGTAGTCATGACATGTCCATGACTTACCTTTTGTCACCAACTAAAGATGGCAACTATACTAACATAAAAAGGTAAACAGTGGATTAAAGTATGGTCAACTGCATGGCTTTTGAGAAAACGCCATGCTGTATCTCAGAGATTTGCAGCGGAGTGTCAGGAAGGCCATACTTATGTCCACTAGATAATAGCAGTGTTTTTCGAAGGTAAGTTGGCTTCGGAAGAACAAGTTCTTCCGAACCCACTTATACTTCAAAAGAGGCTTCTATACTTTCGAGGCTTGAGGACTTCTGTACTTCGGAAGTTGACTTCAGATCTTTCTTTCTAAGTCTTGAACTTCGGAAGTAGGTTCTTTGTCTTCGGAAGTTGGAGCTTTTCCTTCGGATGTAAGCTTTACACTTTGTCTTCGGAAGAGCTCCTCTTTCCTTCGGAAGTTCCACAATTAGCTTTGGAAGTCCTTTATTTGTAGTACCAAAATCTTCTAAATGACTTGGTTTTGGTTGCACCAGCCTTTCTAGATCCAACAAACTCCCCCTAGCTGATGCTAACAAAACCTCACTTATTCCTGCTTCTCAAAGCTTTCAACACTAGGGACAACAGATATTTGTCTGTTTCTTTGTTCTTCCCTGAAGTGGTACTGAGAAGCTTGTACAAGTCATTGGTGGATAGGAGATCCAGTCTATCACTCTGAATGACATGTACCCTTTGTTGTGCCCCACTGAAAAGAGTTAGTTGACGGGAGTTATAGTCATACTCCTATCTAACTATGGATTCTAGTTCAGGACCTTCAATCATTTGTAAAAAGGATTTGCCTTGGGTTGCTAATCCCTTCCTTTCCTCCCCCTCTCTCAGTTTCAACTCTGCTTCAACCTTGTTTCAAGCAGTTAGCTCAGCCATATGAAGGCTGCCTAGATGATTTCTAATATGGGCAGCTACATCAGAGTTTGAAGGTTGGAGAATGTCTTCTCTGCTAACTCAGCAATATCAAATCTCCTTAAGTGTAGCAGAGATGAGGCACTCAGCCTGTTGAGCTCTCCATTCTCTCTATCAATAACAAAGTTGTGAGAAGAGTCTTCGAACCTCCACCAGATGATCTTCTTTCTAGGTGCAAGAGGTTTTCTTGGCACCTAGTCGCTTTTCTTCGTATCCAGTAGAGTCACCAGCCTTCTCCTTAATTTCTTTTCTTCCTCATTCAAAGTGTCTGAATTGAGGCCAAAGAGATTTGCAGCTTGGTCCAATGTTCCTGTGGGCAGATCAAGAAATTGATCTTAGTGAGGGAACTTGAGGATCCGTCAACATAAGTCAAATTGACAGAATCCTCCACACAGGAGATATCGCTCATAGTTGTGCATTTTATGAGCTTTGTCTTGACTACTTTGATGTTACCACTGTCCTGAGCATCCATTTAGAATCCTTTAGTAGTGGCAGCTGAATCTACATGAGTCCCCTCCACATCAGTGGGACTCACCTCAGAAAAGCTTTGCTGATGGGGGCTAGAGATAAGAGGTCTTTCTGGGCTCTGTTGATCCTTGAGAGGTGTTGTGGATCAACTTAATTGCCCTTAAGAGACATAATCTCTTCATCAGTAAAGGATATGGAAGTGAAACCTAATGACCCGGGACTTTGATCAATGTCTAAAGGCATTGAGGCTATGATAGGGTTGTCCCTTTTTGGCTACTCAGGGGAGTATAGAGACTCACCCTGTGGGCTTTTAGCTTGGGTTGTGGGCTCATGGGTCTGAGACTGAGGAGACTCAAGACCCATATTGAGGTCAATTGTGAAGATGGTTGGACCTCAGGCTGAGTGGAAGCCCTTTGTTTCACTCTAGCCTTTTTGGGTAGAACATGAGGAGCTTGTTCAATCAGAGAAGATTGAACAAGGGTTTGTTCGGGATGTCTCTGATAAGTAAAGGTAATGGTTGGAGAAGGTAGATTTGGCAAAATGGGGGTAGTTGCTGGTGTGGTTCATCACCTATGGGGTTAACAGGGATGTCACCAGGAGCCGTTGGCTCAATCATACCTGGAAGAAGTGCAGTGTCTCTTCTTGTGATGTTGGTGGACACTCTCTTCAAAGTCTTGAAGATGGTCGGCCTCATTTGAGGAGCAATCAGAGCAGCTGCATAGGCAAGCTTGCTCTGGTCTAGCTCGCAGTTGATTATGTGCTGGAGAAACCTAGGATACATGAAGAATGTGTCCTTTTGAAGATTTCCCATGAGGTTAGTCAGCACAAATCTTGAATAGTTGAAGCGGAGGCTTTTCACCAACCCATGAACTAGGCACCCAAGTTCATATGGGATTTGATCCCATCCCCCATATTTATTCGACAAGAAGTGAAGGACCACATGTAGCAGGAACTTCCATTTGTACAAGAAGTTAAATTTGTAGACAGTTGATCTGCTAACGTCTCCACCATATCCCATTTGGAGATAAGAATTGTCTAAATCTGCTTTGGGGAATTCCGTTGGAGCACCCTCATCATGAAGCTCTAGATGCTCCCTGATGATCTGTTCAGAAATTACTAACTCCTGGCCACAGATGCTCGATCGAATGACACGAACCCCATTTAGGGTTTCAATCTGACCATTGCCCAAAATTCAGACATATGGTTTGAGTAAATTGTGGGGTTTACAGTCAGAGCGGTGTAGTAAGAAGATTGGGTTAGAAAGGAGATGATATATGAGAAGTCAGCATCTCTTGAAGAATCAAGAAGTGCGACGTGGTTGTGCTGAGGGTTGAAGGCCATTTGGAAAGGTGAATGGGGATGATTTGAGTTGGGGTAAAGTTGAGTAGTCGAGAGGAGAAATTTCTAGGGCAGTAAAATTTGCAAGTAAGAGAGTTAAATTGAATAGTCGAGATTATTTAAAAGATTGTGGAAAGGCGGTAATGGGGGTAAGGATAAGGTGATGTGATGGTTTAGTGGATGAAATGACAGTGGCGGTAAGGTTAAAATCAGTTAAATAATCCGACATCATTAACAAAATCTTTGCTTTTTACAGTGTGGGGCCCAAGAATTTACGTTACACAGTGAAATCTCTCTTCCAAGTGTAAAACATTTCCGAAGGTAACTTGTCTTCCGAAGGCAATTCTTACTTCCGAAGCCAAAACTTTTATTTCGAAGGTTAGATTTGCTTCCGAATAGAGAATTTGTAAGTTTTGGAAGTAGATCTGATATACAATCATCGCTTCTGTCGAGGCAAAAATTCTTCCGAGAAGAAAGTTATCCTTTGAGAAATTTTGCTTCGGAAGATATGAGAATGTCTTCCGAAGGTTAATTTCTCTACGGAAGGAATTTACACTTAGAAAATTTTAGAGGGAATTTCTTGTTACAGGGCTTAAATTGTATTGACATATGACTTACATATTAAAAAGGTTTTTCAAAAGAGATCAAATTAATCAATGTTATCATCCCAATAGCTGATATGAGATACTTGAACCTTTGTTCATCAAAAGCTTTGGTAAACAAATCAGCATATTGTTCATTCGAATCAACTTTGATTAACTTGATTAGAATTTTCTCATGAATATCTCTAATGAAATGATACCTGATGTCAATGTACTTAGTCTTGGAATGCTTCACTAGATTTTCAGTAATGGAGATAGAACTGTTGTTGTCAATATGGATAGGAGTACTCATAAAGTTAAATCCATAGTCTAACATCTGATTTTGAATCCATAGCAGTTGAGCACAGCAGCTAGCAGTAACAATGTATTCAGCTTCAGCAGTTGATGTAGAGACACAGGATTGTTTCTTGCATTGCCATGAGATGATCCTTCCTCCAAGAAATTGACATCCTCCTGATGTTGATTTCTTGTCAATATTACAGCCTCCATAGTCACTGTCAGAGTATCCATAAAGATTGAAATCCTTGTTTCTGGGATACTAGAGACCTAGTTTAGGTGCTCCTTTGAGGTATCTGAGGATTCTCTTAACAGCAATTAGGTGAGACGCCTTTGGAGTAGCCTGATATCTTGCACAAATGCAAGTAACAAACATGATATCAGGTCTACTGGCTATTAGATACATCAAAGAACCAATAATTGCCCTATACTGATGTTGATCAGTATCCTCCCCCTCAAGGTCAGGACAAAGATTATGGTTTCTGGGTATGGGTGTCTTGGTAGGCTTGCAATCCTTCATCTCAAATCTTTCTAAGATGTCAAAGACATATTTAGATTGATTAATGAAGAACCCTTCCTTCAGTTGCTTTACCTGAATTCCAAGGAAAAAGTCCATTTTTTCCATGGAGCTCATCTCAAACTTCTTCTTCATAATGCTCTCAAAGTCTTTGCATATTTGGTCATTTGAGGAACCAAATATGATGTCATCAACATAGACTTGTACGAGCAAGATGTCCTTCCCAGACTTTCTGATGAAGAGAGTCTTATCAATGGTACCTCTAGTGTAGCCATTCTTTAGAAGAAACTGAGACAAAGTCTCATACCACAGCCTAAGTGCTTGGTGCAGCCCATATAGAGCTTTATTCAATTTGGACACATAGTTGGGGTGCTGTGGATCTTCAAATCCTGGAGGTTGGCATACATAAACTTCCCTATCTATATCCCCATATAGAAAAGCACACTTGACATCAAGTTGGTATACTGTGAAGTCCTTGGATGCGGATAAGCAAGGAAGATCCTAACTGCCTCAAGTCTTGCAACTGGTGCAAAGACATCAGTATAATCGATTCCTTCCTCTTGAGTGTATCCTTGAACCACAAGTCTTGCCTTATTCTTGATGATCAAGCCTTTATCATCTCTCTTGTTTCTGAAAACCCATTTGGTGCCTATAGGTACTTGACCAGATGGTAGCGGACATAGGTTCCATACCTTCTGTCTCTAGAATTGAAGCAGCTCCTCTTGCATCAATTCAATCCAGCTACTATCTTTCAAGGCATCTTCTACCTTCTTGGGTTCCATCTGAGATAGAAAGCATGAGTACAAGCAAACATTCCTTTGAAGAGTCTGTCCTCTTGTTCTCACACCCTTAGAGACATTTCTTATGATGTTCTCAGTTGGATGAGTGTTATGAATCCTAAGACGAGGAATCATTTCCAGTTGCAGAGATAGATCCAGGTTAGACATATTCTGCTCAAGAACTGGAACACTCTGTCCAACTACTGTTTCAAAGTCATTCAATGAGGACTGATTGAATGAATGAGAAACATCATCAATAGTTGGTTGTGAAGTAGTATCAACAGTTGCCTTTTCCTTCAAAATACTACCTCCTTCTGCCTGGTGTTGTGGTGGATCACCTGATGAGTTTTGAGGCTCAGTAGGTGATTCACTTATTGAAGCTTCACTATTCCTTGATATAGTTAGACTATCGGATCTGTGTATACTGGAAGCTTGGTGAATTGCAGCACTTGGAGAATTTGGTTTAGGCCTGGGAAGCTCAAACAATTAATCATTAGCAGTAGTATCAGCATCATTTTGAGCACATATTTCAACTGAAACATTCTCACAAGAGGGTTTAGAATTGTTTGGAAACAATTCTAAATCAAAGATGTGATCAGGTCCATTCCCCCTAACACAAGGAGTGTGCTCATTAACAACTATATTGGATGACTCCTCAAATTGTTGATTCTTAATGTTGTATACTCTGTAAGCTTTGGAGCTAGAAGAGTAGCCAACAAAGATAGCATCATCCGACTTTTCAGCAATTTTTTCCAAATTGTCCTTTGTGTTAAGTATGGTACACCTGTTGCCAAAGGACCTTAGAAAGCCAATGAATGATGGCCTCTTGTTCCATAGCTCATAAGGGGTTTTTTCATGGGGCTTATTACAGGAACTCTATTCTGCACATAGCATGCAGTGTTGACTGCCTCTGCCCAGAATGTTAGAGGTAGCTTTGAATCAGCTAACATAGTTCGAGCAGCCTCAATAAGTGTCCTATTCCTCCTCTCAGCAACACCGTTTTGTTGAGGAGTTTTGGGAGCACTATATTGTCTGGCAATCCCTTTTGAGTTACAAAATGAGTCAAGAACAAAGTTCTTAAACTCAGTCCCTTGATGACTTCTAATAATTTTAACTTTGTGATAAATTTGATTTTCTATTTTAAGAATAAAAGATTTTAATGTTTCAGCAGTTTCATCTTTAGTTCTTAAAAAGAATACCATGTGAATCTTGTAAAATCATCAACTATCACAAGGAAATATGATTTCCTTCCAATGCTCATTATACTTGTGGGTGACGGGTTTGCTAGAACACAAAATCCATGTTTAACCATTTAAACTTTCAGAAAACGCAGCGGATATGTAGCTTTTAAAACCGATTTTAAAGCTGAAAATTTCATGTTCTTAGTTATGTTTTAAGATGGAAAACAAACCCAAATCAAAAAGGATCATTTATGTGAATGAACAAGCTATGAACATAATGAAATGCACATAAAATCACAGCTATATAAAGCTGTGATTAACTACCTTTCTGCAGCTGAAATGTCGACCAAGAATGGAGGTGTTAGATGCACCAAAAACGACCAAGACTTCAAGAGAAGAAGCCCTCAAGTGTCTATACCCCAAGCCCTTGCAAAGAACCTTCTTGTTAGGAAGAATCACCACCAAAAACCTTCAAAACCCACAAAGGAAAGCTGCTAGAACCGAGTTTGTTGGGAGAGAAGAAAGAGTTTTTGGCTGTTTGCATGTGTTGAGTGTATTGAGAAAAATGAAGACCCCAAAACATTTATGATGTGTGTAGTCTTTCAAAATAAAAGAACCAATGATATGTTAAGGGGGTGGCCGAAATTTTAAGTTAAAAACGGTTTCCCCCCTTTAAATTTTATCACACAATCATACATTAAATGGTCTTTTAACTAGACATACAATTAACCATTTAATTGCATGTACAAGTTATATAACTTACACAATTAACCATTTAACTTATAAGTTATAATTTCTCATTATTTTTGATGTCATCTAACTAATTTAAATGTCATTTCAAATAATATTATTGAACAAAATATCCTAATAAGTTGTTCCCTCTCATATGCAACTTATTTAGAAAACCCATTTTCTAAATTGTTGTAAATATTAATTGCATGATCATATCATTAATTAAATATTAATTGGTGTTTGCTAAGCTTGTTATTGGGTATAACCCGACTTGGATCATAACGTACTAACCGCATCAATGTTCTACGTGTCTTGGGCATATAGAATCCTACAATCTTCCACTTGCACAAGATTCGTAGAGGATTGATGCAAGTAGTAAATACCGCCTAACAACGGTTCACTACCCTTAATACGCATGACTTATAGCCATTCAATAACATCATTCCATTCAAGTATCCTACTTGAAATGATTTAGGTGAATCAATCATCTATCCTTTTGTCACAGATGTCATGTTAAATCCAAGAACACAGAATGATCATTTCTTGTTGATTTAACTTGTCAGGCCTTAGACATCTAACTCTCAATGAATAAGAGGAACAAGTTCCATCTTGACTACATACGTTTCTCATAAACACCTCGTGTTATATCTGAACATACCCTTATGTACTGTCCACTATTTCAGGACAGTGAAGAATTAGCTCAAGGTATAATACTTAGTGAATATCAAAACTCAATATGTATCTCAGGTCGGAGGATACCAAATGATATTCGCCTTTACTCAAATTTACTTATGATGAATCATTAAGATTCCATGTAGTAAAATTTGAGATGCGGGTTAGTCCAATATTTGTGTCCCACAAATATCTACGAACTTTGGTAGCAACCCATTGCTCTATATTCATCCTTATGAATATCAACCAATCCAAGTTCATAATAATCTTACTCTCACACTTGTTCCCACAAGTATGAGCGACTACAGACATTTTAGAGTAAACATTTTACTCATGGATAAAACATGCTAAATAGGAACATTAATTGAAACACTATAACCAAATAATTTTATTCAAATAATATAGAGTTCCACATATCCAAATACAAAATTTACAGATCAAATCCAATCACTAGAATATCGAAGTCCCATGGCACAAGTATGACCTTCATGCTTTGCCTTTTCAAGGAGCTTCGTGAGAGGATCCGCAATGTTTTGATCCGTGTGAACTTTGCGAATACATATCTTTCCCTTTTCAACTTCATCTCGTATGTTGTTGAATCTCCGCTCAATGTGCCTAGTCTTTTGATGAGCACGAGGTTCCTTGATTTGAGCAATCGCACCCTCGTTGTCACAAAAGATCTCTAGGGGTTCCTGAATGGAAGGGACAACCCCTAGATCGGCAATGAATTTCTTCAACCATGCGCTTCTTGAGCTGCCAATGAGGCGGCGACGTATTCTGATTCTGTGTTGATAGAGCCACCACATCCTGCTTGGAGCTCTTCCAAGAGACAGCTCCTCCATTCAGAATGAAAATGTATCCCAATTGTGACCGTGAATCGTCACGATCGGTTTGGAAACTCGCATCCGTGTAACCTTTTACAACGAGCTCCTCGTCACCAGATCCATAGATCAGGAACATATCTTGTCCTCCTTAGGTACTTAAGTATGTTCTTAACAGCCATCCAATGACTGTTTCCAGGATTTTGCTGGTAAGGCTTGTCATGCTCAAGGCGCATGACACTCCGGTCGAGTGCATATCATTGCATACATGATGGATCCATAGCTGATGCATATGGGATTGCCTTCATTTTATCTTGCTCATCCTTTGAGCTTGGACATTGAGTCGTACTCAATATCGTTCCTCTTTGAATAGGTACGATACTTTCTTAGAGTTTTCCATCTTGAACCTTTTCAAGATCTTATCAATGTATGCACTTTGATTCAAACCAATCAACCGCCTTGATCTATCCCTATAGATCTTTATTCCCAGAATGTAGGCGGCTTCACCAAGATCCTTAATGGAAAAACAACTTCCAAGCCAGGTTTTTACACCTTCCAGGGTGGAATGTCATTTCCAAATAGTAGTATGTCATCAACATACAATACTAGGAAAGTTATTGTGCTCCCACTAGCCTTCTTATACACACAAGCCTCATCAGCATTTTTTATGAAGCCAAATTTCTTTACTTCCTCATCAAAATGGTGATTCCAGCTTCTCGATGCTTGTTTCAATCCATAGATTGATTTCTTTAACTTGCATACTTTATTAGGATGTATTGGATGGATAAAACCTTCAGGCTGAACCATATAGACATCTTCCTCAAGATATCCATTTAGGAAAGCGGTTTTGACATCCATTTGCTAAATCTCATAATCATAATGAGCAGCTATGGCAAAAAATATCCTTTATACTTTAGCATCGCAACAGGTGAGAAGGTTTCATCATAATCAACCCCTTGAGTTTGAGTGAAACCCTTTGCTACAAGTCTAGCTTTATAAGTATCCAAGTTTCCGTGCATATCGGTTTTCTTCTTGAAAACCCACTTACTTCCAACTACCTTGGAATTAAGGGGTGGTACAACAAGTTCCCAAACTTGATTGTCATACATGGATTGCATCTCAACGTTCATGGCTTCAAGCCATTTGTCACAATCCGAATTGGACACTGCATCATGGTATGTGGTTGGTCATCTGAATCTACCACATAGCATCCATCCACGAAAAATTCGTATCTTTCAGGTGGATTACTAATTCTACCACTTCTGTGAACGTCTTGTGTGTATTGATCAACCCTTGATCATCCTCAACATCCTCATGTTGAGTGCTAGTTTCAACCAAACGTGCATTGGGTTGTGGTTCTTGATCCTCTTCAAGGTCCACTATTCTACTGCCAGCTCATTCCATAAGGAACTTGCTTCTAAGAACTCACCCTTTCTGGTAACAAACACCTTTTGTTCCAGCGGATCATAGAAATAATATCCCATAGAATCTCTAGGATATCCAACAAAGATACACTTGGTGGATCGGACTTCTAACTTGTTTGGGGTGGGAGTCTTACATAAGCCTCACAACCCCAGACCCTTAAGTATGATAGGGATGGAACCCTTCCATGCCATATCTCAAAAGGTGTCCTTTCCACCTTTTTGGTGGGGCCATATTTAGAATACGGGCCGCGGAGAGCAGAGCGAAACCCCAAAATGATAGAGGTAATGAGCTTCTAGCCATCATAGATCGGACCATATCCAATAAGGTTCGATTCCTCCTCTCAGACACACCATTATGTTGTGGTGTTCCAGTGGAGTGAGTTGTGAGACAATCCCACAACTCCTAAGATGATCTTGAAAGGCATCACTTAGGTATTCACCTCCTCTATCGGTACGGAGAACTTTAATTGACTTGTTGAGTTGATTTTCTACTTCATTCTTGAAGATTTTGAACATTTCAAAAGCTTCATCTTTGTGCCTTAATAAGTACACATACCCATAGCGACTATAATCGTCGGTAAAGGTAATGAAGTATCTTTCACCATTCCTAGTCATTAGCTTAAAAGGACCACATACATCCGATGTATGATTCCTAATAAATCTTTTGCCCTTTTGTTAGTTCCACTAAAGGTGCCTTAGTCATATTTCCTTGTAAACAAGATTCACAAACATCAAATGAATCACATTCATTTGTTTTAAAAGACCATTCTTTTGAAGTGTTTGTAAACGTTTCTTGTTTATATGGCCAAGACGACAATGCCAAAGATAGGTATCACTCAAGTCCAACTTGAGTTTCTTGGTGTTAGCTTGGTACAATGAGCTATTTAAAGTATTTTCATGAACCAATTCATAAATACCATTAATAGGAATAGCTTTAAAATAGAATATACCATTAAAAGAAACATGAATATCTTTTTCAACAAATGATAATACATATCCAAATTGTTTTAACAGGGATACAGAGATAATATTCCTAGTCAAACTAGGAGCATACAAAACATGTTCAAAATTACTTCCAAACCATTTGGAAGTTTCAAGATGTAGTCACCACGGGCTTCAACTTGAACTTTAGCCCCATTGCCCATGTAGAGGCTTACATCCCCTTTCTTGAAGTCACTAATTCTTTTGAACCCCTGCAACAAATTGCAAATGTGAGTTCCACATCCGGTATCTAATACCCATGTGTTAGAGGATATCATGTTTAAATCAATATAAATCATGTATATTGTACCTGAGGTCTGCCCGGCATCCTTCTTTGCTTTCAACTCTTGGAGATGGACAGGACAATTCCTTGCCCAATGTCCAATCTCCCCACACTTGAAGCATGGGTCGTTAGTAGCAACCTTTTTCCTTTTCTCTTGTGGTTTGGGTGGCACCCTTGCCACCCCTTTCCCTTTTCCCCAAGCGGGTCCCTTACCCTTGGCAAACTTTGCCTTGGGTGCGGGACGAGGCATTTTATTGTTCCCACCTTCATTAATGGTGAGAATGGGTAAAACCCTTTTACCCATGGCCGCCTCGGCCGTTTTGAGCATTGAGTGAAGCTCACCAATGCTTTTGTCCCAAGCATTCATGTTGTATTTCAACACGAATGTCTCAACCTCTTGGTAAGGCCATTAGGATCAAATCCGTGGCCAATTCCTTCGAGACGGGACAATTAAGCCTCTCGAGGCGGTTAATGTGACTTTTCATCTTAAGTACATAAGATGAACAGATTGGTTGTCGTCCATACGACATGCATGGAGTGCTCGAACCGTTTCGAAGCGCTTAACCTTGCTTGCTGTTGGAACGTTTCCTTCAGTTGGGTTATCATGTCGTAAGCTCCGTGGTGTTCATACTCCTTTTGGAGATCTGGAGTCATGCTCGCTAGCATGAGACAAGACACTTGGACGGAGTCCTCAGTGTACTTCAGCCAATCGTTGTAGGCCTCCTCATCATCCTCACTAGGTTGATCGGGGATAGGGTCGTCTAAAACATACGATCTTCTCTCTTGCTTGAGAACGATTCTCAAGTTTCGATACCAATCGATGAAGTTGTTATGATTTAGACGTTCCTTTTGGAGGATCGCTCGTAGAGATTGGTTGGACGCGGATGAGTTATCAGAATTATCATTATTTGAGGCCATCTACAAAATTTAACAAAGTTTTATTTTAGTATTTTCGATATTGTAATTTTAATAATAAATGCCTTTTAAGGTCTTTTCATATTAAAATCTAGAACCCAACATTACATTTAAATTTTGGTTAGGTGACCTTTATCCCACGTTTTAAATTAATAAGGTGGTCAATGTTTGACGATTGCAACCATTTGCAACTTCTAGAAATATGGGATCGACTTGAAACATCATATGTAAAGTCGGCATGTTAATCCCATCAACACCATTTGGAACCACATCGTAGGTGATCCATTTGACATGATTTGCAAATCAAGACACCTTACTTACACCCACGTGTGAGTTTGCCAAAACAAGTGGTTAGGTGACCTTTATCCCACAAAGAGTTCTCAAGTGACTCAAGTGTTGTGTAAAAGGATGGTGTTGATCTTGTTAAAGAATATTTAGAGGTTACATAATATAGTTTAGAAAACTCTATGTACTTGTATTTGCATGCAATCAAATACAAGGTACCCTATGGTCCTTTGATTAAAACCAATTTTAATCTTTAAAATCATTAAACCATTTTAATAACTTTATATAAACTTTTAGAACCATCAATTTTCAGCTTGTTAAGTTGTTAGTGAGTTTGTTATGTATGTCAAAACATCAACCATTCAAACAAACAACAAACATTTAAACAAGCATAAACATTAACAATCATATGTGCATAACCATAGCCCTTATGTTGACAACACTTGTTTGCCATCACAAGTGTTGTCATTTGGTCTTTTCTAAGGTTACAACAAGAGAACACATAGAAAGCTTCCAAAAGCCTCCCAGTTGAAACCGCATCCAAAATGCTCCATGTTTCTTTAGTGTCTTCCTTTGTGCTTCCAAGGCATATGTCTTCATATTACAAGATATAAGGTCCTAATACATGATATCTAGTAAAATGAAATTACACCTAATCTATTTATTACAACCCAATAATAAATAAAATACACTTGAAACAATAGATAATACAACCCAATTGAATGAATGAATACAACCATTACAAACACCTAAACAACACAAGGTCAAGGGCTAGGTTATGCACTAAAATAAGCATCCATTATATCATCCAAAATATAACTATGAATCCCCTTAAAACCAACGAATTTTCAGCCAACATAAACTGAAAAATTCGGGTTTAGATGTTGTCCAAACAACACAACATATCAACATATATATATCTTTCAAGATTTAATCTTAAGCATGTATAATATAATCTTGAAAGTTGGGGATTCAACAAAACAGAAACATAGCAGCCCCAAATCAGCTTATATTTAGATTATTATCATCCTTTAAAACCTATTTTAAAGGAAAAAACAAGCAAGTCATCCACATAACCGGCTCTTGATGCCATTTGACGGGTTTGCTAGAACACAAAATCCATGTTTAACCATTTAAACTTTCAGAAAACGCAGCGGATATGTAGCTTTTAAAACCGATTTTAAAGCTGAAAATTTCATGTTCTTAGTTATGTTTTAAGATGGAAAACAAACCCAAATCAAAAAGGATCATTTATGTGATTGAACAAGCTATGAAAATAATGAAATGCACATAAAATCACAGCTATATAAAGCTGTGATTAACTACCTTTCTGCAGCTGAAATGTCGACCAAGAATGGAGGTGTTAGATGCACCAAAAACGACCAAGACTTCAAGAGAAGAAGCCCTCAAGTGTCTATACCCCAAGCCCTTGCAAAGAACCTTCTTGTTAGGAAGAATCACCACCAAAACCTTCAAAACCCACAAAGGAAAGCTGCTAGAACCGAGTTTGTTGGGAGAGAAGAGAGAGTTTTTGGCTGGTTTGCATGTGTTGAGTGTATTGAGAAAAATGAAAACCCCAAAAACATTTATGATGTGTGTAGTCTTTCAAAATAAAAGAACCAATGATATGTTAAGGGGGGTGGCCGAAATTTTAAGTTAAAAGGGTTTCCCCCTTTTAAATTTTATCACACAATCATACATAAATGGTCTTTTAACTAGACATGCAATTAACCATTTAATTGCATGTACAAGTTATATAACTTACACAATTAACCATTTAACTTATAAGTTATAATTTCTCATTATTATTTGATGTCATCTAACTAATTTAAATGACATTTCAAATAATATTATTGAACAAAATATCTTAATAAGTTGTTCCCTCTCATATGCAACTTATTTAGAAAACCCATTTTCTAAATGGTGTAAATATTTAATTGCATGATCATATCATTAATTAAATATTAATTGGTGTTTGCTAAGCTTGTTATTGGGTATAACCCGACTTGGATCATAACGTACTAACCGCATCAATGTTCTACGTGTCTTAGGCATATAGAATCCTACAGTGGGACCAAAAAGATCCATGTGCAATAAGTGCAATGGAGTAGTGATAGGGTTAACACATTTGGATTTATGAGATGTCCTGTGTTGTTTCCCTTTCTGGCAAGCAACACAGTTATCTTTGCAGAAAAATTCCTTTTTAGGCAAACCATGTACCAAGTTATTTTTAGCCAATTTATTCATTGTCTTAAAATTACATGACACATACGTTTATGCCACAGTGTTGACTCATCACTATCAGCTTTGGAAAGAAAGCATGATACTTCACCCATTGGGGAAGCATTTTCATATCAAGCTTGTACATATCCCCTTTCCTGGGAGATCTAAGAAGCACCAATTCCAGAGGAATTGTCATCCCTGGTTTGAGGATAATGCACTCATGTTCTGTGAAAAGCATTTGGTGCTTTTGATCACAGAAATGAGAAACACTTAACAGATTATGTTCAAGCTGTTTGACAAAGTTAACTTTGTCAACTGTTAACTTACCATTGGATATACTCCCTCTGCCAGAAATATATCCTCCGGCCTCACCTCCAAACTGGACAGGACCTCTATCATAATGTTGAAATTGTTGAAGGAGAGATCTGTTCCCTGTCATGTGCCTGGAGCATCCACTATCTACAATCCAAATGTTGTTATTCTTGTCAAATGGATGTCCCTACACATAAGATGAGATGATTAGTTTTGATTGGAAACCCAAGCTTTATTGGTCTTGGCTTCTTCCAAAGATAGTGACATAACTGAACCAAAATTTATGCATGGTGGTCAATGGATGTCGTTAAAGAAGAGGTTTGGGCTACATAACTAAACATAATTGAACCAAAATTTATGCATGGTGGTTCAATGGTTGATCATGGAGGATGAGCTTGTTGAAGCTTTTGTAGCTTGGCATTCTTCTGAAGCTTCTTTCTTTTCGGAAGAAGCCTTCACCACCTTTTCTTCCAAAGCAGTCTTTTCTGGGATGGTTTCAAAGGGACTCTTTTGTTTTTCTGAGTCTTGACAGCTCTAGCTTCTGAAGCCTTTTTCCTTTCAGAAGAAGAATCTTCTTCCGAAAGCAGCCTTGCTTCAGAAACAAGCTTTCCCTTTTTCATCACTTGAACCATTTGATATGGTCCAAATGAGAAACCTTCCCTGACTCCTTCCTTTTTAGCATTATTTGCATAATGTGTGCTAGCAGGATTGTAGTAACAATCTTTGGCCATGTGGTTTTGCAGACCACACATTATGCATGCAATGTTAATCTTTTGGGGATTTGAAGATTGTTGTTTCTTGTTCCTTTTATCTTCATCAGCAACTTTTCCCTGTAACTTCTGATCCTTTGGTAGGACAGGAGTGCTGGTACTACACCCCTTTCCTGAATCAGAGTTTCCAACCACCTGGAATCCAGCTGAGATGAATATACCCTTTTTCTTTGGGTCTATCTTTAGCTTGGACTCAGCCACTTTCTTGGCAGTTTTTCTGGCTGCCTTAGCTCTACTTCTTTTGGCTTTCGTGGTCAGGGTTTGATCATCATTGGTAGGGGAGGGCATAATTACCTGGTTCTTCACTGTGATGGTTTCCATAGTTGCATCATTCTTTGACTCATGAGAAGGTGGGTTAGCAGATGGAACCTCTTGCTCTTCAGTACCACACCTTGGTTGTCTTATAGACTCATAAGAGTATGGTGGAGCAATTTCATTGGTTCCCAACCCTCCTTTGTTTTGATAACAAAGTTTTGAGTGAGAGGATGATGCAAGAATGGCTTGGAAGTTTTACTTGAAAATAGCATACTTCCTGGCTTGAGCCTCAGCTGTGACAAGCTGGGCTTGAGCCTCAGTCAATTTGGATATTAAATCCTTTATCTGAGTCTTATAGTTTGTGTGTTCATGTTATAATAGGGACAGTTTTCTCTAACTCCTCAATTTTTCTTTGGTAGTCAGATTCAGCCCTTTTAAAGTCAGATTTCAAGACATTTAAAGATTCAATATTAGATTTAATCTCCATATTGTAGTCCTGATACAATTTAACCTTAGCAATACAAGCAGGAGTACAGAGATGTTCATATACCTTATTTTCATCTATTCCGGCCATGAGTGCTTGTGCAGGAGTCACATCCTGTATCATGAAGCTCCAGTCAACTTCTTGAGCCATTGCAGCTGTTTCAGTTGACTTTCCGGTGGGCTTTGGTGTAGAGGGATATGTGGAGGCCTGCGGGATTTTCCCGGGTTGGACTTGGGAGCCTTTCATTCCCTTGCAAAATGACCAAGTTGGTTACAGTTGTAACAGTTGGCCTTGGTTTTGTCAAACCCAAATTTGTTGTTGATTGGGTTCCGAGGAAATTGCCTTCCAGTTCTCTTGAAGAACTTCTTTGCTCTGTAGGTTAGAAGAGCCATTTGTTGGACTATGTCCACGTATTCCACGTCATCTGGGCTGAAACACTCTAGATCATCAAAGCAGTACTGATAATCACTTGAGTGTCCACTTCCTGAGACAAAAGCACAGCTGTCCTGAAAGGAGCTTTGCTGAGCTTGTTGAGACCTTGGAGTCTCAGGAAATGTGATGTACGGCCCAGAAGAACAAGATGGCTGTTGGGTGTAAGTCAGGTATTGTTGAGGCTGGGAGATTCCTGAGCCTTCAACAACCATTAAGGCGTTGCTAGCATGAAGACTCAAGGGTCTGCTTGTCTGATGACCCCTCTTACCTTCCATTTCCAAACGGTATCCATCAAGGATCCCATAGAATTCGGTCATGGTGAGTGTATTCAGATTATCTGTTCTATTGATAGAGACATAGTAAAATGTCCACTCATTGGGTAATGCACTCATGAACTTTCTTGTAAGGTGTCTGATTTCATGAGCAATCCCCACAGATTGAAGGGAAGAAATGAGATCCATGTACCTAAAATATTGTTGGCTAAGAGTCTCTCCAGCAACATGGGTGAAGTTCTCGAACTGCTGCTTCAGTGAGTCCTTCTTGGAGTCATTTGAGCTTGAGTACATTTGAGCAAGCACATCAAACAGTTCTTTGGCAGGCCTGCAATGTTCAAACCCCACCATGATAGAGTTTGGAATTGCAATCATGAGAACAGTCATAGCGTTGCTGTCAATGCCAAGCTTCTTCCTGTCCTCATTAGAATAATCTTCAACAGCTTTCTCGATCATGGCACTGTTTCCACCAGCTACTTTTGGCTTATACAGGCCATTGACAATGGATTGCCACATTTTGTTGTCTTGATATCTGATAAAGCCTTCCATTCTTCTGCTCCAGGACCTGAAGTTTTCAGGGGTGATGATGGGTGCTTTGGTCATCGTCCCCATCTCTACTTCAGATTTGTCAGGGCCATTTTTGAGTAAGGTATAAGGAGGAGTGAAAAAACAGTTGATTAGGATGGTAAGATCTCACAATCAAGAGCCTAAGAAGCTCTGATACCAATTGAAGGATCGGGTTTGTCACAGAAACACTTGGATTTCTCTCAAACTCACTTATAGACACACTCAATTCAGATGAAGTAAAGTCTTTCACAAGAGTTGATAATAATATAATAGGTAGTGAATGAACACACAGAAATAAATTTTCAAGGCACTTGTATATATTATTTCTCAACTCAAGATATTACAAGACTCTTACAAGCATGATACATGAGTTACAATGAGAGACTATATATACTAGATCCTACAGCCGGATATACTTTGATACCAGCTGGAAACCTAGGACTAAAGCATATACTACAATGCTAAAGTTAAGGTATCTTAGATAAAGAATTATCTAAGATATGGTAGTCATGATATCTCCATGACTTACCTTTTGTCACCAACTAAAGATGGCAACTATACTAACATAAAAAGGTAAACAGTGGATTAAAGTATGGTCAACTGCATGGCTTTTGAGAGAACGCCATGCAGTATCTCAGAGATTTGCAGCGGAGTGTCAGGAAGGCCATACTTATGTCCACTGGATAATAACAGTGTTTTCCGAAGGTAAGTTGGCTTCGGAAGAACAAGTTCTTCCGAACCCACTTATACTTCGGAAGAGGCTTCTATACTTCCAAGGCTTGAGGACTTCTGTACTTCGGAAGTTGACTTCAGATCTTTCTTTCGAAGTCTTGAACTTCGGAAGTAGGTTCTTTGTCTTTGGAAGTTGGAGCTTTTTCTTCGGAAGTAAGCTTTACACTTTCTCTTCGGAAGAGCTCCTCTTTCCTTCGGAAGTTCCACAATTAGCTTCGGAAGTGATTTATTTGTAGTACTAAAATCTTCTAAGTGACTTGGTTTTGGTTGCACAGCCTTTTTAGATCCAACAGAAATTCTCTTCTACTCCTATCTTTGTTGATAACTTTGCTTCAATTGCAGTTACTAAAAACCCGGCCCAACATCCTAAGACCAAACACATCGGAATTAAATATCACTTTATACGTGATTGCTTTGAAAAGAACTAAATCGATGTGGTAAAAATAAATATAGATTTTCAACGTGCTGACCTCTATACAAAGGCATTTGACAAACCACGTTTTTTATATTTGTTAGAGGTCAACGGCGTTAAAAAGAAAAGTGAGGTCATTCCTGAATATGACCATGTATAGTCCGATGCGTCTTGTCAAGTCTCTTTTATTTTTCAATTTTTTATTTTATTTTATTTTATTTGCTTAATTTTAAGTAGTTAATTACAATTGGTCTTATTTTCTTACCTATTAAAATCCTAAAATGCTAATCCGTGACGGTTTTAAAATTTTAGGGGGAGAATAGGTTTAGGCAAAAATATAAAATAATAATAATAATAATAATAATATAATAATAATAATAATAATAATAATAATAATAATAATAAGAATGTATGCGTGATACCGATTCAATCTTGGAATATGATAGTAAACAGGAACAAACCATTTGGGACTTTAAAAATCAAAATTGAAAAAGATGCAAAGCTCAAGTATAAGTCTATGTAGTCTGAGCATATAAAAGAAAATATAATAGATAAGCTAGCTACTACTAAGGTAACACAAAGAAAGTAGACCTAGAGGTTGCTAGACCACAGATGATATGTCGGTAGATTCAACACAATAGATGACTAGACCTTTTTGGTGATCTCAAGATTAGACTAAAATGTTTGACTAGTTGTGGATAACACCTTATCCCTGGTTAACACAATCAACAAGATTCCAATAAGGGGTGACGAGAAAAACAAACGCCACAAATGTGTGCGTAAGACCAAAGCATGAGCAAAAGCACATAAAAATACAAATACAATCAAACTGATAACCTATGTTGTTGGTGAGATCTGTGCAAAAAGAATGAAATTGCTCAAACAAGAAGATAGTTTATGTGCCTCTCTGTTGTGCGATGGCACTGACCTGAGGATAAGCATAATCTATATATTCTAGAACTCATTGTTGTTTTCCGCCTCTCTGTTGTGCGGTGGCACTGACCTGAGGATTGGCTTTTCTTTGAAAGTTCTAAGAATAGTTTCTTCTTGAATACTACCCTGAGACCGCTCAAAAATCTCCTGAAGAATGTTGATTACCATATAAGTGTGGGATCCACAAATGCTTGTTGAAATAAACAAACCTTAAACTATCACCAATCTATGTTGAAAGTCTGTGTATGGATTTAAGAGGACTAGTATACTGACAATTATTGTGGCTACAATTCTTGAAAGTTCAAATCAGTGTGGGGACCTAAGAGTACTAGTATGATTTCCTAATTTGATAAATGACTCCGGATGAAAAACAAGAATAGAGCATCAAAGGTTTTAAATAACTTGTCCTGAATGATTTGAGTATCCTGTATGATTCCAAATTGAACTGGTCCATGTATGGTTTAAATGATTGAAGCTGCTTTCTTAGAAAAATTATTCCGTAGAATTACATCTTAGGAGTTAACCCTCACAAAAACACAAAAACATGTCTTGGTTTTAAATTTCAGTGTTCTCTCTTTTATTTCTATACAAAGTTTGTCAAATTCAGTTTGTTCAGTATCGAACTATGTCATGGAAGTTGATAAGGAACCTTATCATCTAAAAGGTCACATCTGAGGTGACCACACGTGCTTTCAAATGAAAATAGGTCACGTCTGAGGTGACAAAATGTTTTAAAAGGATCACATCTGAGGTGATCAAAGGTTTTTCAAGATAAAATAATCATATCTGAGATGATCAAATGCTCATAACGTTTGTTCAAAAGTTAAACAGAGAAAATGTGGAATGGTCATAAAGTCAAATTCAAGAGTCTAACCCATTCGCACGAATGGTCCATGAGTATGGACCAATCATACGAATGGACCATACTCATGCATTAAACAACCGAATGGAAATGAGTATGAACCATTCACCCAAATGGCTTATCAGAATGACCCATTCGACCGAATGAGAGTGTGTGAATGAGTCAGTCGACCGACTGAGCTCCAGTCGGCCGACTTAAAGTGATCGACTGAGCCAATCGCACGACTAAGGTTCATTCGCCTGAATGAACCGAGCGAATGGGTCAGTCGGCCGATTGAACTCAGATCTAGTATAAATAGGGCCACAGTCGATCGAATTCAACTCATCACCCCCAATCGCCCTCATATCGCATAGCCTACCATTACTCTGTCAAAATTTCATCAGACCACGATTGTCCATCTCTATTGATATTCTGATTTGTGTGTGTGATTATACAGGTACAATGAGTTGAAATCTCACCGATATCTGAAAGAATTGTGCCCTAATTTGCGATTCTCGATCGAAACAAGAACCGGACCTTAAAATGGACTAGTGACCTACTGAAACCAAGTAAAATCTTAAAACTAAAGTTATTAGGTCATTAGTTAAGTGATTGCAAGTCTAAAGAACCTATACACAACATTTAATTTCACGAATTGGTCAAGATTAGAACCTCAGTCGACCGAACAGTGGGTCATGCGACTGGTCGTCTGGATGAACTCCAATCGCATGATTGAGCTGGCCGAATGGCTCAATCGACAGAATGTATCATACGAATGAACTCAGTCAGCCAACTGAACCAATCGCAGGCTCAGTCAACCGATTGAACTCAGTCGCCTATTCATTCACCCGAATGAATCCAGTCATATGATTGGACAATCAACTGAACACAATCGCATGATTCATTCACATGAATGAACCAGAATGAATTTTATCAAGTTACTTAGAACTGCTTTGTGTCATGTGAGTATCTAATGTTTATGTATCTTGTATTACAGATCTATGGCTGATAGATGGTCTATCAACCCCAAGCACGACATATGTGCTCACTTAGACCACACAACTCGGAATAGGTCCAAGTTTGAAGGGATCATCATGTTCCTTAAGCGATCCAAGATCCACCGAGCTATCTCTACACCATGCACCCCTTACAGGTCTCTACAACAGGCCTTCTGGGAGAATGCATCAGTGGATCGATCACGAAAGTCGTACAGCATTCGGAGCTCTATCTTTGGTATGGACATAGAGATTACAGCTGAAGACATTCAGTGTGTACTTGGGTTGGGAGATGATACTGACCACCCCACCAGACTTCGGTCACTGATAGTGATAGGTTGTTTCTTAAGGATTAAGTATGCTAGGGACATCAACGCAGGTGTGCTCAATAAGAGCAAACTGTGCCCCCAGTATAAGTACTTGGCACACGTTATCCTGAAGTGCATAGCTTCCCAAAGGGGTGGGTTCGATGACCTTTCAGACCAGATACAAAATGCCTACGTGGCTTTGGTGCTGAACCACCCCTTCAGCTTTTCTAGCATGATCTTCTCTTACCTCATAGAGAACTTGGAGGCAAAGGGCAAAGAGGGTTTTTGCATGTACCTTAGGTTCTTACAGATGATTTTTGAAGAGAAGCTGCCCTCACTGCCAAAGAAGCGCCACGACGTTGTGGCTTTAAAGATTATGGATGATACAACACTGGGTCGTATGAGGGTTTACCGGGGAAAGCAGGTCAAGCCCCCGGTAAAGAGACTTATAGGCCATCTGACCAAGGAGGACTACGTGGTGCCCGGGAGGCGTAAATGGCGTCACGTAGACAGTGATTCAGATGATGAGCAGTTACAGCTCCGGGAGGATGACTCTGATGACGACGACAGCAGTGATGGTGGAGATGCAGGGCCCACTCAACCAAGGGCCCCCACTGCTGATATAGCATCTCCAGCATCTACCCATGACGGAGCAGAGACTGTAGGATTCAATCAGTTGTTCATACCTGATAAGGAGGAGGATACAGATGAGGAGCCTCTGCCTCGGACTATTGGCAGTAAAGTTGTTGCCACAGAACGAGGGCTCTGGGCGGTTGGTGGACGCCCTGGTGGGTCGGGAGAGATTGACACTGATCCCACATTTGCACCCGATCAACCAAGCCGTTTTCTAGGGGGAGCATCCTCCTCAAAAGGATCGTGGAAGAAAATGATGGCTCAGCCCCACGGCTTGAAGAAGAAGAGAAGACTCACCTTCATCACTACCATCACTACTACTCCACCTACCACCACAGGCACCATCACAACTACCACTATCATTACCACACCCTCCACCACCACTACTGCACCTACCACCACCACTCCACCTACCACCGCTACAGCCACACCACCTACCACCTCTACAGCCACACAACATGCCATCACATCATCCACACCCACACCACCACCACCTTCCTCTATATTACCCCTAATCTTCACCACTGCCACCACCACCACTACTAGCCATCCAGTTGCACCATCATCCTTCCCTACCTATCCATCTGGATCACCTCTACCTCCCATTGGGGTAGAGGAACAGCTATCAGCGCTGAACCGTATGGTGATGCGTCTGTTAGCAGCCGATGACGAGAAAACTGCACATATTCGTCAGTTAGTAGATCTTACTGCTGCATAATCTCAGCAGCTTTCTTAGCAGGCTCGATTGATAGATCAGCATGCTCAACAGATGTCTCAGCTCCAGGAGCAACATGCCAAGAAGATTGAGGAGCTGGAGGCTGCAAACAAGTCCATCCTGCTAAAGCTCAGAGGGTCCAAAGAAGAGCCCTTGAAGACTGGAGAAGGAGATGGAGACGATGATGCTAATGATGAGAGTGATGATGATGATGATGATGCTGATGATGATGATGATGATGATGGTGATGATCACGAGGGTGATACATGTTGGACCAAAAGAACCAATGAGCCTAATCAGAAAAACCTCTAAGTCCCACGGACATTACAACTGCTTAAGAAGAACACAACAGCTGAAGACATGTTGGACCAAAAGAACCAATGAGCCAAGATCAGAAAACCTCTAAGTCCCACATGATATCACAACAACTGCTGAAGGCTTCATCAGCAGTTCGACAAGTGCTGAAGACTTCAACAGCTGAAGATCAAGTACTGAAGACTAAAGTGCTGAAGCTCAACAGCTGAAGAACACAAGTGCTGAAGCTGAAGACTAAAAGTGCTGAAGCTCAACAGCTGAAGAACACAAGTGCTGAAGCTGAAGACTAAAGTGCTGAAGCTCAACAGCTGAAGAACACAAGTGCTGAAGCTGAAGACTAAAGTGCTGAAGCTCAACAGCTGAAGAATACAAGTGCTGAAGCTGAAGACCAAAGTACTGAAGTTCAACAGCTGAAGAGTCCACAAGTGCTGAAGATCAACAACTGATGTACAAAGTCTGAAGACAAAGACTGAAGACATCAGCTGATGACATCTACTGAAGTCATCAGCTGATGAACGTCTGAAGTTCAAGTCTGAAGACCAAGTGCTGAAGTTTCAGTAGTTTGTCACAACAGCTGAAGAGTACTTCTTCAGTAGTTGTGATATCAGTAGTTTTATGTTTTTACTTTCAGTAGTTTTGTAAAACGACTGAAGAGCTTGTTCTTCAGTCGTTGTAGTTTCAGTAGTTTCTTTTCAGTAGTTGTAGTAACTGATAACACTTAGTATTTTTGTAAGAAGATGTCAGCTGTTTTGACATCTTCAGTAGTGTGTTTCAGTTGTTTAAATAATTCTGTTAGATGTCACTATCGAGTGACATCAGCAGACGTCACATCTCCTATATAAGGAATGTCCACCACGACATTCCTATATAAGGGATGATTGACCTGATTGTATGGGTGACATTTTGCCACCACGAAAGCGTGTGATTGAATGAAATATTCTTTTGCAGAAACTTTCTCTCTCTATAACTAATTCTATTCATTGCAATATCTTTGGTATTCTTGCTCGAATTGTGATAGTTGGTACTCTATTCACTGCTGAAATCATTCGAATCGATCAAACTAGATGCTGAGATCCTATCAAATGGTATCAGAGCAGGTTAATCATTGATCGATCTAACAATTGATCATTGAAACTGCTCATTTGCTCTAAGTTTGATCGAACTAGCAAATTCGCATGAATCTGTTATAGAGATTGAAGTTCTGTCGCTTTTGGCTATTTTAATTGAGGTTCTTAGTGGTTTTGAGCTAAATTTGTTTTGCTTATCTTGAATTTGTCTGAATTTTCAAAAATGACTACACCTTCTAATGATCCACACAATACTAGTTCCTCAACCAAGCCTCCGATGCTGGTTAGGAATGAGTATAACATTTGGCAATGAAGAATGCTCCATCACCTGTCTGTCAATAGTTCAGGTTGTTGGACATCCGTGGTACATGGACCACATAAGCCAATGGTGAATCATCCGGAAACAAATCAGTTGATTCCGAAGAAGAAGGAACAATACTCTGATAAGGACAAGAAGTTGTTTGAGATTGATGCTAAAGCCCATGGAATTCTGGCCATGGCACTGCCTAATGAAATCTATTCCGGGCTTATGCATCATGAAACTGCTCATGACCTTTGGAATGCACTGAAAGAACAATTTGGTGGCACTGATGAGGTCTTAGCAAACAACAGGGAAATCCTCGCCTAACAGTATGAGACTTTTGCTCATAGAAAGGGTGAGACTCTGACTCAGCAGTTTGAGCGGTTTTCATGTTTAATCTCTGAGTTGAAAATGGTTAAACATGAATATACCAAAAGCCAAATGAACCACAGATTCCTCAGATCACTGCCTGAGAGATGGGACACATACAAATTTCCTACGCTCCAGTGCAAATCTAGATAGTCTATCTCTCACCCAACTTCATGGGAAACTGGTTACATTCGAAAGAGAGATAGAGCAGAAAAGGAAACTGGCTTCATCTGGTAAGCTCACTGAAGACTTTGTACCAGGCAACACTGCCTTGGTTGGTCATGAGTTAGAATATGCTTCATCTGAATGCCAGTATGATGAGCATATTGATTTCTCTTCAAACACTTCTGATTATGCATTTGTGAGTGTTGATAGTCAGTTTACTGGGTGTAATAATGACAATCTATGCTTCATCATGGATGATCTCAAGGGAATTGCTGATGATGACTTAGAAGAGATGGATATTTTGAGCCAAATGGCCTTGATAAATATCAGATCTCAGAAGTTCTACAAAAGAACTAGAAGAAAGTTCCCAGGACTCTCTGGCAAAACCAAAGTTGGTTTTGACAAGAGTAAGTTGAGGTGTCACAAATGCCACAGGCTTGGACACTTTGCTAGAGAATGTAGATCATCTAGATCTAATTCTTCTGCACCCTTTGTGACTTTCCCTGGCAATAGTCAACAACACAGAGGGCAACATCCTGTCAATTCTGGTCATCATTCTCAACCACAATCTCCTGCATATTTTGTTCCTCAGGGTCCAATGCCATATCCTTACCCTTGTTATTACATGCCACAAACCAGTCAGGTTCAAGCACCCATTGCTCAACAACCACATGCTCTTCCTGAGCCTCAACCATCTCAATCTCATCAACCTCCTTAACCTCAACAACACAGCTTCTTCACCCCTGGAGTTGTTGACTGGAGCAGTTTACCTGATGACATGTCTGGTCATGAACAACTGTTCACAAGTGCTGGTCAACATGGTTGTGACAGTCCTTTTGGGAATCTGGCACTTATGGCTCTGGAGTCTGCAGATGGATCATCCTCAAATGCCTCTTCATCACAGGTATCATAGGTATCCTCTGAGGCTAAAGCCAAATTATGTTCTGAAACATGCATAGCAGCATTTGCCTCTATTAGAGAAGCAAATGTAGCTTTAATTAATAAGAACATAGAGCTAGAAAAGATCATTTCCAAAAGAAAAGCTGAGTTTGAGTCTTTGCTTAAAGAGAAAAATGATGAGATTTATAAACTTAAATGCCAAATCACTGAGGATAAGGCTAGGGAAGAGGTACTTTTAGAAAAGTACAAAGACCTCAAAGAAACCCTTGCAGTCACCCAAGTAGAGTGTGATCGATGGGTACAATCATGCAAAGGTTTTGAAATGCTTCTTAGTAAGCAATCATCTTCCAATGTGATGTTTGGCATTGGTTATAATCACACTGCTCCTCCTATAGATTTTGCTTCAAGAGCAGAAGTGAAATCTGATGGAGAAAGCAATAACCAATCCACCTCATCATGTGATTCACTTTCTGATAGAGCACCATCAGAAGTTGAAGTTAGTATTATTCCCTCGTTGAACCTATCAGCTGATCTTGATGGTTCAAATACTGACACTCACATGATCAAAGAGTTGATCAACTCACGAGTTATTTCTGGAAGTCCTGAAAGGACTGGAGAGCAAGATTTAACACCTAAAGTTCAAACTCCAACTACTGTCAGCACTGAAGAGAAGAAAACTGTCAGTAGAAAGGGTTTGAAGACTACTAAAGAGGAAGTCAAGAAAGAAAATAGTGCTTCCAAAGTGCTGAAGAACAAGTCTTCAGTAGTTTCATTCTCTTTAGTTGATGATCAACATAAGATGAAGAAGAAACCATGTGAAATATGTGGTTTGTTCAATCATCTTACAGATGATTATTGGTACAAAAGAGGATCCAAACTTAAACATAAAGAGGAAATTAAAGAGAAAATGGTTAAAATGAAAACTGAGTTTGAAGCCACATTTGTACCAGCAACATCAAATCCTGTAACCCTTAGTCCAAAAAGAAATCCAAAAAGGAAGGGGTTAAACAGGTAACAGCTGAGATTGCTCAAAAGAAGCAGGTGCAACATAGGAACTTATCAAACTCCAATGCCAATGTGTCTGAAGAGCTGAAAGCTTTATCACAAAATCAGACTCAGCTGGTTATGATGGTTCAACATCTATTGGGAAGAGTTAACCAATTAGATGTTCCTATGTTGAAACCACAGAAAAGGAGGTCCAAGCCAAAGATTCCTCTTCTTCACCATCTTCTTCCTCTCAGGCTGTTGTTTCCAACAACCTGTTAGTTTACCATCTGTTGATGAGAACAGGCCCAAAACCAAAAAGGTTTAGGTCTCAAAATCTAACTAATTTGTTGTGTTTTGTAGGGTTCTTCAACATGACACAGAGGCATCTGGTATGTAGACAGTGGAGGATCCATGCATATGACAGGAAACAGATCACTTCTTAATGACTACTCTCAAGGAAGGAAGGGGTTTGTGTCATTTGGCAATGATGCAAAGGGTTCATCATCGGCAAAGGCTTTGTTTCCAATGAGGAAATAAAGTTTGATGATGTTAACCATGTGGAAAATCTCAAGTACAACCTCTTAAGTGTCAGTCAAATGTGTGACAAAGGCCATGTTGCTCTTTTCACCAGTCAGAACTATCGGATTCTTTCATCCAAAGTTCTAAGTTTGATTGATAAGGTGTTGGATGAATACACTCTCCTGAAGGCCAACAGGACAGAAGAGTGTATGCCTTAGATCTTTCCAAGAAATAGATATCAAAGGCCATCCTTGCCTATTTTCCAAGGCTTCCCCTCAAGAATCTACTCTATGGCATAGAAGGCTGGGTCATGTTAATCTCAAAAACATAAATCAGCTAATAACCATGGTTTAGTAAGGGGACTGCCTATGAAGGAGTTCACATGTGAAGATAACTGCACTGCTTGTTTAAAAGGAAAACAGCACAAAGCTTCATTTCCATCCATAGAAGAACCTAAGTCCACTGCCTGCTTACAGCTTCTTCACATGGATCTCTTTGGTCCTGTGAGAGTGATGAGCATGGCGAAGAAGAAATACTATCTGGCAATTGTGGATGATTACTCCAGATTTTTATGGACTTTCTTTTTGCATTCAAAGGATGAGGTTGCTCAGAAGATTATAAACTTTGTGTTGTATGTTGAGAAGCAGTATTCCCTATCAGTCAAGTGTATAAGGAGTGACAATGGAATAGAATTCAGAAACCATACACTTGATGCTTTTTATCTCTCAAAGGGAATCAAGAGGCAGTTTAGCATCCCAAGGACTCCAGAACAAAATGGAGTAGTGGAGAGAAAGAACGGGACCTTAATTGAAGCTGCAAGGTCTATGTTGGCTGACTCTGGTTTGCCATTGACCTTTTGGGCTGAAGCTATCAATACAGCTTGCTATGTGCAAAATAGAGTGCTAGTAAATCAGAGGTTGATGAAGACTCCATATGAAGTTCTACATCATCTGGCTCCTTTGATTTCATTTTTCAGAGCCTTTGGGTGTCCTTGTTTCCTTCTCAACACAAAGGATCAACTCCACAAATTTGATCCTAAGGTGGATGCAGGGTATTTTGTTGGTTATTCATCTACTTGCAAGGCATACAGAGTCTTCAACTGCAGAACAAAGATAGTTGAAGAAACTCTGCATGTGAAGTTTAATGAATCTCCAAAGGACAGGATTCCACAAAACCCTATGGAGTTATTTGATTTGGACATACTGCAATATGTTCCTTATCAACCTCCAGCTGTTGCAGATCATGTGGATAAATCATCTTCTGCAGCATGTCTTCCACCTGGTGGTACTGAAGATGATGATGATATCAGTACTCACCTTTTCAAGTTTAGTGACTAACTGCCTGTGTCTACTAAACTTGATGTTCCTGTAGCTTCAGTAGTTCCATCCACAACAAATGCTGATGAGATTTCTGATTCCACTATATCATTTGACTTGCCATCTAATACTTGGTTTCAAGAATCTGGATCAACATCTGCTGCTACTGAGCCTGCTACAAACACTTGCACTGATCTCATAGTGTACCAAGAGCTGAAGAATCACCCCATGTCTCAAATCATTGGTGATATCAATGCTGGTGTCTCAACCAGAAGTCATTGTCTAACTTCTGCTTCTATGCTCTGTTCATCAGTCAGCTAGAGCCAAAGAACTATCATGTTGCTTTGAAAGACAATGGATGGGTTGAAGCCATGCAGCTTGAGCTACTTCAATTCAAAAGGCGGCAAGTGTGGGAACTGGTTCCTCTACCCCCAGGTAAGTGTGCAATAGGCACTAAATGGGTGTTTAGGAATAAAACTGATGAAAATGGGCTTATTGTCAAGAACAAGGCTAGACTGGTTGTACAAGGGTTTTCTCAAGAGAAGGTATTGATTATGATGAAACCTTTGCCCCTGTAGCTAGACTAGAGGCAATTAGATTGTTCTTAGCCTATGCTGCATTCCACAATCTTAAAGTTTTTCAAATGGATGTCAAAAGTGCATTTTTATATGGTAAGATAAAAGAAGAGGTTTATGTGTGTCAACCACCAGGTTTTGAGGATAATAAACATCCTGATTGGGTGTATAAACTTGATAAGTCTCTTTATGGGTTGAAGCAAGCTCCTAGAGCCTAGTATGAAACACTTTCCAATTTTCTTCTTAATAATAATTTCACTAGAGGCTCCATAGATAAAACTTTGTTTATTAAGAAGGTGGATCAGCATAAGCTACGTGTTCAAATTTATGTTGATGATATTATTTTTGCATCCGCTGATCCCTAGTTGTGTGATGATTTTACATGTATAATGAACAAAAGTTTGAAATGAGTGCAATGGGAGAATTACAGTTCTTTCTAGGCTTGCAAATCAAACAAAAGGCTGATGGAACCTTTATTCATCAGTCAAAATATACAAAAATCTTTTGCATAAGTTTGATTTACAAAATTGTAAGCCCTGTTCTACTCCCATGTGCAACACCACACAACTGGATGCAGATCAGAAAGGTAAAGCTATTGATGAAACACTTTACAGATGTATGATTGGGTCTTTGATGTACTTAACAGCTTCTAGACCAGATATCATGTTTGCAACTTGTGTTTGTGCTAGATTTCAGGCTGCTCCTAAAGAGTCTCATTTGATTGCAGTCAAGAGGATCTTTAGATATCTGCAAGGTACACAATCTCTAGGTTTATGGTATTCCACTGGACACTCTTGCAAATTAGTTGCTTTTCTGATAGTGACTATGTAGGGTGTAAGTTAACCCAAAAGTCAACTTCTGGTGGATGTCAATTCCTAGGCAACTGTTTGATTTCTTGGCAGAGTAAGAAACAAACATCTGTTGCTATATCCACTGCTAAAGCAGAGTACATTACTGCTGCAAGCTGTACTTCTCAAGTACTTTGGCTTCAGAATCAACTTTTGGATTATGGCATTACAGAGACTAAGACTCCATTATTAATGGACAGTGCTTCAGCTCTTTGCATTGTTAAGAATCCTGTCCAGCACTCTAGGACCAAACATATAGAGATCAAACATCATTTTATTAGGGACTGTTTTGAAAAAGGTCCGATTGATCCAAAGTTTGTGCCTAGTGCTGATGGGCTTGCAGACATTTTTACTAATCCTTTGGATAGTTCAACTTTCCAAAACCTTGTGTTAAGGCTTGGTATGCTACAGCTAGAATAAGTGACAACTACTGATGATCTCAGTAAGCAAGTACTGATGATCATTAGTAAACGTCACAAATAAGTACTGATTCTGTTACAAACTACTGTTGTTAGTAAAAACATATAAGTACTGTTGTCCTATGAAACAACTGAAAACAGCCAAAAAGACTGATGAGTAAGTGTTGAGGATAGTATGAAACAGCTGAAAAGCTAAGAATTGACGAAAACTACTTACGGCAATTTTCTCTTCAATTGTTTCTAAAACAGCTGAAAACAACTTAAGCAAAACCAAAGTCTTCAGTAGATTCACAACTACTGATGACTAACACCAAGTCTTTAGTCGTTTACAACAACTGATGACAAAACCATGTCTTCAGTAGTTTCACAACTACTGATGACTAACACCAAGTCCTCAGTTGTTTCCAACATCTAAAGTCAAAACATGGTTTTTCAGTAGTTTTATAACTACTGATGACTAAAACCAAGACTTCAGTTGTTTCAACCTCTGAAGGTTAATACCACGTCATCAGACGTTTAAAATTACTGATGACTAACACCAAACCCTTCAGTTGCTTTATAACCCTTACCCTATAAATACCTAATCTTGCAGAGCTTCATCATCTCAAACCTAACGTTCAAAACTCAGAACCTTCTCTCACATTAATGGCGAACATGCAGCTTAAACCACGACACAACTGTGTTGCCTACCTTACCAAATCACCTTTCTGGATGAAGTTTGATAATGCTATTGATCTAATGGTCCATTCTCCATACAAAACAGCCTTCCTTATCAATCCTACTATTTATGCCGAATCCCTAAAACAGTTCTGGATGAATGTCACCCTTACCACTGGGGAGAATGACACCGAGTCTCTCCAGTCGTTCGTCAACTCCTGAAAGGTGGTCATCACTCCAGCAATCCTTCGCCAAACCCTACACCTGGATGATGCCACCTTCCCCGCTGGATATTCAAAGGGCATCACTAATCTATCCTTTGCCCAACATGGATACCAGGGTAATCTCAGCGCTTCTACCATCTTAAAGAGGCATTTCCATGACGCAGAACGCCTTATTTTTCATATGGTGAATGTCTGCCTAGCTCCTAAGACTTCGTCTTGGGATCAAATGTCAACCAGGTGGCAGCAGGTATTCTTCTCTATCCTTGAGCAACAAAACTTAAATTTTTCTGAATATTATTTCTTGAACTTAAGGATATGGTCCTAAAACCTATTGCTAACCGATGGATATTATATCCACGGTTCATAATGGCCATAATAGAGAACCAGCTGAAAGCTAGGGGCTTGTTGGCCTTGGAGTCCCTGCCATGGCTGTATTGCCAGAAGTATACTCCAGGCACAACTCAGACCAGTCACTCAAACAGGCTGCCAAGCTGCGAAAACCCACGCAGGTGGAACCCACAGCCACCACCTCCAAATCCAAAGTCCCCACCAAACCCAAACACAAGAAACCCAAAAAGGCTGCTCAGGGAAATGAGTCCCCTGAGGATGCCCCTGCAACACAAACGCAGGATATATCTACTGGTCATAACCCCCCAGTAGATACACGTACTCACCTACCCTCAACCGCTCAGGCTTCCTCTCAACAGGAGCCTGTAGCAACCACATTTGGGGCACCTATGCATCTGGAACCTTCCTCATTTGAGGAGGTTACCATTGAAACGAACCACTCTCCCCGGGTGCATACTGCCTTCACACCATCTCCCACTGCAACCACCCCCCAAAGTCTTACCATAATAGTTGCAAAAGTGCGGACTCGGTTGCATTCCTCACCCCCTCCCCAGATACCAATCAAAACTGGATAGCCTCAACCATTTAGGGGAGGACCAAAGTGCTTCTAATAACCCACAGCACAGGGGTTACTATGTTCAATCTCCAAGTGTAGAAAAGGATATTCGAACTTCTAGTGAGGCTACCACTTCTCCTGCTTCAGCAAATGATTAGGATGAAGTTGGTACTATCCATAAGACCTCACTAGAGGCAACTGCCGATGAAGGACATAGTCTTGAGGCAAGAAGTCCCCAGTACCAAGAACAAGGGGCACATGCTACTACTGATCTACATTCAGAGCATGTACATCCTGATTCAATCAGGCGGTCAGGTGATTCATCACAGAATGATGATGACCTGGGCTTTTTCTACGATGTTTTAGCCCACAATACCATCCTAGAGAATGAGGTGAGTAGACTCAAAGAGCTGCTTGCCAACATGTCTCAGGATCAAAGACCATCTACCCCACAAACCCCACAGATGGCACCTTCAATTGAAGGTTTACCAAACACTGAGCCTACACACATAACTGAGCCACCAGCCTCTGCTTTCGGCACCAACTCTCAGGGACAGAACCCCTCTGAGCAGATGGTTGCTATCTTTCAAAACTCCTTACCTCTCATCACTCCCATCATCACTGACATAGTGCATAAAGCCATTGATGAGAGGATTCCCTCAAATCTACAAACCCTTATTGATGATGCTGTTCATAAATCTCTTTCTGCCTTCCAAACCCCTGATTCCAATGCAACCAAAAAGGGGGAGACTACAAAGTCAAAGGCAGTGAAAGACAAGAAAAGAAAGAGAGTTGATGCTGAGAAAGAGCCTGAAACAGAGAAACAGCCTGAGAAAGAAAAGGAGGTTGAGAAAGAACTGATCTCAGAGCAGTTAATTACATATAAAAGAAAGAAAAGTGCTGAGTCAGGAGCTGATGAAGAGAAATCATTAGAAGACCTTGTTAAAGATGCTGATGAAGCTCATAGCAGATCAATGGATACAATTATAGATCAGCTATTTAGACATGGTCATGACACAGCCACATTAGACTTTGAGATCAGAAGGCTGGAAATAGAAGAGATACAATCAAGATGGGCCGGTTATAGTGTGATGGAAAGGGAGAGATTGGAAATCATGATCAGGTTTATAGCTAAATATCTTGGAAGATCATTGATTGAAATCAAGTCATGGTCCAGGGACAGCATCTTGGCAATAACCACCAAGATCTGTTCGTCTAAAGCATATACCAAGGGCTGGTCATTGAAGCTTTGAATGAAGCTGGTGCTGGGAGCAGGACTGAACTGGTCAAACAATCCAAAGCCTCACTTACATCTAAAATGCTAGAATAGCCTGTCAACATTCCCACACCAAAACCACCATAACCACAACCCACTAAACCAATTCCCTTACCCACAAAACCAATAGCCGATGATGTACCCCAGAAGAGGAAGAGAATGGTACTGAGGCTAGAAGAGGAAGAAGAAGATAATGATGAAGATGATGATAGTCTGCCTATCTCTTTTGTTCTCAAAATAAAGTCACCTGAGCCCAGAAGTCAGCAGTTGATAACACCTGACTTGCAAAGGCAGATGGTGAAGGTAAAGATTGAAGAAGCAGAACAGCAAAAACAGCACGATGAGCAGTTTCTCAAGATGGTTGACAAGGACTTCCCTCGGTCCTCATCCATTAAAGAAATGAAGAAACAGGCTCTGAGGCTGTACACTCTGAGTCACACATTTCAACATCAAAGAGAAAGAGTGCGGATATGGCCAGACCCCAGGGTAAGTTCTCAAATTCATAAGAAGAATATACCTAGTAGATATCATGGCCAAGTTAAGAAGACTTTGAATGCTGCTATTATGTTGGCCATGGTAGTCTCACCCTGGGAAATCATTGAAGAATTCAAGAGAGCCCACAACTCCAAAACAACACCCCAATCTATTCTTGAGAACAAAATGACCAAGAAGGGGTTGTTGTACAAAAGACTTGAAGATCTTCAGAAGAGTGAACTCCAGTTGTTGCTTGAAGGCTCTCACCCAGACGAATTTGCTTACAGAGAGATAACAACTGTGGAGTTAAAGAATGGAAAGACAGTGAATACCTGTTTGAGTATTATGGCCCAGAGTTCTTCTTTGAGGGAGAAGCTGAAGAACTCACTAAGGAGGAACAAGTTGTTCTCCTTGAGGCCTATGCGAGTGAGTCCTATAGACTCATTCATAGGAATTAGGTTTCATGGTTGGGATAAGACTCTGTGTCCAGTTTCCCCAAAACAGAGTTCCCTTCCATACTTAGCCAATCAAATGATTAGAAACCTTTTCCCGGCCTATGCTTATCTGATTACCTCTGAAGCTGATCAAGAGGGTATTTCTGCCAAGAATAAGTGGGATCATCAATAAGTTTAGAGGTTTTGGCTGCATTGGTTCAGGGGGATTTTGTTGAACCAAAAGAACCAATGAGCCTGATTAGAAAAACCTCTAAGTCCCACGGACATTACAACTGCTAAAGAAGAACACAACAGCTGAAGACATCAGCTGATTACAAGGTCTGAAGACAAAGTCTGAAGACAAGAACTGAAGACTACTACTGAAGACAAAGTCTGAAGTAAAGAACTGAAGACAAAGTCTGAAGAAAAGAACTGAAGACAAAGTCTGAAGCTATCAGCTGAAGACAAAGTCTGAAAGTAAAAGTCGGAAGAACAAAGACTAAAGACCAAGTGATCGGTAGTTGTCACAACAGCTGAAGTAATCAACTTCAGTAGTTGTGATGGTTTCCTTTCAATAGTTTTCTTTTCTATTTCAGTACTTGTAAAACGACTGAAGAGCATGTTCTTCAGTCGTTGTTATTTCAGTAGTTGTAGTGATAGTTAACACTTGGTATTTTTGTAAGAAGATGTCAGCTGTTTGACATCTTCAGTAGTTATGCTAACTTTTAGCAGTTTGAATAATTCTGTTAGATGTCACTATCAAATGACATCAGCAGACGTCACATCTCCTATATAAGAGATGTTGACCTAATTGTACGTGTGACATTTTGGCACCACGAAAACATATGAATGAAATATTCTATTTGAAAAATTCTCTCTCTCTATAACCGTTTACTCTTACATTGAATATCAATTGTGTTCTTGTGAATTGTCTAATTCATTGTTTGAATTCCGTTGCGATACTCTCTAATCAATCAAACTTAGATCACTGATCCTATCAATACAGATGCAGATGGTGATGATGATGAAGATGATTCTTATGTTGCGGGTGCCACATCTGCAAGCAAACGGAGGACCAAAAGGACCCAAGATCAAACTGCCTCCACATCCACCCCGGTAGTAGAAGAGTTGAGGATACAGGATACGGTAATGATTAGTTATTTATGTTATTGAAATCATATGTATTTGAATCTTGTATTAAAGTTATGTAATGAATGTTTATTTTAAATGTACATGTCTCTGTTTTGATTATTAACTAATGATTGATGTGTTATGTGTCTAAATCAAGCAGATCCAAACTTTCAAAGGGATAAATATGATGTTGCTCCCCTCCAACAGGTCAAGACTTAGCTCATGTTGATTCTTGATCTGCAGGGTATAGTCAGGAGATCTGTAATGTACACTCCTAAAGAGGGAGAGATCATTCACAATCTCACTGACGAGCAAATCGTAGAGATGTTCGAACTAAATGCTAATGAGATTGTGAAAGACGCCCTGACTGTGCATGTGGATAGTGATGATGAGCTTCATGATGTTGATGAGATCGAGATTGAAGATGTCACTGCATAACATTATCCAGAGTACACTGACAACAAGGGAAATATCATTCCCAGTCTGGGAGACACTCTTGTCAGTGACACTTTTGAGACTCTGGATAAAATGGAACAAGAGTCGGAAAACAATAAGGAGCAGGCCCAAGCCTTGGACGCCGAAGTCAACACCAAAAGGGCTGAATGGGCAGCGTATTTTGAAGAAATAAGAGCCCAACGTAGCACTACAACGTCAACTGTCTACACCAAGCTGTATAAAGTAAAGAAACATCAAAAGGTGGCAGGCAGGATCATAGCATGGGCACATTTTGAAGACCTCAACGTTTATGTTGTTAAACGTGAGAAGGGAATTGAGTACTTCAGATTCCCACACGATCTGAAGACACTTCTAGGTTTTGAGCTTAACCAGTTAGCAAAGTTGAAATTGCTATATGTTGTCCCTACTAAGATGTCAGGCTGGTTTGAAGCAGCTCTAAAGAGGGAGTACCACACCAGATGGGTCAACTTAAAACCTCAACAACCAACAAGGTACATCAGATGATCTAAAGTTGACGCCATAACTAGGAAACCAAAGATAATGCTGAAGTGGAGTCCACCACGCACAATGTCAAAGATCCCACTACGGATAATGCCACAGGACATCACTCCACACTTCAAATGGTGGTACTATGATTGGAGAACGGGAGAGGCAGTAATAGTCTTGAACAGAAATGGTAAAATGGAAACCATTAGGGTGTTTGACCCGATGTGGCTTACCAACTTGTCTGCAAATGATGTTTATACATTATACAAGTGGACATTATTCTATGACTCATAAGATATTGTACAAGCTTTACAATTTCGGAATGTGATACGACTCTGTTTTGCTTTCGAGATAAATACAGGAGTCACTAGAGAAGCAAAGTACAAGAAGTTTGAGGAAATTATGAAAGATGTAAGACAATAGATAGATCTAGGTCCAAGGGGAGTTTGTTGATACATATGTACCTAGATCTTGATCTTAATGTAATAGGCCTTGAATGTCTTACACTGATGTAATATTGGGTACTTAATGAAATGAGATTGTTTGTTTTTGTTTATCATGTTTAATATTTCATTAATGAGTTGTTTAACGCATATTGACTTGATTATATAGGTTTGTGGTTGATTGAATTGATATAAATAATGTTATGACATTTAATACATTCAAACTTAATAACATGAAATTATCATGGAATAGCCCATGCTAATGGACCATACGCATGAACAACTTCATACGAATGACTCAGTCGCACGACTGAACCAGGAGACTGGATCAGTCGTATGATTGTCACACAAGAATGGCTCAATCGCACGACGGAACACTCAGTCGTGCGAATGGACCAACCGTATGACTCAATCGCACGACTAAACCATGCTAATGGTTCAGTCGCCCGAATGAGCAACCCTAACCTATAAATATCACCTAATTCGTGGAAAAACGTAAGCATTGAATACACTTCGACTCCAGATGTACCCCAGCCATTCAGAAGCCTCTAAGTTCATACTCCAAGTTCATAGAACCAGCTGTAGATCGATTCCTAATCGATTCTTGACGTTAGATTCAATACATAATTGTGTCTATGTGCGTTCTCACTTATTGGATCGCCAATCAAATAGGATTCCACACTATTTGGTTTGGTTTACGCGTTAATCAATAGGTATTTTGTTCAAATACCAGATTCTGACAAACTTAATTTTAACAAACCAAAGAACATAGAATCATTTATATGTGTATGAACAAGCTATCAAGAAGAATAAAACAACCAAAAACACACAAAAGTTACAACCTTTGTAGAGCTATCAAAAACATAATATTTGTTAAAGATGGGGATGTCCTTCAGCGACCAAAACACCACGGATAGGTGTCCTCAAGATTCCATACCCACAAGCCTCAAGCAAGCACCCTTTTGCTAGGATTTTTTGACACCAAAACGACCAAGAAGGGCTGAAATCCAATTTTCAACTTTGATTTTCTTCAATAAGTAAAGAAAAAACTTGTTCTTGGTAGTCCTTTGCATGTATGAGAGAGAGAGAGGTTGAGTGTGTGTGTGTGTGTATTCAAGAGTAACAAGTTTCAAGACCAAGAAAACCCCTCCCATAAAGGGGCTGCCAAAAATTTGCTTTCAAAAGGGTTTTCCCCCCTTAAATTTCATTAACATTTTATTTAACTTGTCACTAGTTAAGTTATAAAATTAACCTTTTAATTTTATAACTCTTACACACTTTATTACTTGATGTTACTTAACCAATTTAAATAACATTACAAATAATACCCTTGAATAAAATATCCCTATAAGTTGTTCTATCTCATATACAACTTATTTAGAAAACCCATTTTCTAAATTGGTGTATTTATTTAATTGTATAATCATATCATCAATAAAATTTTATATTGGTGTTTGCTAAGCTTGTTATTGGGTATGACCCGACTTGGATCATTACGTACTAACCACATCAATATTCTATGTGTCTTGGCATAAAGAATCTAACAATCTCCCACTTGCACAAGATTCATAGAAGATTGATGCAAGTAGTAAATACCGCCAAACAACGGTTTACTACCCTTAATACGCATGACTAAAAGCCATTCAATAACATCATCCCCTTCAAGTATCCAACTTGAAATAATTTAGGTGAATCAATCATTTATCCTTTTGTTCCAGATGTCATGTTAAATCCAAGGACACAGAATGATCATTCCTTGTTGATTTAACTTTATCAGGCCTTAGAAATCTTGCTCTTAACGAATAAGGGGAATAAATTACATCTTGACTACATACGTTTCTCATAATCACCTCGTGTCATACCTGAACATAGCCTTATGTACTATCCATTATTTCAGAGCAGTGAAGAACTAGCTCAAGGTATAACATTTGGTGAATATCAAAACCCAATATGTATCTCAGGTCGGAGGATACCAAATGATATTCGCCTTTACTCAAATTTACTTATGATCAATCTAGAAGATTTCATGTAGTAAAATTTGAGATGCGGGTCAGTCCAATATTTGTATCCCACATATATCTATGAACTTTGGCAGCAACCATTGCTCTATATTCATGCCTTATGAATATCCATCAATCCATGTTCATAATAGTCTTACGTTCATGTTTGTTCCCACAAATATGACCGACTACGAACATTTAGAATAATAAACATATTCTTGGATATATATACATGCTAAAAGGAAACACAACTCAAAATATCACAAATATATAAAGAGTTAAACATTACATTGTTCAAACATTTAAATACTAAATAGATCAATTCCAATCACTAGAAAATCGAAGTCCTAAGGCACAAGTATGACTTTCATGCTTTGCCCTTTCAAGGAGCTTCGTGAGTGGATCCGCAATGTTTTGATCGGTGTGAACTTTACGAATACATATCTTTCCTTTTTCAACTTCGTCCTTTATGTAGTTGAATCTCCGCTCAATGTGTCTAGTCTTTTGATGTGCACGGGGTTCCTTGATTTGTGCAATTGCACCCTCGTTATCACAAAAGATTTCTAGGGGGTCTTGAATGGTAGGGACGACCCCTAGATCAGCGATAAACTTCTTTATCCATGCAGCTTCCTGAGCTGCTAATGAGGCGGCTATGCATTCGGATTCTGTAGTGGACAATGCTACCACGTCTTGTTTTGAACTCTTCCAGGACACTGCCCCTCCATTCATAATGAAGACATACCCCGATTGTGATCGAGAATCATCTCAATCAGTTTGGAAGCTCGCATCCATGTAACCCTTTACAACGAGTTCCTCTTCACCAGGACCGTATATTAGAAACACATCCTTAGTCCTCCTAAGGTATTTAAATATACTTTTAACAGCCATCCAATGGCTATTACCTAGATTCTGCTGATATCTGCTCGTCATGCTAAACGCGCATGACACGTCCGGTCTAGTGCATATCATCGCATAGATGATGGATCCTATAGCAGAAGCATATGGGATGTCCTTCATTCAATCTTGCTCATCCTTTGAGCTTAGACATTGAGATGTACTCAATATTGTCTCTCTTTGAATAGGTATCATACCTTTCTTAGAGTTTTCCATCTTGAACCTTTTCAAGACTTTATCAATGTAAGCACTTTGGTTTAAACCTATCAACCGCCTTGATCAAACCCTATAGATCTTTATTCCCAAAATATAGGTGGCTTCACCGAAATCTTTTATGGAAAAACAACTTCCAAGCCAGGTTTTAACATCTTCCATGGTTGGAATATCATTTCCAAAAAGTAGTGTGTCATCAACATACAATACTACGAATGTAATTATGCTCCCACTAGCCTTCTTATATACACAAGCCTCGTCAACGTTCTTGATGAAACCAAATTTCTTGATCTCTTCATCGAAACATTGATTCCAACTTCTTGATGCTTGTTTCAATCCATAGATTGATCTTTTTAAGTTGCATACTTTATTAGGATGTTGTGGATCAACAAAACCATCAGGCTGAACCATACGGATAGTCTCTTTGAGATGTCCATTAAGAAAATCGGTTTTGACATCCATTTGCCAAATCTCATAGTCATAATATGCGGCTATGGCAAACAATATCCTAATTGACTTTAGCATTGCCACAGGCGAGAAGGTTTCGTCATAATCAACCCCTTGAGTTTGAGTGAAACCTTTTGCCACAAGTCTTGCTTTGTAAGTATCCAAGTTTCCATGCATATCGGTTTTCTTCTTGAAAACCCACTTGCATCCAACCAGTTTGGAGTTAAGTGGAGGGTCAACCAATTCCCAAACTTGGTTGTCATACATGGATTGCATCTCTACGTTCATGGCTTCCAGCCATTTGTCATAATCCGAATTGGACATTGCATCATGGTACATAGTTGGCTCATTGGAGTCAACCACATAGCATCCATTCATGAAATATCCATATCTTTTAGGTGGAATGCTAACTCTACCAGATCTGCAAACGTTTTGTGTATATTGATCAACCTCTTGATCATCATCAACTTCCTCCTGTTGATTCCTAGTGTTAACCAAACGTGTATCGACTTGTGGATCTTGATCCTCATCAAATTCCACTGTTCTATACGTTATTCCTTCCATAAGGAACTTAGCTTCCAAGAACTCTGCCTTTCGAGCAATAAATACATTTTGCTCTGTTGGATCAAAGAAGTAGTATCCTATGCAGTCTTTGGGATATCCAATGAATATACACTTAGTGGATCGACTTTCCAACTTGTTTTGGGTGTTTAGCTTAACATAAGCTTCACAAACCCATACCTTTAAATATGATAATGATGGCACTCTTCCATGCCATATTTCAAAAGATGTCAAATTCACTTTCTTGGTCGGGGCCATATTCAAAATACGAGCCGCGAAGAGCAATGCGAAACCCCAAAATGATAGAGGTAGTGAGCTTATAGCCATCATAGATCGAACCATATCCAATAGGGTTCGATTTCTCCTTTCAGACACACCATAATGTTGTGGTGTTCCAGGTGGAGTAAGTTGTGAGAAGATCCCACAACTTCTTAGATGGTACTGAAAAGCCTCACTGAGGTATTCACCTCCTTTATCTGAACAAAGAACTTTGATAGTTTTATTGAGTTGATTTTCTACTTCATTCTTGAAGATTTTGAACATTTCAAAAGCTTTATGTTTATGCATCATCAAGTACACAAAACCATATAAACTATAATCGTCGGTGAAGGTAATGAAGTATCTTTCACCGTTTATTGTCATTGTCTTAAAAGGGCCACATACATCTGAATGTATGATTCCCAGTAAGTCTTTTGCCCTCTCGTTAGTACCACTAAAGGGCGACTTGGTCATCTTCCCTTGTAAAAAAGATTCACACTTATCAAGTGAAACATTTTGATTTGTTTTCAAAAGACCATTCTTTTGAAGTGTTTGAATTCGATTCTTGTTTATGTGACCAAGACGACAATGCCAAAGATATGAATCACTTAAACCCATTTTAAGTTTCTTGGTGCTTGATTGGTATAATGAGTTATTATAGGATGAATCATCATGAACCAATTCATAGATGCCATTAAAAGGCACAACATTAAAATAAAACACATCATCCATATAAACATGAATACCATTGTTAACAAACTTTAATTCATAACCATATTATTTTAAAAGGAAAATAGAAATTATGATCCTAGTCAAACTAGGAGCATACAAAATGTTCTTAAGAACAACTTCCAAACCATTTGAAAGTTTCAAAATATAGTCTCCTTGGGCTTCGACATCAACTTTTGCTCCGTTTCCCATGTAGAGACTTGTGTCTCCCTTCTTGAAGTGCTTATTTCTTTTGAACCCCTGCAACAAATTGCAAATATGAGTTCTACATCCGGTATCCAATACCCATGTGTTTGAAGAAATAACATTTAAACCAATGTGAATCATGAAAGTTGTACTTGAGGTTTGCCCAGCATCCCTCTTGTTTCTCAACTCTTTGAGATAGGTGGGACAATTCCTTTTCCAGTGTCCTATCTCGCCACACTCAAAGCATGGATTGTTCTTCGTTACCTTAGGCTTCTTAAGCTTAGGCTTTGGAGGTTTCGCTTTAGCCTTCCCCTTCCCTTGACCTTTGATGTACCCCTTTCCTTTGGCAACATTTGCCTTGGGTTCGGGGAATGGCCTTTTCTTATTGCTTCCCACATTGATCGAGAGAATAGGTAGAACCTTTTTACCCATCCCTGCCTCGGCTGTTTTGAGCATTGTGTGAAGCTCACCAATGCTCTTGTCCCACCCATTCATATTGTAATTCAATATGAACGTCTCAAACCTTTTGGTTAGGCCATTAAGGATCAAATCCTTGGCTAGCTCCTTTGAGACGGGACAATTAAGCCTCTCGAGGCGATAAACGTGGCTTTTCATCTTAAGAACATAATGATACCGATTGGGTTTCATCCATGTGACATGCATGAAGCACTCGAACCGTTTCGAAGCGCTCTACCCTAGCTTGTTGAAGGAACATTTCCTTCAATTGGCTAATCATGTCATATGCCCCATGATGCTCAAAGTCCTTTTGGAGTTCTAGAATCATGGTTCCCAACATGAGGCAAGAAACCTCCATGGAATCATCAGTGTATTTAAGCCAATCGTTATAGGCCTCAACATCCTTAGGGTCGGGTTGGTCAGGAATGGGATCGTCAAAGACATAGGCCCTTTTCTCTTGCTTGAGAACAATTCTCAAGTTTCTAAACCAGTCCATAAAGTTATTATGGTTAAGACGATCCCTTTCTAAGATGGTTTTCAGTGATAGGGTAGGGACGGTCGGGGTGGTAGCATTGTTGTTAGCGGCCATTTCTACAAAATTACAAAGTTCATATTAGTATTTCTGAAAAATTACATTTTAATTATTAATACCCTTTACATGTCTCATAGACATATAATAATTAAAATCTAGAATCCAACGTTATATTTAAATCATGGTTAGGTGACCTTTATCCCATTATTTAAATCAACAAGGTAGCAACATTTGACAATTGCAACCTATTGCAGCTTCTAGTTTTATGGGATCGGTTAAACATCTTATTTTTAGTCGGCATGTAAAATCCCATCAACACCATTGTACGCCATGCTTTGGTGGCCCTATGCACATGGTTTCCAATTCAAGTTGTCCTACTTACACACACGTGTGCGTTTACACATACAAGTGGTTAGGTGATATTTATCCCACAAATATGTTAAGCCCACCTCAAACACACAAGTTTCCTAAAAGTGGTCAGGTTACCTTTATCCCAAAAATAGTTCTCAAGTGATTCAAGTGTCGTGTAAAAGGATGGTGTTAAACTTGTTCCCAAAGGGATTTTAGTTTTCATTAATTCTAGTTATAAAAACTCTATGTACCCTGTATTCGCATGATTTCAAATACATTGTACCCTACAGTTCCTTTTTAATAATACCTCTTTTATTTGAAATCATTAATCCTTTTAATAACCTTTTATTAGTCACTTATGATAAGAAACCAAAAAATTCAGCTTGTTAAGATTATTTATTTAGATTGTTAAGCATATCCACATATCAAACAATCACCATAAAATGGATAATCAAACAAGCGTATATAAAACAACCATATGTGCATAACCATAGCCACTTATGTGACCAAACTTGTTTTCCATCACAAGTGTGGTCATAAGGTCATTTCTAAGGGTTAACACAACACAAAAGATGAGATCTCCAAAGACCCCCACTTGAAGTTGCATCCAAATGCTTCTAGTCCTTCTCTTTGTGTCTTCCTTTTGTGCTTCCATCTTGTGCATCTTCATTTACAAATTTATATCCTAATACAATTTTTTTAATAAAGAAAACACACTTAATCTATCTATTACATCACAAATGAATGAATAAATAAATTACACCCAAATACAAGCACAAATGAATAAATATTACAACCCATAAAGAATGAAATCAACCAAAAGAAATCATTCATTCAAAACCAAACCATCACAAGGTCAAGGCTAGGTTATGCACCAATATGAAACAACATCCAAGAACCAAAATAAATCCCCATTTGACCCTAATTTTCAGCCAACATAAACCAAGAATTTAGGGTGTTTTTGTCCAAACAAAACACAATCAACCATTTTGATATCATTTCTTTCAAGGTTTAATCATAAGCATGTAAGATATACCTTGAAAGGTTGGGGATTCATCATAACATCACAAAACAGCCCCTATTTGATTGTTAAAACCCCATAAAACCAATTTTACAAGGATAATAGAAGCTAGTCATCCACATATTAGGCTCTAGATGCCACTATTGGGTTTGTTTGACACATTATCAAAGAAGTTTAACCATTTAAACTTGAAAATGCAGCGGAATAATATCTTAATATCATGTTTATAATTTGAAAATTAAAGCACATAACTTAATTTTAACAAACCCAAGAACATAGGATCATTTATATGTGTATGAACAAGCTATCAAGAAGAATAAAACAACCAAAAACACACAAAAGTTACAACCTTTGTAGAGCTGTCAAAAACGTAAGATTTGTTGATGGAGATGTCCTTGAGCGACCAAAAAACCAAGGATAGGTGTCCTCAAGATTGCATACCCACAAGCCTCAAGCAAGCACCTTTTTGCTAGGATTTTTGACACCAAAACGACCAAGAAAGGCTGGAATCCGATTTTTAACTTTGATTTTCTTCAATAAAGTAAGAGAATACTTGTTCTTGGTAGTCCTTTGCATGTATGAGAGAGAGAGAGGTTGAGTGTGTGTGTGTGTGTGTGTATTCAAGAGTAACAAGTTTCAAGACCAAGAAAACCCCTCCCATAAAGGGGCTGCCGAAAATTTGCTTTCAAAGGGGTTTTTGTTGATACATGTATGTCCCTAGTTCATGATATGTGATGTAATAAATCTTGTTTGGTATGATTAATGAAATGATATTGATAGTCTATTCGTTATAATGTTTAATAGGTCATTAATGAGTCGTGACTGAATTGATTTGGTTTATGATTATTTGAATGGTTGCACATTAAGTTATATTAATTAAAACATTCAAACTTAACTTAATGAAGTTCTCATGCCAATGGCTCATGCGAATGAATCATACGCATGAATAACTTCACACGATTGACTCAGTCGCACGACTGAACCAGGAGACTGGATCAGTCGCACGATTGTAACATAAGATTGGCTCAGTCGCACGACTGAACACTCAGTCGTACGAATGAATCAACCGCATGGTTCAATCGCACGACTGAACCAAACTAATGGTTCAGTCGCACGATTGGATAGTGCCAACCTATAAATACAACTCAATTCGTGAAAAATAAAAAACTCTCGATCAATTACGATTCCAGACGAACCCTAGCCGTCCAGAAACCTCCTAAATCGTTCTCCAAGTTCATAGAACACTTTAGATTGATTCCCAATCGATTTCTAACGTTAGTTTCAATCCTTGATAGATTCTTCGTGTGTTCTCACTTATTGGATCGCCAATCAAATAGGATTCCGCACTATTTGATCTGGTTTACACGTTAATCATAAGGTATTTCGGTCAAATACCAGGTCCTAACAAGTGGTATCAGAGCTATTGGCTCTTGATTACGTGTTGATTCAATCAAGATTGCATAAAAGTTTGTGTTTTTGCACTAAAAAACGCAATCTTTGGCATCAAAAGTGATCTTGGAAGTTCCCTGCTCATCGAAGTTTGGTTTCTACGAACTTAGGCGATTAGAACTTGTTAAATTTCAAATCTTTACGGCTGAAACTCATCAAACCTAGAAATTTTCGCAAAACAGCAGCTTCAGTCGCACGAGTGACTCATTCGCACGACTGGACTCCATTCGCATTGCTCATACGCACGATTGGACACAGTCGCACCCTCATTCGGCCGACTGAACCGTTCGTTCGCATAGCTCATACGCACCAGATTCATTCGCACAACTGAACCAATCGCCCAGTTCATTCACAAGATTGAACCAATCGCCGAGTTTATACGCACGATTAGCTCATTCGCATCCTTCAGTCGCATCAGTGAAAGTTTGTTTGATTAGATTATAAGGTTATTAGTCATGGAAGATCAGATGTCAGCCTTTACTGCTGGGATGGACTCAAGGATACAGAACCTGCTGTTGCTTGAGAGTGAGGTGGGGAATCACAATAAACCACCAAAGCTTTTGACTTTAGATGAGTTTCCCCACTGGAAACAACGTTTTGAGATCTACCTTAATGGAGTAGATCCTAATCTGTGGGAAGCCATTGAGATTGGTTATAGTACACCGGTAGGAGCTGATGGAGTTAAGCTAAAATTAAGCGGGATGATAGACGCACAGAAAGTAAAGTACAATGCAGAGAAAAGAGTGTATGCATTGATCACTCAGTCTATCCCCAAAGACATATTCCACCAGTATTCAGAGAACAAGCAGTCCAAGAAACTATGGGATGAGCTAGAGAAAAGATATGATGGTAATGCATCATTGAAGGCAATCAAGGCAAAGGAGTTAAAGAAGGAATTCGATAACTTCTCATCAATTGGTAATGAAAGTTTGGACGAAGTCATAGACAGATTCTACCACTTGATGAGCGAATTGCATACACATGGAGTGACTACTACCATGGAAGAGAAAGTAAGCAACTTCGCTGATGGATTGCCTGATAAGTGGGCTACATTGTCTAACCTGAGACAGAATGGAATACTTGTAAAGCTGGATATAAATGACTTCATTCTTAACTTGCGAGAAGAAGCACTACGGATGAAGTATAGAGCTCAGAAGTCTTCGTACACACAAAATCCAGCTTTATACAACGCCACGCCTCAAGCTAAGACATCTGGAGCACCCATCCAGACTGCTTTTGTGTCTAGCTCGTCAGGTCCTTCACATGCTTCTCCTTCTGGATCAGACACGTCTGGGTCATCATGTACCCATCATATTGGATCAGAAGCAAGCGCTACCAAACTGAAGATCGAGAACCTCGGTAATGTGACCGTGGAAGTAGCTCGAGAGCATATGGATCTTTTAGCAGCAGTGGTTCATTCATATGATGGACTTGTTGCCGGGAAGATTGGAAACTGCCATCTGGCAGATGAGGACTACGAGCAGGTGGATGAGATGGAGCTTGAGAGAATGGATATAATGTGGGCCTTAGCAAGTGCTGTTCGGAGGGCGAAGAAGTTTGTGAAAAAGACTGGACAGAACTTGGTGGCTACTAAGGATACCACCTTTGGCTTCGACAAGAGTAAAGTGACCTGCTTTAACTATGGTGAGAAGGGGCACTTCAAAAGAGAATGTGTCAAGCCAAAGAAGACGGGGAATGGGAACCCGTTCTCATCCTTTACTCGCCAAGACAAGCAAGCCTCTAGTTCTACTTCATCAAACAAGGATCCAAAAGCCTTAACTGCTCATGATGATAAAGGACAGGATTGGAGTTTTAGGTTTGTCTCACCAGGAGAATCTAACATTGCCAGTGTTGAGGATATTGATGATGATTCTGCGAGTGAAGGTGATATAGCAATTGAGATAGCAATGTCACATAGTGAAGAAACAACTGCAGCCGAGGTCAGTTACAAGCCAAAAGAGGAAGTTTCCACGTCAGAAACAGAAAAGTCAGAATCACCAGATCCAGAAACATCTGATGTTGCACTGATGGCTAACTCTTCTGAACCAACTCAGGTAAGTACCACTAACCAATTTTTTAATAATCATGCTTGTTCTGATTGTGATACTTTTAGGAATAGCATAGATGAAAATTTTGCTAGGTTATTAGATCATAATGATAACTTAGTAAAAGATTTACGACTGTGCACTGAGGCAAATAGAGTACTAAAACAAAATGAGCATAGTTATAAAGAAAAGATAGACCTATTGACTAAACAACTTAGGGAAACTGAAGTAGTGGCCTTTAACCAAGCAAATGACATTAGGTACTATCTAAACTCCCTAGAAGAAACTAAGAAACAAAAGGCAGTTCTAGAAGTCGAAGTTAATTCATTAAAACAGAAACTGCATAGTTGGACTAGTTCTTCACACATAGTTCAACACTTAGTGAGAGAAAGGAATAACGGGGAGGGATTAGGCTACAAAGTGGTTCCACCACCACCTGAGACCTTGATGAACACTAAGTCTAGACCAGTAAATAATAACCCCATCAAGGATCATGTGGTGACTACTCCTCTTGTTACTGATCCAGACACCTCATGTTCATTTACTGAATCTGGTCAGAAACAAAAGGAGGCCACTTCAAAGGCAAAGGGTAAATTGCCTTGTGTTAACCTGGAAAATGAATTTGAAAAAGTTAACTTAAAGTCAGGGTCAAACAGAGTCAAATCAGAACCTAAAAGGACTTCAAATGCTACTTTTTCACATGCTTCAAGTCAAAAACCAGTTAACCAAAAAGTGAAACAGCTTAAAACTGTAAATTTTGTTAAACCAGAGAAAACATCAAACATACAAGAGTCAAAACCTAAAGTGGTTGATGTTACTAGAGTGTCACACACTTCTCCACAAAGAAAGTCTACTCATAAAGTTGATAGCAGGTCATGCTACAACTGTGGAGAATGTGGACATATTGCTTCCTATTGTCATTTCTATCAGACACCTAGGAAGAAGATTGATCTTTAGGACTCTAGACCTAGGTCTTCTAAGTGGAGTTCTCTAACTCCACCTAGAAGAGCTAGTGAACCTAAAGTCCAACCTGTAAGCCAGATGACTGTTTATCATAAACATGCATTGCACAAATCTGACTTATGGAAAGAAAAGTCCACCTACGTGTCTAATACTGATGACAAGAAGGAACTTGAGCTACCCTCACCCTCTAAAGGTCAATGGGTGGAGTTTATGATGTGTGATGCCTCTGGGAAACCCAAGACAGTCAAAGCTTGGGTTCCTAACCTAAACTAATTCATTTACTTTGTATGTGCAGGGTGTTCGTTATAGTGCTGAGACTAACACGTGGATTATAGACAGCGGAGCATCCAGGCACATGACAGGAAATAGAGACCTTTTATCTAACATCAAGCAAATAAAAGGAGGGCATGTTTCCTTTGCAGGAAACAAAGGAGGCTATATCACAGCTCAGGGAGAAGTGGGAAATCAGAAAGTTAAGTTTGATAAGGTGAACTACGTTCAACAACTTCAGAACAACTTACTTTCTGTTTCCCATATCTGTGATAAAGGATTAAAGTCATCTTCGATAACCAGAAGTGTTACGTGCTGAAGAAAGAATATATGATCCCAGAGGACCAAGTTCTGATGACTGCTTCAAGATATAGACCTTTATGTCTTGGATCTGTCAACAGCTGCTACAACGGATCATGAGGTTCAGTGTTTTTTATCTAAAGCTACTGAGAAGGATTCAATCTCCTGGCATCGGAGAATGGGACACATTAGTCAAAGGAAGATGAATCATTTGATTCAGAAGGATTTAGTGAGAGGAGTGAATGTCAAGAACTTCTAACTTCCTGACTTTTGTGTAGCTTGCAAGAAAGGCAAACAGACAAAGAAGTCTCATAAGGAAAAGAAAGTTCATTCAATAGAACTTCCCCTTGAGCTTCTTCACATGGATCTGTTTGGTCCAGTCAGTACAAGGAGCATTGCAGGCGACGTGTACTGTTTTGTGGTCACTGATGACTACTCAAGGTTCACTTGGGTAATGTTTCTGAAATCCAAATCAGAACCTTTGGAGACATTCAAGGAATTAGTAACCACACTGGAATCCCTCTACAAGCTAAAAGTTCGACAAATACGCTCAGACAATGGGACAGAATTCAAGAATCAAGGGATGGAGGCATACTGCAAGGAAAAGGAAATTATGCATCAATTCACTTTACACACCTCAGATGAATGGCGTTGCTGAGAGAAAGAACAGGAGTTTGATAGAGACAGCACGGACTGTGCTGGCAGACTCGAAACTGCCTATCCAATTCTGGAATGAGGCAGTGGCAAATGCGTGTTATACACTGAATCGAGTCCTAATAGTCAAGCGCCACGGAAAGACATGTTATGAGCTACTTCAAAGACGCAAACCGAATTTGGAGTATCTTGAACCTTTTGGCGCACCGTGTACACTTCTGAAGAAGACACAAGAAGGAAAATTCAGCGAGAAGGCAGTTGAAGGAATTTTTCTAGGATACAACATACCGAACAAGCGAGTTTACAATAACTCAACGGGTCTTGTAGAAGTGTGGTGTAATGTCGACGTTCAGAGATATACCACACCACCTACAGGCAAAGGACCTGCATACTTCTTCGATTATGATGGATTCTTCAAATCCTTCAACATCCCTCTCTCTCCCTCGGATGATGAGTTAGCTACTAGGATGATGTATGATATTCTAAATACACCATCTAGCACACAGGGAGAATCATCTACTCAGTCAGAAGGGGTAGTCGATGGCAGTGACTCCTCCTCTGAAGATGAAACTGAAGCAGATGACCAGAACAGTCAGGAGGAACAGGTTCCAGTTCCTGAAAGTCCACAAGCATCCATAAGCGATGCACCCTCGACTTCGGAACCTCAAACTCCATTTTCCTCAGATGCAGAACAAAATGTTCACAATCTTGGTTCGGAGGTGACTGTGCCGACTACTCCAGGATCACGACTAAACGTCTATCATCCCCTTGACAATGTTATTGGAGATGTCCGATCAGGAGTACAGACCCGAAATCAGCTATACTCAGCTGATTACGCCTCAGTTATGGAGAAAGGTTACATTCATGATGCTGCTTATCGATGTTTTGTTTCGCAGGTTGAGCCAAAATATGTCAGTGAAGCACTAAATGATGAGGCGTGGGTGAGTGCCATGCAAGAAGAACTTCTGCAGTTTAAGAAGTTAGGTGTATGGACTCTGGTTGATAGACCTAAAGGTGCTAAAGTCATTGGCACCAAATGGGTACTAAAATGCAAGAAGGATGACCAAGGAGTCATTATCAGGAACAAAGCTCGACTGGTGGTTCAAGGTTTTCGCCAAGTCGAGGGGATTGACTATAATGAGGTGTTTGCACCCGTGGCAAGGATGGAAGCTATTCGTATCTTCCTTGCCTATGCATCGTACATGAAAATTAAAGTCTGCCAATTAGATGTGAAGAGTGCATTCCTTCATGGGGAAATCAGGGAACAGTCTATGTAAGTCAACTCGAGGGATTTGAAGACCTTATCATCGGGATAGAGTTTACAAGCTCGACAAAGCTTTATATGGGCTTCATCAAGCTCCTCGAGCTTGGTATGAGAAACTCTCGACTCATCTTGTGAAACACGGCTTTCGCAGGGGAGTCATTGACTGTACACTGTTTATTAAAGAAAAGGATGGCGACCTACTGCTTGTATAGATATATGTTGATGACATAATCTTTGGGTCAAAGAACGAAGAGTTATGCAAAGAGTTTGAAGTAGTGATGAAGAAAGAGTTTGAGATGAGTGCTATGGGGGAGATGAAGTTCTTTCTCGGGTTACAGGTGGATCAAACACCTAATGGGATCTTTCTACATCAGACCAAGTATGTAGGAGACATTCTCAGTCGCTTTGACATGGAGAATGCTTCTGCTGCTGGGACTCCACTTGCTACAAATCATGATATAGCACCTGATGAGAATGGAGATCTTGTAGATGCCACTATGTACCAAGGAATGATTGGATCCCTCATGTATCTCACTGCCTCAAGACCTGATATCATGTATGCTACATGTTTATGTTCCAGATATCAGGCTAAACCTAAGGTCAATCATCTGATCGGGGTCAAAAGGATATTTCGCTATCTAAAGGGTACACCCACACTGGGGTTATGGTATCCTCATGATGATGATTTTGAGCTCACGGCGTATAGTGACTCGGACTATGGAGGCTGCAAAATGAACTACAAGTCCACATCAGCGGGGTGTCAATTCTTTGGGAGAAGATTAGTTACATGGCAGTGTAAGAAGCAGACATCGGTTGCATTGTCAACCTGTGAAGCCGAATATGTTGCTACTGCAAGTTGCTGTTCACAAATCATTTGGATTCAACAGCAAATGCGGGATTACGGTTTAAAATTCTCATCTACTCCTATTTTTGTCGATAACTCTGCTGCAATTGCAGTAACCAAAAATCCGGTTCAACATCCTAAGACCAAACACATCGGTATTAAATACCACTTCATAAGAGACTGTTTTGAAAAGAACTTAATTGATGTGGTTAAAATTAATACTGATTTTCAACGTGCTGACCTCTATACTAAAGCCTTTGATAAACCACGTTTTCAATATTTGCTAGAGGTCAACGGCGTTAAAAAGAAAAGTGAGGTAATTCCTGATGAGAATAATGTGTAGTCCGAGGTAGTTTCGTTAACGTTTATTTTATTTTATGTTATCTGTTTTTTTCTTTTTGTCCATTATATTTAAAGTCATGTTATTTTGCTGTTTATTAAAATCCAAAAATAATTAAATCCGAAATGATTTTAGTATTTTAGGGGGAATATGTCAGCAAGTTAACATTAAAAAAAATGAGGAAGAAGGGGTAACTAGCTGAAATAAGGGAGATTGTGTCTGTGATACCGATTCAATACCTTTGGAAAATGATAGTACACAGGAACAAATCAAGAGGGATTTTAAAATTTTAAGTTTTGAAAAGATGCAAAAGTTCAAAGTATAAGTCTATGTAGTCTAAGCAATATAAAAAGGGAAGATGATAGAAAACTGGCAACTCCTAAGGTGACACAAAGAAAGTAGACTTAGAGGCTGCTAGACCACAAATGATATGTTGGTAGATTCAACACAATAGACAATTAGACCTGATTGGTGATCTCAAGATCAAACTAAGTTGTTCAACTGACTGTGGGCTTCCATCTTATCACTGGTTAACACAATCAAATATATTCCAATAAGGGGTAATGAGTATTTAAATGCCACAAAAGTGTGCGGATGACCATAATTAGAGCAAAGCAAGAAAAAATGAAAGACAAATGCAATCAAGCTAATGACTTATGTTGTTGGTGCATATTGTGTGAAATAAAATAAGCTGCTCTAACAAGGAGATAGGTTGTGTGCCTCTCTGTTGTGCGATGGCACTGACCTGAGGATAAGCATAACCAAGATATTCTAGAGTTCATTGTTGTTTGCCGCCTCTCTGCTGTGCGATGGCACTGACCTGAGGATAGGCTTCTCTTTGAAAGCTCTAAGAATAGTCTCTTCTTGTAATAATACCCGTAGACCGCTCAAAAACCTCTGAGGAATGTTGATTACCATATAAGTGTGGGATCCACAAATGTTAGCTGAAATAATTAAACCTAAATCAGTCACCAGTCTGCGTCAAAAGTCTGTGTATGGACTTAAGTGGACAAACATACTGACAATCTTAGTGGCTACACTCTCAAGAGTTCAAATCAATGTGAAAATCTAAGAGTTTTAGTATGATTTCCTTAAGTTGCTAACGACTCTGGATGAACACCGAGAATTTAAGCATCAAAAAGTTTTAATAACAAGTCCCAAATGATTTGATGTTCCTGTATGATTCCAAAATTGAATTGGTCCAGATATGATCAATCTAAGTTGAAGCTGTCTACTCCCTAACCAAATCCCTTAGATTTCCATCTTAGGGTTTTATCTCTCGCAAAAAGTCCAAAAATAAACTTTATTTGTGTATTTAGTTTAAGTTTCTATGTTAATCTTTTAATTTGTGTGTCTGTCGGACTACATCAGGGAAATCAGAAGGGAATTAACTTACCTAAAAAGGGTCATGTCTGAGATGGCCACATGTTTTTCAAAGTTTAAAAGGTCACGTCTGAAGGGACTGAATTGGCTAAGAGCTTACAATGTTATTATCAAAAGTGAAAATGGTCTTAATAGAAAATGTTCTAAATAACTGTAAACTCACTAAGTGTGACCCATTCGCACGAGTGGATCATGGTTATCGACCAACTATGCGAATGGCTTCCAATCGGCCGAATGGACATGAAAATGATCCACTCGACCGAATAGAAGGGGGAGAATGAACCAGTAGACCGATTGAGGCTCAGTCGGTCAACTAAAGATGCGAATGAAGGAGACCGAATGAGGCAGTCGACCGACTGAGACTCAGTCGGCCGATTGAATGCAATTGACTAGGCCAATCGTGCGACTGAGACTCAGTCGCCCGATTGAACTGAGCGAATGAGGCCAGTCGGCCGATTGAACCTAGGTTCAGTATTTAAGGGCCTCAGTCGATCGCATGTTCCTCATCACACCAAAATCGCACTCTTCCTGTTACTCTGTCAAAATTGCTACAGATCCTGATTTACATTGCTGTTAAGTTTCTTACATTCGAGTGACGATTTACAGGTACATTACTCTTTGAATCCTACCAAAATCAGCAGATTACCGAACCTCCAATAGAGACACTCGATTGAATCAAGAACCAAACTGTGAAATGACCTAATCACCTATGTAAATGAAGCAAAATGTTAAAATTGAGTTTAATAGGTTATTAGTGACAAGTAGACGAGGCTAATGGACCATTAAACACTGTTAAATGACTTAAATGGGTCAAGATTCGACCCACAGGCGATCGAACAGTGGGGCAAGCGACTGGTCGTTCGAATGAACTCCAATCGCACGATTGAACCTTACGATTGGATCATTCAACCGAATGAACCACCCGAATGAGTCCAGTCGGCCGATTGAACTCAATCGCAAGTCTCAATCGGCCGATTGAACTAAATCGCTAGTCTCAATCAGCCGATTGAACTCAATCGCATGTCTCAATCAGCCGATTGAACTCAATCGCATGTCTCAATTAACCGAATGAATTCAGTCGTACTTAAGAACAGCCGAATGACTCCAGTCGCATGATTCATTCGCATGAATGAATCAGAATGGAAGTGAAACACTACACTTAGAACTGAATTCCAATGTATTATGTACTAATGATCAGGTGTTTTGTGTTTCAGGAAAAATGGCTGACCGATGGTCTCTTAATCCAAAGCACAACATATGTGCCCATTTAGACCACACGACTCGGAATGGGGCCAAGTTCTCAGATATTATAGCCTTCCTCAAACGTTCACGGATACATAAGGCTATATCTACGCCGTGCACACCTTACAAATCACTACACCAGGCATTCTGGGGAGAATCTCAGTGGATCGTTCTCGTGAGCCATACAGCATCAGAAGCACCATTTTGGGTCACGCTATCGACATTACCGCTACTGACATCCAAAGAATCCTTGAGTTTGGAGATGACTCTACTCACCCCACTAAGTTACATCCTTTGACTGTGAGAGGGTGTTTCCTCCGAATCAAGTATGCGGGGGACATTAACTCGAGGGTGCTAAATAAGAGCAACCTGTGCCCACAATACAAATATCTGGCACATGTGATTCTTAAGTGCATCGCTTCGAGAAGGGGTGGTTTCGATGACCTATCAGATCAGATACAGAATGCCTTCGTGGCTCTGGTGCTGAACCACCCTTTCAGCTTCTCAAATATGATCTTTGCTTATTTGATAGACAACATTGAAACAAAAGGGAAAGAAGGTTTTTGTATGTATCCAAGATTTCTTCAGATGATATTCAATAAGAAGCTGCCTCAGCTCCCCAAGGAAAGTCACGATGCAGTGACTTTGGAACTTATGGATGACACTACCTTGGGTAGGATGGTGGTGTACCGGGGCAAGCAAGTTAAGCCCCAGGAAAAGAGGCTGATTGGTCACTTAGCAGATGAAAGTTATGTGGCACCGGGGAGACGCCAATGGCGTCACGAGGACAGTGACTCCGACGTGGAGCCAATTGTCCTACCTACTGATGAATCAGATGATGACGATAGTGGGGGTGCCGGAGACACTAGGCCTATTCCACAGAGCGGCACTACGTCTGATGTTGTGCCTCCAGCATACGCCCTGGCTGCAGAAGTTACCGAATCAGCTGGGTTTCATCACGATTTTATCCTTGAGACGGAAGAAGAAGAAGAAGAGTCTGATGAGGAGCCCCTCACCAGGACTGTGGGAAGTAAAGTGGTTCCACAGTACATGGGCTTCGGGGGGTTGGTGAGCACCCAGAGACTCTAGAGCGACAGAGACCGACCCGACTTATGTTCCGGGGTCCTCAGGCGGGATTGGAGGGGGAGCATCCACCTCGAAGGGAACGAGGAGAAAACGGATGGCTCAACCCCATGGGCAGAAACCTAAGAAGAAGCGTAGGGTAACCTTATCACTACCACATCCACCACATCCACCACATCCACCACCTCTATCACAGCCCCCACCATACCTTCCACCACATCCACCATACCTTCCACCACTACCACCTCTTCAACACACCATCCACCACCATACCGACCACCACAAGACAGACCCCAGCCACCACTACATCATTCACCCCACACTCACCACCACTATCATCCCGAACTGACCCAATATTTACCACCGCCACCACCACCACTAGCCACCAAACCGAGCCCTCAGCCTATCCCTCACACACCTATAGAACCCCTCTACCTCCAATCGGGGTAGAGGAACAGTTGTCGGCTTTAAACAGAATGGTGTTGCGATTGCTGGCGGCTGATGAAGAAAAGACAACTCAGATCTGCCAGCTTACGGACCTGACTGCTGCACAATCGCATAAAATTGCAGAGCAGGATCGAGTAATTGAGGAGCAGGCCCAGCAATTGGCTGCTCAGAGCACTCAGATGGACCAACTCCGAGCTCAAAGTGTCACAGCAAGTAAGCAAATAGAGGAGTTGGAAAAAGCTAAGAGGATCATTTTGCTAAAATTGAAAGGATCAAAGCAGGAACCTTAAAATAAGAGATGGGGACGGAAATGATGATGATAATGAAGATGATGAAGATGATGATGATAATGAGAGTGATACTGATGAAGAAAAAACCGAAGAATGGTGTGAAGATGAAGACACTGAAGGAGGAGAAGCAGTTGAATCTGTCTCAGCTTCAGGGCAAGAGAAGAGAACAAAGAACAGACAAGATCAGTCAGCTTCTCCTTCTGCACCTTCACATGAAGAGCCGAGTACTCAGGCTAAAAGTAAATAGTAGATGTTTATGTATTTATTTACTTTTGTATTATGTATTGAAAAACACCATGTACTAAATGTTATATTAAGTTAATGCATTTTGTTTGATAAATTACTAATGATTTGAGTGTGAAATGTGTAAATCAAACAGATCCAAAGTACCACAGAGATGAGTTTGATATTGCTCCCCTTCAACAGGTCAAGTCTCAACTCACAATGATTCTTGATCTGCAAGGGATTGTGAGAAGGTCAGTGAGTTATACCCCTGAAGAAGGTGAAATAATTCACGACCTATCTAACGAGCAACTGGCAGAGATGTTCAGACTCAATCCTGATGAAATTGTCAAGGATGCTCCAACAGTTGATTCAACCAGTGACGAAGAACTAAATGACGTTGATGAAGTTGAGGTTGAAGATATTGCTGCTGAAGAGTACCCTCAGTACGCTGACAACGAGGGTAATGTGGTCCCCAATCTGGGTGAGTCCCTAGTCAGTGCTATGTTTGAGGTACTAGACAAGATGGAGCAGGAAACAGGAAACACCGAAGGAACAGCCCAAGCCTCAAATGATGACGTAGACATTCGAAAGGCTGAGTGGGCTGAATGTTTTAAAGAAGTTAGAGCCCAACGTGCTGCACCGAAGAGGGATGCCTACACCAAGTTCTACAGCGTCAAGAAACATCTTACGGTGTCAGGCAAAATTATAGCATGGGCATTTTTTGATGATCTTAACGTCTATGCCGTTAAGAGGGAGAAGGGCATAGAGTACTTTAGATTTCCACATGATCTAAAGACTCTACCAGGTTTTGAACTCAACCAGCTGGCCAAATTGAAGCTGTTGTATGCTAACCCGAGAAAGATGTCAGGCTGGTTTGAGGCTGTCCTAAAGAAAGAGTACCACACCAGGTGGATTAACTTCAAACCTCAACAACCTACAAGGTATATTAGAAGGTCTGAGCTGGATGCCATTACTGGAAAACCAAAGATTGTGTTGAAGTGGAATCCTCCGCGCACAATGTCAAGAATCCCACTTCGGGAAATGACAAAGGATTTCACACCACACTTTAAGTGGTGGTACTATGATTGGAGAACTGCTGAAGCTGTCATAGTTCTGAACAAAGGGGACCAAATGGATACCATCAGGGTATTCGACCCAATGTGGCTAACCAACTTGTCTGCTAATGATGTCTATACATTATACAAGTGGCCACTGTTCTATGACACACAATACATTGTACAAGCCCTCCAGTTTCAAAACGTTATACGACTTTGCTTCGCGTTTGATATTCACGCAGGAGTCACACAAGAGGACAAGTACAAGAAATATGAGGAGGTAATGAAGAAAACAAGACATTAGAGAGATCTAGGTCCAAGGGGGAGTTTGTTGATACATGTATGTCCCTAGATCATGATATGTGATGTAATAAATCTTGTTTGGTATGATTAATGAAATGATATTAATAGTCTGTTCGTTATAATGTTTAATAGGTCATTAATGAGTCGTGACTGAATTGATTTGGTTTATGATTATTTGAATGGTTGCACATTAAGTTATATTAATTAAAACATTCAAACTTAACTTAATGAAGTTCTCATGCGAATGGCTCATGCGAATGAATCATACGCATGAATAACTTCACACGATTGACTCAGTCGCACGACTGAACCAGGAGACTGGATCAGTCGCACGATTGTAACATAAGATTGGCTCAGTCGCACGACTGAACACTCAGTCGTACGAATAAATCAACCGCATGGTTCAATCGCACGACTGAACCAAACTAATGGTTCAGTCGCACGATTGGATAGTGCCAACCTATAAATACAACTCAATTCATGAAAATAAAAAACTCTCGATCAATTACGATTCCAGACGAACCTAGCCGTCCAGAAACCTCCTAAATCGTTCTCCAAGTTCATAGAACACTTTAGATCGATTCCCAATCGATTTCTAACGTTAGTTTCAACCCTTGATAGATTCTTCGTGTGTTCTCACTGATTGGATCGCCAATCAAATAGGATTCCGCACTATTTGATCTGGTTTACACGTTAATCATAAGGTATTTCGGTCAAATACCAGGTCCTAACAGTTTTCCCCCCTTAAATTTCATTAAACATTTTATTTAACTTGTCACTAGTTAAGTTATAAAATTAACCTTTATATTATAACTCTTACACACTTTATTACTTGATGTTACTTAACCAATTTAAATAACATTACAAATAATACCCTTGAACCAAATATCCCTATAAGTTGTTCTATCTCATATGCAACTTATTTAGAAAACCCATTTTCTAAAAGTTGGTGTATTTATTTAATTGCATGATCATATCATCAATTAAATATTTATACTGGTGTTTTCTAACCTTGTTATTAGGTATGACCCGACTTGGATCATTACGTACTAACCACATCAATATTCTATATGTCTTGGGCATAAAGAATCCAACAATAGGCATTATCATCAAGAACAAAGCTAGACTAGTTGTTCAAGGGTACACACAAGAAGAATGAATTGACTACACTGATGTCTTTGCTCCCATAGCAAGATTGGAAGCTGTTAGGATATTCCTGGCATTTGCTGCATCCAAGAACTTCAAGGTCTATCAACTTGATGTAAAGTGTGATTTTTTTATAAAGTGATTGATGAAGAGGTATATGTCAAACAACCACCTGGTTTTGCAGATCCTGATCATCCTGATCATGTCTGCAAGCTTGACAAAGCTCTTTATGGGTTGCATCAGGCACCCAGGAAGTGGTATGAGACTCTATCTCAGTATCTCTACAAACACGGATACAGGAGAGGTACTATAGATGGAACTTTCTTCATCAAAGGATAGGTAAATGACTTGATGCTAGTTCAAGTATATGTAGATAGCATCATCTTTGGTTCGATTAATCCAAGGCTCTACAAAGACTTTGAAAAGCTGATGAATGACAGATTTGAAATGAGTGCCATGAAGGAACTCAATTTCTTTCTGGGAATTCAAGTGAAACAAGTTGAAGATGGCATCTTCATTAGTCATTCAAAGTATGTTCAAGACATACTCAAGAGGTTCAACATGACTTATTGTAAGATTGCTAAGACACACATAGCTAGAAACCACTCTCTTGGACCTGATCTTAAGGGGGAGTGTGTAGATGAACACTTATACAGGGCTATGATTGGGTCTCTTATGTATCTTACAGCTAGCAGGCCTGATATTATGTTTGCCACATGTATTTATGCAAGATATCAAGCCAATCCTAAGATGTCTCACCTTATCACTATCAAAAGGATTCTAAGATACCTCAAAGGTGCTTCAACACTTGGTTTATGGTATCCTAAGAATTCTAGCTTTAATTTGTATGCATATATAGATAGTGATTATGGTGGTTGCAACATGACTGCAAAGTCTACATTTGGGGGATGTCAGTTCCTTGGTGGAAGGGTTGTCTTATGGCAATGCAAGAAACAATCCTATGTCTTTGCATCGGGAAGCTGTTAACCAATCCTGATGCAGAGACACAGGATTGTTTCTTGCATTACCATGAGACAACCCTTCCACCAAGAAACTAACATCCCCCAGATGTAGACTTTTCAGTCATAGGAAGACTACCATTAGTCAACAGGCATCATTGATGTTGTGTGCGACATCATTGATGTTGTAATCTATGGAGTGGTTATCAGCATCAAGAAACTCCTGATCACTGTCACCACCTCCATTGTTTTCTTCTACATGTGAGGCATCTCTATCTGGTTGTGGTGCCTCTGAGCTAGAATTTGAAGGCTCCCCAATTGTATCAGCTGAGTTTGTCATTATAGTGTTGATAGAAACCTCATTTGTAGAAGTAGTTCCAACTGGAGCTGAAGATGTGTTACTTGAAGGTCTTCTTAGCTCAAATCTTGGATCAGGATCACCTGTATTTAAATTTTCTGCAGATCCTGAAACAGTCCCATAAGATTTGTTAAAACAGTTGGTAACTAAATCAAGATCAAACAGCCAATCCGGACCAGAACCAATGAAAGGTTTCCTCTTGTGCCAAAGTTCATAGGGAGTCTTGCCAAGAGTCTTAACCATTAAAACTCTATTCTGCACATAGCAGGTAGTATTGACTGCCTCTGCCCAGAAGGTGATGGGCAGCTTAGAGTCAGACAACATGGTTCTTGCAGCTTCAATCAGTGTCATGTTTCTCCTCTCAGCAACACCATTTTGCTGAGGAGTCCTGAGAGCACTGTATTGTCTTATAATACCCTTTTCATCAAAAAAATATATCAAGGATTTGGTTCTTGAATTCAGTTCCCTGATCACATCCTATGATTTTGACCTTGTGATCAGATTGATTCTTAATCTTCAAGATAAAACTCTTCAGAATCTTAGGAGTCTCATCCTTAGTTCTAAGGAAGAAGACCCAAGTGAATCTTGTAAAGTCATCTGTGATCACCAAACAATAAGAGGTCCTTCCTAGACTTATTATACTGGTGGGGCCAAAAAGATCCATATGTAACAAGTGTAGGGGAGTAGTGATGGAGTTCCTTTCCTTAGGCTTGTGAGATACCTTGTGTTGCTTCCCTTTCAGGCATGCAACACAATAGTCATCACTTGTAAACTCTTTCTTTGGCATTCTAGTTACCAAATCATTTTTAATCAGATTATTCATATTCTTAAAGTTTACATGGCACATTCTTTTATGTCATAGGAAAGACTCATCACTATTTGCTTTAGACAGATGCATGAAACTTCTCTAGATGGAGATGTTTCTTGCAAATCCATCTTGTACATGTTCCCTTTCTTGGGGGCTCTAAGAAGAATATGCTCATGAGGAATGACCACCCCGGACTTGAGAACAATGCACTCATGCTCAATAAAGAGCATGTTATGACTCTGATCACAAAATTAGGATACACTTAGATGATTGTACCCAAGCTCCTTGACAAGGTTTACCTTTTCAATGTTGCGCTTACCATTTGTGACCTTGCCCCTTCTAGAAATATAACCAACTTCATCTCCTCCAAAAGCAACAGGCCCTCCATCAATGCTTTCAAAGTTCTGGAGTAGTGACCTATTGCCTGTCATGTGCCTGGAATAGCCACTATAATGATCCAGACATTTTTGTTTGTCTTGAGTTGTCCCTGCACAAAGAAAATGATTAGTTACATTTGGAAACCCAATCCTTACTTGTCTTGGGCTCACTATGTGAAACAAAAGGTAATGCAATAGTAATAGATTCTATAGGTGTGCTTAGAGGATCTTGAGCTATTGTTGATGGAAAATTTTCAGTCACTTGGTCTTTCTTAGACTCTCACACCACCTTTGGAGTCTTGGACATGACCTTCAACACTTTAGAAGCTTTTGATACTTTGGAAGTTTTGATGACTGGACCTTCGGAAGATTCTGCAAACACTGCAGCAGACTTTAGCGCTTCGGAAGTATTCCTTTCTTCTGAGACTAACTTTTCTTCCGAAAGCAATTTTCCATTTGCCTTCTTCTTAGATTTGGAGCTTCCGAAGGAAACAGATTTTCCTTCCAAAGCTTGAATCTTCTTGGAACTCTTGAATGTCTTTGGTTTGATTATGTGAAGAGTACCCTTAAGATTGTATGGACAATCCTTAGCAAGATGAGCAGTACTCTAACACATAACACACTCCATGTTCTTCTTCCCAAGAGCCTTCTGGGAACAAGACTGACTTTGGTCACATCCCTTCTCCACCCTCATCTTTGCAGATGCTGAGACAGTCCTTTTGGGCTAGGAACTGTTATTGGAGTTTGATGGTCCAGGTTGTGTAGTAGGGGGACACAGCAGGTCAGTCTTCTTCTTGGTACTGAGATGATTTGAACATGAACCAAAACTCTTAGCAGAAGGTTAAGGTTGATGTCTTCAGTCCTTACCATTTCAAACCCTGTAGAGATAAAAACTTGTTTCTGCTTAGTCAAAAGTAGCCTTGATCTCTTGAGCCTTCCTTGCTTTCCTTTTGCTCTTTCTGATCAAGTTCTTTCTCATTGACTTGGTCATCACAGTCTTCTTCTTCTCCTTAGAAGGATAGTGGCCCTACTTAGAATCCTCCTCTTCACTCTTTTCAGAGGAATTCTTCACTATCACTTCTTCATCCTCTTCACTCAAAGGATCTATGAGAGGAAGCTCATCTTCATAAGTTCCACACCTAGCAGACAAGATTGTGTGTGGAGGAGCTATCTTATTTGATCCTAGTCCCTGTTTGTTATGATAACACACTTTGTTGTGCAGGAATAAGGATATCATGTTCTTGAAGGTCTCTTCTTCAAGAACACACTTGTCTACCCTGGCTTTGCTGATCACAAGCTCAGCCTGGCACTCAGTCAACTTGGTTATAAGATCCTTGATTTGAGTCCTAAAATCTGTATGCTCATGTATAATCATTTTTAGACTTTCTAAAATCAGCTTTTAAAATGTTTAAGGACTCAAGATCATATCTCATCTCCAAGTTATAGGACCTGTATCTATTAACTTTAGCAATACATCAGAGGTACAGAGATGTTCCAATACCTTGGCTTCATCATGATCTGCCATCAGTGCTTGGTTTGGAGAAGCATCTTCCACCTGAAAGCTCCAGTCAAAGCCTCCATCTTCAACGGCAGCAGCAGCCTGCTGCTTTGGCTTCTCATTCTGGGGAGCTTTGCTAGTGTAGTTAGGTCTGGATTGTGTTTGGACACCATTTGTTCTAGGTGCTTTACACTCCCTGGCATAGTGTCCCATCAAGTTATAGTTGTAACACTTGACTTTGCCTTTGTCCAGGCCAAAGTTTCCACTGGTTGCATTGCTTGGAAACTTTCTTCCAGTCCGCTTGTAGAACTTCTTAGCTCTATGAGTGAGAAGAGCCATCTGCTGGACTATCTCCATGCACTCCAGATCATCTGGATGGTACAGTCTAGGTCTTCAAGAGTGAAAAGAAAGCTTCCACAACTTTCATTAGAAGACACAAAGGCTTGAGAAGAACTTGTCTCTTAGAATGGGCTTCCTTGAGTGTAGTTCTCCCTTGGTGTCTCTGGGAAGGTGATGAAAGGACCCTTTGGTGAGTTTTCAGGGTAGCATATGAGATGATGTTGGGGTTCTATGCTATCCATTTCAACCACATACAGGGCTGAACCCATTTGATTATTGGAGTTGCCAGATGAACCTTGCATGTTCATCTCCATCTAGTAGCCACTGAGAATCCCATATAACTTTGTCAGAGTAAGAGTTTTGAGATTCTCAGTCCTCTTGATCATCACACGGTAGTGTGTCCACTGCCTAGGAAGTGAGGACATGAACTTCCTTACAATGTCCCTATTCTCAAGAGGAACTCCTCCATCCATAAGGGTATCCACAACTCAACATACCTGAAGTATTGCTGAGTCATGGTTTCACATGTTTTGAAGATGAAGTTTTCAAACTGCTGCTTCAGGAGATCCTTGTTGTTCCCCTTAGCTTCAGAGTAACCCTCATACATTAATTTCAATGCATCCTATAGTTGTTTAGATGTTTTGCATTTCTTGAAACCTCTGTATACAGAGTTTGGAAGAGCAGTCAAAAGGGTTGTCATGGCTTTTCTATCAATCTCTACTCTCTTCCGGTCTTTATCAGAGTAGTTTGCCACAGCCTTGGGGATCATACCAGCACCAGTAGCAGAAGGGGTGCTTGGTATATAAGGTCCATTCTCAAACGACTCCCACATTCTTGAGTCTAGAGACCTGATGAAACCTTCCATTCTCAAGCACCAGGTGTCAAAGTGATCAAGAGTGATCAGTGGACACTTGTTCATAGTTCCAGTTTCCATATCAATCTTGGAAAAGGCTACCATTTGAAAAGTTGAGTATTTGTGTGTGTGATGGATTTTAAGATGGTGAGATCTTATATCAAGAGCCTGGAATGCTCTAATACCAAATGCAGGACCGTTGAAGGGCAGTCAAATACAACACAACAACACAAAGAGGAGAGTAACTAAACTTAATCAAACAGTGAACTAGATTAACCACAAGTAAAGACACTAAGAACACAAGTAATTAAGAGACAGAACACAGGAGCAAGATACACAAGAAGATGGTTTTCAAGATTGCAGTATATTGCTTTCTCAATGTTTTATTACAAGTGTTACAACGCATAAAGAAAAGTTACAAGAGCATGAGATACTTATACTACATCCTACCGTCGGCCATACTATGAAAGCCAGCTGGATACAATTGACTAGACACAAAACAAAATCAATCGTAGAGTCAAAAGACAGATTGCCTTTTGACTAGTGACTATGACATGCCATAGCTCACATCCTTAGCTATTACAAAAAGGATAAAGTACATGAAGTAGAAAGTTACAGACTCAAGACCTCAATATACAGTTACCAAAAGCATGGACCTTTTCACCAACTCATGTAAGTTGGTGACTTTACAGAGGTGCAGCGGAAAGGGGTCCAGCTTTATGGAAAAGTACATCAGATAAAGCATGTTGTTAAATGTCTTCAGAAGAAATCTGTCTTTAAGAGTTGAGCTTCGGAAGACTTTGTCTCTAAAGCTTTGGAAGACTTCATCTTTGGATTCGGAAGATATTGGTCTTGGCTTCGGAAGATTTCACACTTAGAATATTTATGTTGCATGTGTGAAACTTTCAAAGCATTTTTCTTCAGTACTTTTGCAGCATGCATGCAGAAAGACTTTGGTTGCTTCAGCCTCTATACATATTCTCTTCATTAATTGTGAACTGGGCTCACAGTTAAGGGGAACAGGTAATATTCTTAAATTGGGACAGATGAAGATCGGCATCTTTAAGATAATGAGAAAGCCCACTGTTGGCTTCTTTGGGGTAGAAACAGCCCTGCTCCCAAAAATGTTAGAGCTCATTGCTCAAGACAACAACCTAGCAGCACCAGCTAGTGTTGAACCCACACCTTCTACTTCCCTACCACCTCAACAGCCACAAATCACCCTCACCTACCAAAGAAATACAAACGAACCCCTACTCAGACTATTCAGTCTGTGGAGGTCCCCATATACTTACCCACACAGGAAGAAGTGGACACTGGAGCTCCCACTTCCCCTAAGGAGAAAACCACTCCCATTCCTTCTATGATCAGTACTGAGGTTCCTCATGCTCAACCCGATGAGCTCATAAGCCAAACTACCTTAAGACATCACTCTGAGTCTCAACACTCAAATGATCAACCTTCAGGGGACAGCTACCACCCCCAGCCTTGATTTCTATACTGATGAAGATCTAGGTTTTAGTAAGTATCATGATTCTCTCTTCTTTTCCCCTACTCAAAGAGAGATGAATGCTCCTGAGTCTTCTATTTCTATCCCACATCAGTCACCTACTACTGAGGTGGACACTTCTGAACCTATTCAGGATGTCCATATGGAAGAGGCTCTCACTTTTGAAAGTGATTACATTATTAAGAACTCAACCATGGCAACTCAGCCCACTGACTTCTCAACTGAGGATGTTAGTGAGCAGAGGAAAATCAACAACCAAGAACCTGAAGCTGATGATGAGAGAGAGGACTCTGCTCCAATCATCTCATCCCCCAATGACTCTTCTGATGAAGATGAGGGGAATCTAAGACTAAAGGTGCAACAACTATCTAAAACATGCACCTATTTAGTCTCCAAGGTTAGTCACCTTGAATCTCAAGTGACTACCTTGTAGAACAGGGTCTATGATCAGCAACTTGAGATTTCATATCTTAAGGACAAATAGCTGGGAGACCTTTAAGAGGAGCTCAACTAGGAACACAAGAACCCGTGAATGTGATTGATCTAACTCCTAGCTCACCTATGCAAATGGGTGATGCTACCAAAAAGGGGTAGAAAGTCATCACATCACAGAACATGGGAGTTCTTCAGAGAGTATGGACATTGAGGACTTACCATCCTTATTTGCAATTGTGCCTGCTCCATAGACTCCTTAATATAGAGTCTGTTTGAGGAAGGGATACCAAGGGCTATGTCATCTCCAACATCTTCAAATCACATCATTAGATGGAGGTATGACAGCAACAAAAAAGCCCTCATCATTCTTAGAGTTCAAGGGCAACAAGAGATCTTCAATTTTTACACCTTGAACTTCTATGAAAGTCTGGATCTAGTCACAATGCCACTTGTCAATCCAAGCCAATCAAGACAAGCTGATAGAATGGATCAAAGAAACCAGGACAAGATCATTACAAAGTTTAGCTTTAGAAGAAGACTAAGGCAATCAGGCAATGCCATCGGTCAACTGGATGTTGAGGCAGACCATAAGATTAGTTTCATAGGGGAAACCTTGACTGAAGGCCTAGCGGCAGAACCTGAGAGCCATGTCCTATCAACATCAACTGCTGTAGAGATCCATACCCTTCTTGAGACACCTGCTGGTGAAGGTGTTTCTCAACCTCTCTCTGGTCAGAGCTAAGAAGCTACATCAAGCAATGAAGACCAAAGCTCTCTCCACCCTGAGTCACAAAGGTCTGTGAGTGACAAAGGGAAAAGAAAGATGACATTTGAGGAGATTGATGAGGATGTTAGAGAGAGAAAAGGAAGCTGAGGGGAGAAAGTTGCTCTTCTAGGTCCGCAAGACTCATGGAGACTACAATCAGGGCTGCCCCTAGACCAAACACTCAGGATGATGAGTTGAGGGCAGTTAGAATAAACTACTTGCAAACCAGGAATTATGATATAGACAATGTCATTTCTCTCTCATTGGATGAACTAAATGAACTGGTTGACATGGAAAGATCAAAGGAGAAGAAAAAGACAGAAGATGCAATGTTACTGGTTCAAATGAAAGAAGACAGAAGAAAGAAAAGACTATATAAGCATGTGCCTACTCTCTCCCCAGTTCAAGAAAGTCCTGCACATGAGAATGTGGTTCAACAAGAACCTCAGGTAGATAAAAAAGAAGACAGGATCAAGATAATCAACTACCTGGGTGCCACAGGCCTTTATCAGACAGAAACACTTCTTCCCTTATCCTATAACTATATTGAGTTTGAGTATCTCAAACTTGATTATAAAGTTGATTTTTCACAATGGATGAATATACCGGAGTAAAAAAAAATTATTAACGATTTTAGACTAGATTATAAAATTGATTTTTCATATCAACAAGCTTGGGGTGATTATCCACTTGAACTTTTAAATGCTTCTCTCCAGAAGTCATTTGAAGAACTACATGTTTATTGTTAAAATCTAAAAAAGACGAACCCCAGTACGGTGACTCACATTGCAACAGATGCAATTGGGCGGTTTGAATTTTTTTTGTGGCTGTTGCGGTTAGTAATTTGTTATACTTTTCTAAAATTATAATTCATTATTTAATAGTAGTATTTATATAATTTTATGTAGTTTTGTTTTGATTCGAAGTTTTGTGAGATATGTACGATATTTGATAGTCACAAACATGGCACATCTAAAAGGTCAATATCTGGGTGCTATGTTTTTTTTGCAGTAGGAATGGATGGTAACAATTAAATTCTCCCACTAGCAAAGCAAGGAAACATGGACTTGATTTCTCATGAAACTTAAAGAGTGTATTGGTAGTAATCTGTATTTAGTAACCATATTTGCTAGGCTGCATCAATCGATATAGCAATAATAAAAGTGTTTCCTAAGGCCTTTCACGGCCTGGGTTATCGTCATTTGATGATAAACCTACAACTTAAGTTAATGAAATGAAAGAATTTTAAGCAGTTATGGTGACAGACTTACAAAGTTTGCAAATTTATTTTTCATTCGTTTTCATTTGTTTTTTAAGATTTATTTATTTAATTAGTTTTTAGAAGAGATATAGACTAAGAATAAATTGTACACACATAGAAACTAAAATTGAAATTCTTTCACTTATTCTATATTTGAAGAGTTAAATTTTGAAAAATCATATTAATTATAACGTATTATTCTTTTAATTATTTAAATTAAGTAATACCTTTTTAATTTCTTATTTAAATATTAAATAAAAAACCATAAATATTATCTTCTAGATATTAAAATAATAATTAAAAAGAAAAAATTTAAATTTTCCCAAGCGATACAAGCTTCCCAGTGTATCACCGCATGGGTTGATATCACCACATGACAATATAATAGATAAAAGGGCAAGTTAGTTGATCAATAGCTATTAGTGAAAACTACTTTGCCCAAATGGCTAATCTAGTAAATTTTTCTAAAAAAATACATACGCGAAAATATATAATCACAAGGTAGATTAATAATATTATAGAACACAAAAGAACGAGTTGGATGACGCTTGTTTAACACAATTCCTTTGAAATGTACCACGTATTTATATGTGTCCTAAGGTACAACAACAGCAACGTATGATCCACAACCAAAGTTATTATTATATGTGTCCTAAGTTATGTTTCAGTACTAGCCCAATACTTATTAGTGTTTTTTAACGGCTGGATGAAGTATACATTAACTAGGGCATGTTTAGAAAAGTAACTTTTTAACTTTTTAAAAGAATAAAAAAACTAAAATACACCTCAAGAAAAATTAAAAAGTTTAAATTTTTAACTTTTTGATTTTTTTAAGAAGTATTTTGATTTTTTTTACCCCTCCAAAAAAATCAAAAACCAAAAAAAGTTGCTTTTAACAAACACATGCCCTAAATAGGTACTAGCAAAAGATACAAAAACCAATACTTTAAGTTTTACATATTAATATCAAAATGACCCCAGTCGTTCCAATTTTGCTTCAACTTTACGCAACCAATTGGTGATTCAATGATAGGTTGTTTCTTGACACCCCAAGAATACTTGCTATTGTCAAAACTCTCCCATTATGGATAAATTCATTCTGTCTTTTTATAACGTGATATGTTTGTATATTGACACCGTTTTTATAAAGTTTCAATGGCTATGAGAAACATCACCTAAATCCGTATCTAAAAGATTATATATAAAATTCCAATATCAAAATCATTTATCTAAATTTTTCAGATATTTTAAAAACAAACATCTAAGTTCTCATATAACTGAATGTGAACCTGATTATAAAAGCAGTTATCATCAACTCTTATGTTCTAGTTCTAAAAACAAACGTAGTGAATGATGTTAATCTTCAACTGTTTTTAAATAACCCTGCTTCAAAAAATAAGTGTTAATACTTTATAAATGATGGATTTCTCACTTTAACCATTTTCTACATGTTATCTATACCAAGCACATGCATGGCCTTGTTAAAAAAATTTATAAATCCTGATTCCCGAGCAAACAAGTTTCAAAGCGTTCAACATTTTCTATTAATTTAATGTGTAGTCTTCGAAATTTTAAAGTGGGCTTTATGAGTAACAAGACACGTTTTATAATCTATAGGGTTTGCTGTTAATACTACTGTTTTAAAATGTCCACAGTAGGCCCAAAGGCCAACAAAGTGAAAGTTACACAGCCCGCTTGGAGCCCATGTCTAAGAGACCCCCAATCTTCGGTTTTCAGTTTTGACTTTTGAATTATGTAATTTTAGTATGATGTCGTTAAACCTGCTTTAGATGAATAACGTAAAAATATAAAAAATATTAAAAAATATTAAAAAAGTAAGTTGACTTCGTTTTGACTTTTGAATTTACAATTTTCTTCGTTTCGTGATCCCAAAATGATTGAGGATTAAGACAATGAAAATTCCAAAATAATTTGCTAAAAAGGGGGAAAGCAATCAAGTTAACAATCGTTAATTTTGTAAATATGTTGACTTCTAAAACATATCCAAAAACATAGATGATTTTTTCCATCAAAACTTGAAAAGAAATCACGTTAAGAAAATTAATAATGGAATTTAATACCACAGAGAGCCAAGCCATAAGCTATATATAATGTAAAGAAAACTCTTTCAAAAAAAATAAGAAAATAAACTAGAAAACTTTTTTTTTAAAGAAAAAAGAAATTTATGGTTTCAGACATCCAAGGAAGGAAGAAAGCAGCACAAACTCTCAAGCCTGGTGAAGGCGAAAGTTATCAGGCGGCCACTGCGAATGTCTCTGAGAAACAAGCCTTTGAATCTATCTTCATCAACCCCAAAACCGTCTCGTATAATCAATCAAAACTACAATCTAAAATCAAATCAACTATGCCTTAACCCTAATCACCACAGGCTTTAAAATATGTTTCACATTTGCTCTCAGATACAGGCCTAGGTTTTCCACATGAAAAGCTCGATGATGCATGATCTACAATCGGATTTGAGTAAAAAGTTAAACAGATTCCAGTTTGAAGTGGATTCAGAACTTTTATACTAAATCCAAATGAGCTCAGACACATCGGCCTCTCTTCGGTGTGGTTAAAGCAAAATCAATCATCATCGAGCAAAATCAGATAAACAAGAGATGTGAAAATTTTAAAGGGACGAAATATGTTGAACCTACGAGAAAACGCAAAAATCAATTGGATCTAGAGGAACCTGCATGTCCATGAGGCTCTATTTAAAGTATTGATTTTGCATCTTTACGAGTTCGATCTGATATGGAGTACACAGAGCGAATCGCCGTTGATGCCTCGTAAGATTCAACAGTGTAGAAGATCGATCAAATCAAGTGATGAAGAGATTTGAAGAATGATGGGCGTAATGAAGCTGTGGGTTTGATTGAGATTTGAAGGAATATAAATAGCGGGTGCGTGCTAGGGTTTTGGTAAAGATGATGAGCCAGCCCACCAAGCCCAATCGGCAAACAGTGGCTTCTGTTTAAGATTTCAACTTCAGGTCATGACCTCGTCAAAAAATATTTCCATCAAACTAATCATATTTGTTATAGTTTCGTTTCAGTGTAAAGTTTAAAATTTTAGGTTTTTTACCATCAAACTATTTTCCTATCGGTCAATTAGTTGAACCACAAATCAGATAGATTACCTTATACATACATTGGATGACGTTATAATAATTAATACTTTTGATTTTAATCAGTGGCGGATTTAGAACGAAATTCAGGGGTAATGTAAAAAAAAATTTACCGAACATTTATATTAATAAAGGGGTCCGAATATAACAAATAACACTTAAATCTAATAATTTTGATTTTTTTACCCCAAATATTAAAAATTAAATCAAATGATCACTAAATTTTATAACAAATAACACTTAAATCTCATAATTTAAACAACATAAACCCTAAATCTTTGATTTCATATTGTAACAAAGAAAAAAACCCTAATATGGACGGTGAAAGATCACATGGTCAAATATCACATGTGGGTGGTGGCAAGAGCCACCGTAGCAAGCGGTTGTTTGGCGATGGTTGGTCGGACGACCAGTGCTAAGGATATGGGGTGATCCACGATTTGGATGGATGGTGGCTGACTAGCTGTGGTTTGTGAGAAGGGATGAAGGGTCGATGGGGGCATGGGGAGATGGATGATGTTTTTTTATTTAAGTTTATGTTTGATTGGTTTATGAGTATTTTGGCTAATTAGTTAGGTTTTAAAAATTGTTTTATGTTTGTTTGGTGTAACACCCGGTTATTTCCTTTGAAGCCAAAGAAAGAAGAAAAAGAGAAAGAAAAGAAATAAAGCCTAAAGTCGAGGGACCAAACTTGCCAAAAAGAGAGAATCTTTGGAGGAGTGGGGGTATAAAAGGGGCATGGCAGCCCATTCTCTCCCATTCTTCCTTTTTCATTCGGCTAGAGAGAGAAAGAGAAAGGAGCAAGGGCAAAACCTAGGGTTCTTGAAGAATCACGTGCAAAAGTCGAAGTCAAGCGAGTTTATGAGAAGCTATACTCGAAGGGTCTGTTAATGTGAGTTCTAGGACCCCTCTTTTACTCGTTTTCAACTGATGTTAGGGATGGAACACATGGAAAATGTTTTGGTTGTGTTGGGTGTAAAAACCTATATGTATATGTATGTGTATGGGTGTGATTCGGGTGGGGTTTGATTTCGGGCTTGGTTGTGCTTGAATGATGGTGTGATTGTGTTTCTAGGGCTTAGGATGGTTGGTTTTAGCCTAGAACATGTTAGAAAAGGGACTGTAAGCCAAAAACTGCAGTGCAGGTTCGAATGGGACTGCGTTATGCACCCAGCTAGGGTTATGCGACTGGAAGCCATGCGACGGAATGGCGTGCGACTGGAGGCCATACGGCCAAAAGGCGTGCGACTGAAGTCCATGCGCATGGGTGCCATGCGACTAAAAGTCATACGCATGATGGTCATGCGACTGAAGAAAATGCAGATGGGAGTCATGCGACTGGGGAAATGCGGATGAAGGTCATACGACTGAAGCCCATACGCCCAAATACCATGCGACTGAGGTTCATACGCATGGGAGTCATACGACTGAAGGCTATGCGACTAGACGTCCATACGCCTAAGTGTTCAATCGCCCATAGAGTCCATTCGCCTTAGTGTTCTCATACGTATGGAAGGCCATGCGAGTGAATGGGGTCCGTACGCCCAAATAGGGCTCATGCACCCGAAAGGACATAGTTTATTTTATGACTTTTGGGGAAAAGCGCAGACGTAGGTTTTGACTTGGGAGGTTACTGGAGGTTCATATAAGTTGACTTTTGAGGTCATAGACATTATGATAGGCCTGGATGATGATGTATGATGTTGTATGTTTATGCTTGATAGTATGTATGATGTATGTTATGTATGTATGATGGTGTCGTGTATGGCAATGTTTGTATGTTTATGTTGATGTTCCTTAATATGTGTGATAATTTTTCGTGGCTTTACGTTGAATGTTAGTGAATGAAATAAAAGTATTATGTAATGTAAAGTGGAAGATAATAAAAAGAAGAATGAAATGAAAGAATGCTTGCATTAATGAATGAATGAATGAAAGAAAGGCTTGCAAGCAAATGTATGGAGGTTCACACTTAATGCGGAGTGTTAGCTCAACCGTGTGCGGGTTAGCTACCCCATGAGGATGCACACTTGGGCTTAATCCGTGTGATTAAGCAAATGTATGGAGGTTCACACCCAATGCGGAGTTGTCAGCTCAACTGTGTGCGGGTTAGATACCCCATGAGGATGCACACAGGGTTTCAATCTTTGTGATTTACCATATGTATGGGGTCATTGTCGCTTAACCCTAGATGAATTGCTTGGTGCACTAGAGGGGGTTAAGCACATGACAGGACCTAGATGAAAACAAAAGATAATTGTTGGATTAAGAAGAAAAACTCTACTTCCGAAGTCAGAGAACTTACTTCCTAAGATCAAATCTAAGAAGAATAAATCAGAAGACTACTTCCGAAGTATGAAGAAAAGACCCCATGAGGATGCACAAAGGGATTCAATCTTTGTGATTGACCATATGTATGGGATCCTTGTCGCTTAACCCTAGATGAATTGCTTGGTGCTCTAGAGGGGGGTTAAGCACATGACGGGACCTAGATGGAAACGAAAGATAATAAATGTACGAAACGAACGATGATGAAGATAATAACTATTATCTATGTGTACGTACGATGTGTGATCATGTTCTAAGTCTGGTATTATTTGAAAGAAAGTGAAGAACGGTTTTAAACAAAAGATAAAGTATGTTTTATTATAAAACTAGAACTCACTCAACAACACTGACTTTTATGTGTTTCTAGTTGACAGGTAATGTTGTTAAGGATGGCACGGGGCGGCTACTCAACTCTTTTGGATGGCATTCTTTTGTACAATGTTTTTGCATTATAATGCAGACAAGCGATATTTTGTATGAATGTTGTATTATTTTGCAAAAGCGTTTATTATAATGAAATGAAATGTTTGTTTAATGTTTCCGCTGCAACGTTTTCCTTAAATTGATGAAATTACATGTTTTATGTGCAATGATTGACTAGCTGTAAGCATCCCGGGAACGAGGCCTTACAAATTGGTATCAGAGCCAAAGTTTAAGTGAAACTGGTAAATTTTCAAAATAAGCCTAAGCTTAAACTGAAAATGGGACGGAAAGGGAAGGGATGCCAGTTTGAGTAGCTGCGTGCCATCAGGTATTTTCTTAATATTAACTGGTATTATGTGCGCATGTTATATGGTTATGTGTTGTTTGTAGATTTAGATTCTGATATAGTCAGGATAGGTAATGCTCGGGGTATGAAGAGTAAAGTAAGTGGCTAATCACAACTGGCCACTGTAATTAGGGACTTACTTTACTTGACATAAACTGAGTTGTTCCCTTAAATGACCGTGTTAGTGTTTTAATCTTTCAGTGTGTGTGTGGATGGTCGGTGGTAGATCTTCAAAAGCTTCACGTGGTGAAGGTCGTGGTTCTGAACCGCGACCCAAAAGAGGAAGGCCTAGAGTTGATAAGGTGGTTCATGAAGAACCTGAGACCCCTCATCTGGAGGGTGGCGATGAGAGCGCCAATCTGAGAGCCTTAGTAAAAGAGGCTATTGTGGAAGAATTTCATTAGGACATGCAGACAATCTTACCGTCTATGGTGACCGAAGTTATCAAGGCTATACGAGAAGGGGAAAGAAAGGAGAGAAACCGGTCTTTGGGAGAACAAGAGCAACAGGAGCCTGAAACGGTTCTCTCCGCTGATGAAGACGAAGAAGAAGAAGAGCCTGCGCAGGAGGAGGCACGAGGCTGTAGGCATTTCAAATGTGTAAGCGCCCTACTTTTGATGGTAACGGCACTGTTGCTACTGCTCACCGGTGGGTGAGAGAAATGGAAGTTGTTCTGAATATCAGCGAGTGCCGAGAAGACTAAAAGGTGAAGTTTGCCGCTCACTCATTCTTGGACTCGGCTTTGTGTTGGTGGGACAATATTGTCCAAGCTGAGGGTAGCCGGGCTATCGGAAGAATAAGGTGGCCGGAGTTGAAGAGGCTGGTGATTGAGGAGTTTTGTCCTCATAGGGAGATGGATAAGGTTGAGAGAGAGTTCTTGCAGTTGGAGGCAGGGGCGATGACACATCAGCAGTACACCATCAAGTTCAATGAGATGGCATGTCTGGTGCCGGACCAAGTGACACCCTTGTCACGAAAAATCAAGAGGTATATTCAGGGTTTGCTGGCGAATATCCGCAGGCACATGATCGCTGCCCAACCGAGCACGTTTAGGTCGGTAGTTGATTTGGCAGGAAGATTGTATGACGAGCGAGAGGTGGTGGTGGCTAAGGTGAACAAGAAGGGTGGTGGTGATCAGAACTGGAATGGGAAGAGGTTTGGTCGGGGTGATACCTCGACGGGTAACAAGAAGGCACGGGTGGAAGATCGTCGTGTGGTCACACCAGGTGCAGGATCAAAGAAGTGTGGCAAATGTGGGAAAAAGCATTCGGGGGAATGCAAATGGGGATCAAACTTCTGTTTCAAGTATGGAAAGCCTGGTCATATAGCTAGATATTGCAGGGCTATGAGGTGTTTCAACTATGGTGAAAGTGGTCACATGAGTAAGGATTGTAAGAAGCCAATGGCTGAGGGTTATGGGGTGAAGAAGACTGGAGGTGAAGAGCCGAGGGCGAGCACCATAGCGTTTACGATGACGCAGGAGGAGGCTAGGACGGACCCTGATGTTGTGTCAGGTACGTTTCTAGTCACCAAACTTTAGCCTCTGTGTTATTCGATTCTGGTGCTAGTAAGAGTTTTATTTCTGCTGCTTTCTGTGCTAAGATACCTGTTAGTAGTAGACGTGTTGATGCGCCCTTTGATGTAGAGACTGCCATAGGTAAGTCCACCAGGATTTCTGAGATGATAGAGGGTTGTGACGTGGAATTAGAAGGTCACAAATTTCTGGTTAGACCATTCGTGATGGCCTTAGGTGGGTTCAATTTGGTTCTTGGGATGGATTGGTTAGTGGATTTCGAGGCGAACATTGTGTGTCGCAAGAAGATGATTCGGTTGACAGCGCCTAACGGGAGTATGGTGACGGTTTACGGTGATCGAGTCACTACGATTCCGAAAGTAATCTCAATGGCGGTGGTGGGAAAGTGCATGAGGCATGGATGTAGTGCGTACTTGGCCTATGTGAAGGATGTGGAAACACCAACACCACAGCTATCTGATATCTCGGTTGTGTGTGACTTTCTAGATGTGTTCCCCGAATACTTACCAGGAGTGCCACTTGACCGCGAGATCGAGTTTCAGATTGATTTGATACAAGGTGCCCAACCTGTTGCTAAGGCACCGTATCGGTTGGCTCCTACTGAGATGAAAGAATTGGTGGAGCAATTACAAGAGCTGCTTGATAAGGGGTTTGTTAGACTGAGTATCTCTCCTTGGGGTGCTTCGGTCCTGTTCGTGAAAAAGAAAGACGTTAGTATGAGGATGTGTATAGACTACCGTGAGCTGAATAAGTTGATGATAAACAACCGATACCCCTTACCGAGAATTGATGATTTGTTTGATCAGCTTTAAGGTGCCAGTTGGTTCTCAAGGATAGATTTTCGATTGGGCTACCATCAGTTAAAGGTGAAAGAGCAGGATGTCATTTGGTTTGACCAACGCGCCAACTACTTTTATGGACTTGATGAATCGAGTGTGCCGGCCAATATTGGATAAATCAGTGATTGTGTTTATCGGTGATATCTTGATTTATTCCGAGAGTGAAGAGGAGCATGCTGGTTACATTCGAGAGGTGATGGAGACGTTGAGAAGGGAGAAGTTGTATGCTAAATTCTCCAAGTGCGCATTCTGGTTGCACGAGGTTCAATTCTTGGGTCATGTGGTGAATCCTAACGGGATTATGGTGGACCCGGAAAAGGTGGAGGCAGTGATGCAATGGAAGTCTCCAAAGACGCCATCCGAGATTCTTAGTTTCTTGGTTTTGGCGAGCTACTACTGGAGATTCATTCAAGACTTCTCTAAGGTCGCTTCTCCACTGACCAAGTTGACCCGGAAAGATGTAAAGTTCGTATGGGGTCAAGCTCAAGAGAAGGCATTCGAGGAATTGAAGGCAAGGTTGACTCAAGCTCCTGTTCTGTCATTACCCGATGGAAGTGAAGATTTGGTGGTTTTCCTACTCGGGGTTGGGGTGTGTGTTAATGCAGAGAGGAAAAGTTATAGCCTATGCATCCCGACAGTTGAAGGTTCATGAGGTCAACTACCCTACTCATGATTTGGAACTAACAGCCGTAGTCTTTGCGTTAAAGATTTGGAGGCACTACCTTTACGGGACGAAGTACACCATATTCACCGACCACAAGAGCCTAAAGTACTTCTTTGAGCAGAAAGATTTGAACATGAGGCAGAGGAGATGGTTGGAGCTTATAAAGGATTATGATTGTGAGATTCATTACCATCTTGGCAAAGCCAACGTGGTGGCGGATGCCCTTAGCCGAAAAAAGAGACCCGAGTCGATTCGGGTGAAGGCTTACCAGTTGAACATGACCTCTGATGTGATGAAGGAAGTCAAAGAGTTTCAAGATAAGGCATTGAAAGAAGATCATCTTAACTCTGAAAGAATGAGAGGTCTGGTTGCGGGAATGGGTGAAAACACACTTGGTGTTAGAACCCGATTTGGATGAGTGTGGATTCCTCATTTTGGGATCTACGCATGAAGATTATGGAAAAGCTCATAAGACTCGATACTCTATTCATCCCGGTGCTACAAAGATGTACCAAGACATGAAGAAAGATTATTGGTGGTCGGGTATGAAACGTGATGTGGTGGAGTATGTGAGTAAGTGCCTTACTTGCTTGCAAGTGAAGGCAGAGCATCAGAAGCCATATGGGAAGATCCAAACTTTGGATATACTAGAGTGGAAGTGGGAACATATCACCATGGACTTCATTACGAAGCTACCACGTACTCTGAAAGGGTATGATGCTATATGGGTGATAGTCGATCGTTTGATGAAGAGTGCTCACTTCCTACTGATCCTTGAGACATATTCATCCGAGAGATTGGCTAATATTTTTATTAAGGAGATTGTAACTCGTCATGGTGTGCCAATGTCTATTGTGTCTGATCGTGACACCCGGTTTACATCTAAATTTTGGAAGAAATTCAATGACGCGATGGGGACGAGGTTACATATTAGCACGACTTATCATCCTCATACAGATGGTCAATTAGAAAGGACCATTTAGAAGCTGGAGGATATGCTTCGTGCATGTGTTATCAATTTTGGAGGAAGTTGGGATGACCACTTACCGTTAGCTGAGTTATCATATAACAGCAGTTATCATGCCAGCATTGGTATGCCCCCTTATGAGATGCTCTACGGGTGGAGATGTCGAACACCCATGTGTTGGGGTGATATTGGTCAGAAAGAATTAGGAAGCGTCACAGTGATCGAGGCTACGACTGAGAAGCTTGAAAGGATCAAGGCCTTCATGAAGGCAGCTAAAGATAGACAGAAGTCGTATGCTAACATACGACGTAGACCAATTGAGTTCCAGGTGGGTGATAGAGTTATGCTAAAAGTCTTACCTTGGAATGGAATCATTCGGTTCAGAAAGCGGGGCAAGTTGAGCCCAAGGTACATAGGGCCTTTCCAAATCATTGCTCGAGTAGGAGAGGTGGCCTATAGACTGGAGTTACCAGAGGAGTTAAGTGGAATTCATCCGACATTCCACGTATCTCATCTGAGGAAATGTTTGGTAAACGAAGACATGATTGTTCCACTGGAGGATATCGAGGTAGACGAACGGCTCAATTATGTGGAGCAACCAATGGCAATCATTGATCGTAAAGAGAAGAGATTAAGGAATAAAGTGGTCCCACTTGTGCGCGTATAGTGGAAGCACAGAAAGAGATCTGAGTCTACGTGGGAGACTGAAGAAGAGATGAGATAGCATTACTCACGTCTGTTCAAGAAATAACAGGTTTGGAGAACGAAACCTATTTAAGGGGGGTGGACTTGTAACACTCGGTTATTTCCTTTAAAGCCAAAAAAAGAAGAAAAAGAGAAAGAAAAGAAATAAAGCCCAAAGTCGAGGGACCAAACTTGCCAAAACAAGAGAATCTTTGGAGGAGTGGGGGTATAAAAGGGGCATGGCAGCCCATTCTCCCCCCATTCTTCCCTTTTCATTCGGCTAGAGAGAGAAAGAGAAAGGAGCAAGAGCAAAACCTAGGGTTCTTGAAGAATCGCGTGCAAAAGTCAAAGTCAAGCGAGTTTGTGAGAAGCTATACTCGAAGGGTCTGTTAATGTGAGTTCTAGGACCCCTCTTTTACACATTTTCAACTGATGTTAGGGATGGAACACATGGTAATTTTTTTTGGTTGTGTTGGGTGTAAAAACCTGTATGTATATGTATGTGTATAGGTGTGATTCGGGTAGGGTTTGATTTCGGGCTTGGTTGTGCTTGAATGATGGTGTGGTTGTGTTTCTAGGGCTTAGGATGGTTGGTTTTAGCCTAGAACATGTTAGAAAAGGGACTGTAAGCCAAAAACTGCAGTGCAGGTTCGAATGGGACTGCGTTATGCACCCAGCTAGGGTTATGCGACTGGAAGCCATGCGACGGAATGGCGTGCGACTGGAGGCCATACGGCCAAAAGGCGTGCGACTGAAGTCCATGCGCATGGGTGCCATGCGACTAAGAGTCATACGCATGATGGTCATGCGACTGAAGAAAATGCAGATGGGAGTCATGCGACTGGGGGAAATGCGGATGAAGGTCATACGACTGAAGCCCATACGCCCAAATACCATGCGACTGAGGTTCATACGCATGGGATTCATACGACTGAAGGCTATGCGACTAGACGTCCATACGCCTAAGTGTTCAATCGCCCATAGAGTCCATTCGCCTTAGTGTTCTCATACGTATGGAAGGCCATGCGAGTGAATGGGGTCCGTACGCCCAAATAGGGCTCATGCACCCGAAAGGACATAGTTTATTTTATGACTTTTGGGGAAAAGCGTAGACGTAGGTTTTGACTTGGGAGGTTACTGGAGGTTCATATAAGTTGACTTTTGAGGTCATAGATGTTATGATAGGCCTGGATGATGATGTATGATGTTGTATGTTTATGCTTGATGGTATGTATGATGTATGTTATGTATGTATGATGGTGCCGTGTATGGCAATGTTTGTATGTTTATGTTGATGTTCCTTAATATGTGTGATAATTTTCCGTGGCTTTACGTTGAATGTTAGTGAATGAAATAAAAGTATTATGTAATGTAAAGTGGAAGATAATAAAAAGAGGAACGAAATGAAAGAATGCATGCATTAATGAATGAATGAATGAAAGAAAGGCTTGCAAGCAAATGTATGGAGGTTCACACTTAATGCGGAGTGTTAGCTCAACCGTGTGCGGGTTAGCTACCCCATGAGGATGCACACTTGGGCTTAATCCGTGTGATTAAGCAAATGTATGGAGGTTCACACCCAATGCGGAGTTGTCAGCTCAACTGTGTGCGGGTTAAATACCCCATGAGGATGCACACAGGGTTTCAATCTTTATGATTTACCATATGTATGGGGTCCTTGTCGCTTAACCTAGATGAATTGCTTGGTGCACTAGAGGGGGTTAAGCACATGACAGGACCTAGATGGAAACAAAAGATAATTTTTGGATTAAGAAGAAGGCTGATGCAACCAAAACTAAATCACTTAGACAAATTTTGGTGGTACTTACAAAGGCTTCCGAAGCCAAGTGAGGAACTTCCGAAGGTAGTAGAGTTCTTCCGAAGACAAAGTGAAAGATCAACTTCCGAAGACAAACTCTACTTCCGAAGTCAGAGAACTTACTTCCTAAGATCAAATCTAAGAAGAATAAATCAGAAGACTACTTCCGAAGTATGAAGAAAAGAAGAAGTCCTCAAGCCTCGGAAGAAGAAGCCTCTGCCGAAGTATAAGTGGCTTCGAAAGTACTTGTTCTTCCGAAGCCATTTAACCTTCAAAAGACACTGCTATGAACCAGTGGACATAAGAATGGTCTCTGACACTCCGCTACAGACCTCTAATACTGCATGGTGCTTTGTCAAAGAGCCATATAGTTAACCATATTTTATTCCATTATTCACCTTTTATGATAGTACAAGTTACCATCTTTAGTTGGTGACAAAAGGTAAGTCAGGGATATGTCCTGACAACCATATCTCAGATAAGATTTTATCTGAGATACCTTAAACTATAGCTTTGTAGTATTTGCTTTAGTTATAGGATCCCAGCTGGTATCAAAGTATATCCGGTTATAGGTAGTATTATATATAGTTTCTCATTGTAACTCATAACACACATGCTTGTAAGAGTCTTGTAACATTTTGAGTTGAGAAAAAATATATGCAAGTACCTTGAAAATTACTTCTTGTGTTCTTTACTACTTATTATATTGTGATCAACTCTTATAGACTTTGCCTTCATCCGAGTGTAGTTCAAGTGAGTTTGAGAGAAAAACAAAATGTTAAGTGACATTAACCGATCCTGCAATTGGTATCAGTGTTTTTTAGGCTCTTGATTGTGAGATCTTACCATCCAAATCACCTATTTTTCACTCCTCCCTACAACTCACTCAAAATGTCCCTTAACAAATCCGAAATAGAGATGAGAACTATGACCAAAGCTCCCATCATTACTCCTGAAAACTTCAGGTCTTGGAGCAGAAGAATGGAAGGCTTCATCAGATACCAAGACAACAAAATGTGGAACTCCATTGTCAACGGCCCGTATAAACCCAAGGTGGCAGCACCTGGTGGAAACAGTGCCATGATAGAAAAAGTTGTTGAAGATTATTTTGACGAGGATCGAAAGAGGATGGACATCGACAACAATGCCATGACCATTCTTATGACTGCAATACCCAACTCCATCATGGTGGGGTTTGAGCATTGTAAGTCTACCAAAGAATTGTTTGATGCACTTGCTTAGATGTATTCAAGCTCCAACGACTCAAAGAAGGACTCACTGAAGCAGCAGTTCGAGAACTTCACTTATATTTCTGGAGAGACCCTCAGCCAGCAGTATTTCAAGTACATGGATCTTATTTCTTCTCTTCAGTCTGTGAAGATCACTCCTGAACATAGAGATCTTACAAGGAAGTTCATGAGTGCTCTTCCAAATGAGTGGACATTCTACAGTGTCTCTATCAAGAGGACCGGGAACTTGAACACTCTCACTATGACTGAACTCTATGGCATCCTTGACGGATATCGCCTAGAGATGGAGAGTAAGAAGGGCCACCAAACAAGCAGACCTCTGAGTCTTCCTGCTAGCAACGCTTTAATGGTTGTTGTCAGTACCCCTATAACCTCAGCACTACCTGACTTACCACCAGCAGCCATCCTACTCTTCTGGACCATACATCACTTTCCCTGAAACTCCAAGGTCTCAACAGGCTCATCATAGTTTCTTTCAGGACAGTTGTGCCTTTGTCTAAGGAAGTGGACACTCTAGTGATTTTCAATATTGTTTTGATGATCTAGAGTGTTTCAGTCCAAACGATGTAGAGTATGTGGAATCGTCCAACAGATGGCTCTTTTAACCTACAGAGAGAAGAAATTCTTTAAGAGCACTGGAAGACAATTCCCTCAAAACCCAACCACCAGCAAGTTTGGGTTTGACAAAGCCAAGGCCAAATGTTACAACTGTAACCAACTTGGTCACTTTGCAAGGGAATGCAAGGCCCCCAAGACAAATCCGGGAACCCCACAGGCCTTCACACATCCCTCCACATCAAAGCCCACTAGAAAGTCAATTGAAACAACTGCAATGGCTCAAGAAGTTGACTGGAGCTTTATGGTATAGGATGTGACTCCTGCTCAAACTCTCATGGCCGGAACATATGATAACCAGGTATATGAACATCTTTGTACTCCTGCTTGTGTAGCTAAGGTTAAATTATATCAGGACTACAATATGGAAACTAAATCTGATATTGAGTCTTTTAATGTTCTGAAATTGATTTTAAAAGGGTTGAATCTGACTACCAAAAGAAAATTGAAGAGTTAGAGAAAATTGTGTCCTTATTAAAACATGAACACACCAATTACAAGACTCAAATAAAGGATTTAATATCCAAATTGTCTGAGGCTCAAGCCCAGCTTGTCACTGTTGAGGCTCAAGCCAGGAAGTATGTTATTTCTGAGCATAACTTCCAAGCTATTAGTACATCATCCTCCCACTCCAAGATCTATTATCAAAACAAAGGAGGGTTAGGGACCAATGAAATTGCTTCACCACATTCTTATGAGTCCATAAGACAACCTAGATGTGAAACTGAAGAGCAAGAGGTCCCAACTGCTGACCCATCTTCACTAGAGTTGAAGAATGAAGCAATAATAGTGGCCATCACAGGGAAGAAACAGGTAAATCTACCCAGCTCTCCCAGTGAAGATCAAACCCTAACCACCAAAGCCAGAAGAAGCAGAGCTAAAGCTGCCAGAAGAACTGCTAAGAAAGTGGCTGAGTCTAAGCTGATGATTGACCCAAAGCAAAAGGGTGTCTTCATCTCAGCTGGATTCCAAATGATAGGTACTTTTGATTCAGGAAAGGAGTGTAGTACTAGCACACCTGTCCTACTAAAAGATTAGAAGTTGAAGGGAAAGATTGCCTATGAAAAGAAAAAGCACAAGAAACAGCAACCCTCACATTCCCAAAAGACTAACATTGCATGCATAACGTGTGGTCTGCAAAACCACATGGCTAAAGATTGTTACTACAATCCTGCTAGCACACATCATGCAAATAATGTTAGAAAAGAAGGAGTCAGGAAGGTTTCACATTTGGACCTTATCAAATGGTTCAAGTAATGAAAAAGGGAAAGCTGGTTTTCGAAGCAAGGTTGCTTTCGGAAGAAAATTCTTCTTCCGAAGGGAAAATGGCTTCAGAAGCAAAAGTTATTAAAGTTCGGAAGAACAAGAAAGCTCCCTTGAAACCATCCCAGAAGAAGACTGCTTCGGAAGAAAAGATGGTGAAGGCTTTTTCCAAAAAGAAAGAAGCTTCGGAAGAATGCCATGCTGCAAAAGCTTCAACAAGCTCATCCTCTATGATCAACCAAAGGATGGATTCGAAGATCAAGAAAGATGCTACAGCCCAAACCTCTTCTTCAAAGACATCCATTGAACCCTCATGCTTAAATTTTGGTTCAATTATGTCACTATCATTGGAAGAACCTAAGACTAATAAGACTTGGGTCTCCAATCAAAACTAACAATCGCATCTTATGTGCAGGGACATCCATATGACAAGAACAACAATATCTGGATCATGGATAGTGGATGCTCTAGGCATATGACAGGGAACAGATCTCTCCTTCAACATTTTCAACACTATGATTGAGGTCCTGTCCAATTTGGAGGTGAGACCGGAGGATATATTTCTGGCAGAGGGATGAATATCCAACGGGAAGTTAAAAGTTGACAAAGTTCATTTTGTCAAACAGCTTGAACACAATCTGTAAAGTGTTTCTCAGTTTTGTGAACAAAAGCACCAAATGATTTTAACAGAACATGAGTGCATTATCCTCAAACCAGGGATGATAATTCCTCCGGAATTGGTGCTTCTTAGATCTCCCAGGAAAGGAAATATGTACAAGTTTGACATGAACAATGCTTCCCCAATAGGAGAAGTATCATGCTTTCTTTCCAAAGCAGATAGTGATGAGTCAACACTTTGGAATAAATGTATGTGTCATGTAAATTTTAAGACAATGAATAAATTGGCTAAAAATAACTTGGTACATGGTTTGCCTAAAAAGGAATTTATCTGCAAAGAAAACTGTGTTGCATGCCTGAATGGGAAGCAACACAAAGCATCTCACAAATCCAAAAGTGTTAACTCCATCACTACTCCATTACACTTACTGCACATGGATCTTTTTGGTCCCACAAGTATAATGAGCATTGGAAGGAAATCATACTGCCTTGTGATAATTGATGATTTTACAAGATTTACATGGGTATTCTTTTTAAGACATTAAAATCTTTTGTCCTTAAAATAGAAAATCAAATTGATCACAATGTTAAGATAATTAGAAGTGATAAGGGACTGAGTTTAAGAACTTCATTCTTGACTCATTCTGTAACTCAAAAGGTATTACCAGACAATATGGTGCTCCCAGAACTCCTCAACAAAATGGTGTTGCTGAGAGGAGAAACATGACACTTATTGAGGCTGCTCGAACTATGTTAGCTGATTCAAAACTACCTCTAACTTTCTGGGCAGAGGCATTCAGCACTGCATGCTATGTGCAGAACAGAGTTCTTGTAGTTAAGCCACATGGAAAAATCCTTTATGAGCTATGGAAAAAGAGGCCACCGTTTATTGTCTTTCTTAGGTCCTTTAGTAGCAGGTGTACCATACTAACCGCAAAGGACAATTTGGCAAAATTTACTGAAAAGTCAGATGATGCTATTTTTGTTGGATACTCTTCTAGCTCTAAAGCTTATAGGGTATACAACATTAAGAATAAACAATTTGAGGAGTATCCAATATAGTGTTAATGAGCACACTTCTTGTGTTATGAGGAATGGACCTGATCATATTTTTTATTTAGAATTGTTTCCAAACTATTCTAAACCATCTTGTGAGAATGTTTCAGTTGGAACAGGTGCTCAAAATAATGCTGATGTTGTTGCTGATGCTGATCAACTGTTTGAGCTACCCAAACCTCTTCCAAATTCTCCAAGAGCGGCAACAAATCAAGCTTCCACTATTTACTGATCTGATAACTATGTCAAGAAATAGTGAAGCTTCAACAAGTGAATCTCTCGCTGATCCTCAAAACTCATCAACGATCTCACACAACACCAAGCTGATGGAAGTAGCATCTTGAAGGAACACGTAACTGTTAATGCTGCTTCACAGCCAACCATTGATGGTGTTTCTCATTCATTCAACCAGTCCTCATTGAATGACTCTAAAACAACAGCTGGACAAAGTGTTCAAGTTCTTGAGCAGAATATGTCCAACATGGATCTATCTCTGCAACTGGAAGTGATTTCTCGTCTTAGAATTCATAACACTCATCCAACTGAGAACATCATAGGGGATGTCACTGAAGATGTGAGAACAAGAGGGCAGACTCATCATGGGAATGTCTGCTTGTACTCATGATTTTTATCCCAAATGAAGCCCAAGAAGGTGGAAGATGCCTTGAAAGATAGTAGCTGGCTTGAAATGATGTAAGAGGAGCTGCTTCAATTCAAGAGACAAAAGGTTTGGAACCTATGTCCGCTACCATCTGGTTAAGTACCTATAGGCATTAAATGGGTTTTCAGAAACAAGAGAGATGATAAAGGCTAGATTATCAAGAACAAGGCAAGACTAGTGGTTCAAGGATACACCCAAGAGGAAGGAATCAATTATACTGATGTCTTTGCACCTGTTGCAAGACTTGAGGCAGTTAGGATCTTCCTTGCTTATGCTGCATCAAAGGACTTCACTGTCTACCAGTTTGATGTCAAGTGTGCCTTTCTATATGGAGATATAGATAAGGAAGTCTATGTGTGCCAACCTCAAGGATTTGAATACCCACAACACCCCAACTATGTGTGTAAATTGGATAAAGCTCTATATGGGCTGCACCAAGCACCTAGGCTATGGTATGAGACTTTGTCTCAATTTCTTCTAAAAATGGTTACACTAGAGGTACCATTGACAAGACTCTCTTCATTAGAAAGTCCAGAAAGGTCATTCTGCTTGTTCAAGTCTACGTTGATGACATCATATATGATGACAAATTTTGGTGCTACTTACAAAGGCTTCCGAAGCCAAGTGAGGAACTTCCGAAGGTAGTAGAGTTCTTCCGAAGACAAAGTGAAAGATCAACTTCTGAAGACAAACTCTACTTCCAAAGTCAGAGAACTTACTTCCTAAGATCAAATCTAAGAAGAATAAATCAGAAGACTACTTCCGAAGTATAAAGAAAAGAAGAAGTCCTCAAGCCTCGGAAGAAGAAGCCTCTGCCGAAGTATAAGTGGCTTCGAAAGTACTTGTTCTTCCGAAGCCATTTAACCTTCAAAAGACACTGCTATGAACCAGTGGACATAAGAATGGTCTCTGACACTCCGCTTACAGACCTCTGATACTGCATGGTGCTTTGTCAAAGAGCCATATAGTTAACCATATTTTATCCCATTATTCACCTTTTATGATAGTACAAGTTACCAACTTTAGTTGGTGAAAAGGTAAGTCAGGGATATGTCCTGACAACCATATTTCAGATAAGACTTTATTTGAGATACCTTAAACTATAGCTTTGTAGTATTTGCTTTAGTTATAGGATCCCAGCTGGTATCAAAGTATATCTGGCTGTAAGTAGTATTATATATAGTTTCTTATTGTAACTCATAACACACATGCTTGTAAGAGTATTGTAACATTTTGAGTTGAGAAGCAATATATGCAAGTACCTTGAAAATTACTTCTTGTGTTATTTACTACTTAGTATATTGTGATCAACTCTTATAGACTCTGCCTTCATTCGAGTGTAGTTCAAGTGAGTTTGAGAGAAAAACAATGTGTTAAGTGACATTAACCGATCCTGCAATAATAAATGTACGAAACGAACGATGATGAAGATAATAACTATTATCTATGTGTACGTACGATGTGTGATCACGTTTTAAGTCTGGTATGATTTGAAAGAAAGTAAAGAACGGTTTTAAACGAAAGATAAAGTATGTTTTATTATAAAACTAGAACTCACTCAGCAACGCTGACTTTTATGTGTTTCCAGTTGGCAGGTAATGTTGTTGAGGATGGCACGGGGTGGCTACTCAGCTTTTTTGGATGGCATTCTTTTGTACAATGTTTTTGCATTATAATGCAAACAAACAATATTTTGTATGAATGTTCTAAGAACACAAGAGCAACTTAACTTAATCAAAAAGTGAACTGGATTAACCACAAGTAAAGATACTAAGACCACAAGTAATGCAAGAGATAGAACACAAGAGCAAGATACACAAGTGTATGGTTTTCAAGATTGTAGTATATTGCTTTCTCAATGTTCTATTACAAGTGTTACAAAGCATAAAAGAAAGATACAAGAACAGAGATACTTATACTACATTCTACAGCCAGCCATACTATGAAAGCCAGCTGGATACAATTGACTAGACACAAAACAAAATCAATTGTAGAGTCGAAAGGCAGATTGCCTTTTGACTAGTGACTATGACTACCATAGCTCACATCCTTATGTATTACAAAAAGAATAAAGTACATGAAGTAGAAAGTTACAGACTCAAGACCTCAATATAGAGTTACCAAAAGCATGGACCTTTTCACCAACTCATGTAAGTTGGTGACTTTACAGAGATGTAGCGGAAAGGTGTCCAGCTTTATGGAAAAATACATCAGATAAAGCATGTTACTAAAAGTTTTCGAAAGAAATCTGTCTTCAAGAGTTGAGCTTCAGAAGACTTTGTCTCTGAAGCTTCGGAAGACTTCATCTTTGGCATAAGAAAATATTGGTCTTGGCTTCGGAAGATATTACACTTAGAGTATTTTCTGTTGCATGTGTAAAACTTCTGAAGCATTCTTCTTCAATGCACTTGTGCAGCATGCATGATAGACTTTGGATATTTGGGTTGCATCAGCCTCTTCATACATTCTCTACAAAGTGAAAGTGTAATGAAGTTCATATTTGAGGTAAGCGGTATCGGCAGGAAACCACCTTCACTAGGTACCGCAAAAATAAAACTATTGTGGTGTCTCCATGCCGATCAATAATGAAAACAACATAGGAAAAAAAGATGAGAGACAAAGAAACGATTAAAGGCCATCCCTACATTTTGTAAGAGAGGAGCGCAACAAGCGACATCTACTCCCTGGGAGTAAGGGTGTTCAAAAATATCTGAATCTGAGAATCCGATCCGAAAATCCGAATCCAAAATATCTGAATTTTCGGATATCCGAAAATTCGGATATTCGAATTTCGGATATCCAAAATTCGGATTCACATTCGGATTGTGATTTTTCAAAAGTTTTGGATATCCGATTATCCGAAACTATTTTTTTTTAATTTTACATATATTTTTACTTTAGATTGAGATTTTTTAGTGTATATAGTGATTTTATGATATGAGTTGGTTTTTTATATTGTTTTTATCATATTATATGTCTAATTATTGTAAAAAAAACTAAACAATAAAATAAATAAATAAATAAATAATGAATTTCGACAATGTTGTAAAAATCGCTAGGTGCTAGTCGGGCGGCGAGGTAGAGACTAGGGATTAATCGGAATTAATCGGATTGTAATTTTTATATATAATTTTTAGTTTTATATAAAAAAGTTCAGATTTACATATAAATATACATATTTGGCTAGGTTTTCTAAGTTTTTCCCGGATTTTTCAAGTTTTGACTGGAACTTTTGAAAGTCGCCGGAAAAGTCGTCGGGAATCCGCCAGTACTCGCCGAAACCCTACCGGAAATTCGCCGGAGATTCCGATTTTTGGCCGATTAAGACCGCCTAGGTCCGATTTTGACCGATTACCGACTAATACCTTCGATTAAGTGAAATCACCTAGGTGTACTCCCGCTTTGCGATTAATCAGCAATTAATCGGCTCTAGGCGTCGATTTTTGCAACACTGAAGTTCGGATATCCGAATCACTATCCGAATCCATATCCGAAATTCGGATATCCGACTTTGAAAATCCCTACCTGGGAGGGGTAGAGAGGGCCAACCCGAGTGAGTTAGAGGGTAGAGTCATTGCTTTAGGCCCCCACACGGCATTAGAGCCTCACTTTTCTACTAAGTTACTTTTATTTATTTATTTAATTTCATATCTATATGGTAGGACAACTCCACATAACATCCGATGAATAGAAGTTTCCCAAGAGTTGATCGTAGTTTTTCAATAGGTGATTGAGTTTGTCTAACTCTAAAACCAAGGATTGTTCTTTCTGATTGTTTTTCCTTCTTGACGAAATCTAGGACATCAGAGTTGGGTTGTGCTTCCACCTCAAATGACAAATTTTATTTTTGGTGGTGGTTGGGCAAAGTTTTAATCAAAATTTGGTTGATATGAGGGTAGGCCCGAATTGAAAGAATTATTTTGCAGTTGACTCCAACCGAAGGGAATGTTTGGACTCATTGCATTAGAAAAATGTGTTACCGTGTGAAGTTTGTTTTGTTTGTGTGTAGAATATGGTCTTGTGTGATATTTAAACTGGCCTTGATCAAATTCTTCTCCAACAGTCGAATTCTACAACGACTAACCCTACTCATGAGTGTTAATAAGTTCACGTGTGAAATCTCACGGTGCCAGGGAGGGGGGGGGGGGGGGGTAAGAAACATGTGTATGTGAGACAATAGGATTGGAAGAATTAAGATGGAAGAGGCCCCTACTTCTCACGCGAAACTATAACAACTGGAGGGTCTACATCAAGTTCTAAGTAAAGCCCCGCTCTTAGAAGCTAAAGATAGTTGGATGTGGGTAAGGAATATGAGAATAACCTTCTCGCTCCGATCAATAAGGAGATTAATGCCAACCCAAGGAGTATGTAGTTTCAAAGCCAACTGAATGGAATAGTTAGGGGCCATTAAAGTTGATTGTTTTTTCATTTGGAGGGTATGCTTAGCAAGTCCTTTATGTGATTTAAGGGAGGAGGAGGTAAATCCTCTATTAGTAAAATGCTCGTATGCCAAGGATATATAATGGCACACAAGTATAAATCTGTACAGAAGATGGTGAATAACTCGAATGGAGAAAGATGGTGTTGGAAAATTTCATGATTACAGTTTACAATATGGTTAATACAAGAAGAAACGAAAGGATTAGAAGTAGAGTGTCAAGATTCAAGCCCATGGAGGACATAAAGATGATTTTTTACTTATGGGTAACTAACGAGAGGAAATTTGGACAAATAACATGAGAGAAACGGTGTGATTAAGGTAAAATATTTGTACTATTAGCGGCTTCTAGTCTCTTTTGGAGGTCATTAGTCTCATCATTTTGATATAATAATACAACTATTTGTTAAAAAGAAAAGTTTCTTCAAATCAACTTGAAGATAGAATGAAAGGAGTTTATAAACACTTTAAGAATGTAAATTAATAAGATATCAAGGAAATGTTCTATCATTGAATCTTCCATCAAAAAAATTATAATTTATTAGAATTAGCGTTTAAAGGAATATACTTGTAGTTGAAATGAAACTTGCTATTAAAGCTAGATTGTGATGGTGGGAGTGGCTGAGGTGAAGAGAATGTGTCGGCAAAGTTAATGGCGAGATATTCTAGTTCGGTCAATTGAATCCATTCCTTCACGATTTGAAAGGAATGTTAGATTCCTTTGCTCAAGAAACTTGACAAAATTCATTTCAATTCCGGTTCTCTTCATTCATCATCTGAACACGTTATCTGAAATGCCAACACCAATGTATGAACCAAAATGCCAACACCAATTGTATGAACCAAAATGCCAACACCAATTGTACAAACCAAAAGAGTAAGGTATAGAATTCGAACCTGAATTCATTGAATTCTAAAGGGAAAAAAACCCAAAAGAGTAAGGTATAGAAGAATTCAAGTCTCAATTCCTTGAATAAATGATAAAAAGCATTGCAAAATAAATGATAAAAAGATTGGTTTCTATGCCACCAATTTGCAATGCAATATTCCAGCCACTAAGGAAGTAAGTGAGGATTAATACGGTTAACTGGTTTAACCTGTTTATGAGAATAGTAAATAATACAGCTTAATTTCCCAATTCACAAATATAACTCCACCTTGATACATATACTACTTTGCCCTAAACTGAAGTCACCTCAGCTCGCATCAATTGCAGCCGAATCATTTTGAATCCCATCTCAAACACTTTCCTTGATCTGTAAAAACTTGCCACAGAAACCAAAACACACTCCAGACCAAAGTATCAACTTACAACTACTCTGATAATCCAAAACAACAAGTAAACGCACATTTACTAGTTTTTTTTATCCTTGCCTATGCATTCAAGCACCAAAACATGATTTAGACTGTAATATTCCACTCAATCTAGCTCTTCAACTTAATGTAAGTTCTTGTACATTGCTTGATTAACTCATGAGATAGAAACTCCTAAATCCTAAGTTCTTCATCAAGCTCTAGCAGAAAACAAAATGTCTGAATCAGTTAGGAAAATTAGTTTAACTTTAATTCAATATCCTACGATCTCAATAGTTAGACTAACAAGAATGAAGGAGTTTCAACTTCAATCATCATATCAACTCTATATGGGTTTCCATGAGTGGGTGACGATAGCATTTCTGTTGAAAATCCCAAATCTTTGCATTCAGCAATGAGTTCAGAAACAAGTCTTTAATGTGCAAAGAAACTCATTCATAAATAGTTCGGACATAGTGACATGATCGTGCAGAGTTAAAAAAATTCACTTTCTATAGATTTTTGTCACCCTCACCAACAATTAAACTTCTAACCTGATCCTCATATCCTTTTAGGTCGAACCCCAAGGCTTGACCGACTTCAATTGTGTCTAGCACCTCTTGGTCCACTGGCTGAGACTCTCTCACATCTTCATGCTGTTTCGTTCCTCCAACATCAGAACCTGTACCAAGTTGAGAAACTGATCTGGTCGAGTTCGAGCATGCCGTTTTAGGCGCCCACAAAGCATCCTTCATCTTCAGTAAATGAACTGACCTACGAATCGGATTTTTACAACCATACCAATAACCCAAAATAATAAAAAAAACTACATCTAATAGTCGAGTCCAAACCTGCTTAAAGGAATAGACCGTAACACTGTAACAGTCCACTTAAACTTATCTCTACATCACTGTCTAAGCTCTTGCATATTCCTTGATTAATATGAGACACCATCTAAACTACCCCTAAATCCTAATGAACAAACCTCATCATCAACCTCTAGCAGAAAACCAAATGTCTGAATCTAAACATACATTCTCTACAAATGGACTATCAAGAACAAAAAGGAGTTCGAGAGTTTCAACAATCAGACATCGATAAAGTCTGCACTCAACAACGAGATCACAAACAAATCGTTAATAGTCATCCAAATCGACTCATAAAGCGATCAAATACAGTCACGTACTCATAGACAACAGCCTACAAACAGTACCAACAGAGTTCACAAAGCCTCAAATTCAAACAACAACAACAATAATAATAGGTTACTCGGATCAGCAAAAGCTAATCAAGCACAGCGATGGAAACAACTCACTCCTTATTCTTGAGGTTCTCGATCCGCTGGTTGAGCTGCTCAACACGCACAACAAGCTTCGTAAGAGAATACAAAATCCAGTAAAAGACGAGTGCAGCAGCGATGAGTAAGGCGTTGCGCTGGCTCTTCATGACGGACTTCTGGTGGCGGAGGTGGTCGGAGGGGGAGCAGTCGGTGGAGGCGCATGAAGGCCTGGTCTCGTACTTCCAGTAGATGTCCATGAGGAGGAAGAGGCAGAAGGGGACGACGGAGAGGAAGGGCTTGAGGAGGCTGCTGGTGACGGAGATGAGGCCTTTGCGGAGGGCGTGGAGGCCGGGGAGGGTCAGGAGGAGGATCATCACGGCCTCTGCTGCGGCGGCGTACCCTAACACCACCCATTCTAACGCCATTGCTGGTGAATTGCTGGTGGATTGCTGGTGGATTGCTGGTGGATTGCTGGTGGATTGCTGGTGGACTGCTGGTGGACTGCTGGTGGATTGCTGGTGGATTGCTGGTGGACTGCTGGTGGATTGCTGGTGGATTGCTGGTGGATTGCTGGTGGATTGCGGAGGATTCGATGGAGGAATCAGGGGTTTGAACCTTGAAGAGTTGGAGGAAGGTAGGTAGATTGGTGAACAAGAAAAGAAGCGAATTGTAAGGCTGTTAAGAGTAAAAGTATGTTGCGTCACATGTTCGTAGTATAGTTTATTATTTATTATTTTTTACGACCTTTTATACAAGAAAACTCTTTTATTTAATTTTAAATATTTTTTTTTCGAACTTAAAGACTTTATATTTTTAATTATGCCTTAGGTATTTTATCTTAATTATTTTGTCTAAATATCATTGATATGTTCATAATATAGTTACCATACACTTCTATCAATAGTATTTAGACGGAATAGGTGTATGAATAGTAACATCTATTCTAAGATTTCGAGCAATTCGGCGGCTAGACCTGATGACCCGACATTTTTGTTGGTCGTTGGGTGCTTCTAGTGATCTGACCGCCGACTTGCCCTGATGGTTACCTGCCGTGTTCCAACAGGTCTATGGATGATGGCCCGTTATGCACGTTTGTTTAGCGCCACCTCTGCCATGTTTGATGGTTGGCGATGGAGTGGCAGGTGGTTGGTCAAAATCATTGATGCCACTTGTTGTTCTATTCTTGTTCAAAATCATACCTTGATGCAAGAATCGGTGACAGTGTTTCTGTCGACCTTTTGATGTTATTTCTGTCGATCTTTTGATGATAATGATTATGGGGGTTGACACGTTTTGGCACAGTTCTGTTTTGTAGGCTTGCATTACATGTAGGCGATAATGAAAAAAATATTATTTGTCGTGTTTGTTCTTTTGTCGTGGCAAGCAGTTGTTTGTAGCCACAAATGACCGACACTTCTAAGCCTTTAAAATGTTATATTCTATGGTTAGCAGTCGTAGTCAAATGCCAGTTCTAAGCCCAATTATAGTAGTTTTCATGATGGAGCAGTTGTTGTGATGTGGGGTCAAACAGAAGTTGTTGAGACGCGGGTTCAAACGTCCATCACACCCACAATGTGCGTTGATGGACACCACTAGTTTGATTAATAAGAAAAAAAATATGTAGTATGTAAAGTGAGTGTTTTATCTCTCTAGTATAGTTTTTATCGTCATATTGTGTTAAATCTATTTCCGTAGGTCATGCTTGTTTGAAGATATCCAAAATATTATACCATCCCAAATAATGTGGTTTTATGTGTTTTCAAATAAAGAAAAATAATGATTTGAGGGAGAGAGGATTATGGAGTTCACGAGAAATAATGCACGTTTTAGGTATGTAAAGGTAAGGAGGGAAGAACAAGGAGGAGATTGATTTTAGAAAGGAGAAAAACTTTGTGAAAAGGCAAAAGAGAGAGTGAGGACAATTGTTACATTTTTTATTGAACATTAACATCTTGAATTTTTTTAGTAAATTTGTCATAAGCAAGGCAAGAACCTAGTTTTTTTTGTGGGACTATAAGGCCCTGTTCCCGGGATACTTACAGCTGGCCAATCATCGCACATAAAATATATAATTTACATTAACTTGATAAAAACATTACAGCGGAAACATTTAAACACCCATTTCATTACATTACAATAGCTTTTGCTTGTTATTAAATACAAAATACATGTTGCATTACAACACAAAAGTATTATAAAAATAGATGCCATCCAAAAATGCCAAGTAGCTGCCCCGCGCTATCCTCAGCAATGCTCACCTGTCAACTGGAAAATGCATAAAAAGTCAACGTTGCTAAGTGAGTTCTAGTTTATAAAGACATTGCATTACCTTCCATTCATTAAAACATTTTCACTACTATCGCACGTGATCACACATCGTACATACATCAAGGTAATAATTATTATCTTCATCATCGTTCGTTTAGTACATTTCGCACGTTCGCACATATCGCACATATCGCATGTATCGCACGTATGGAGTGGTCACTAGGACAGACTCCCCCTGTATGTGTGAACTCTTATGGTTTTGCCAAGATCGCACGTTGTATAACACACAGTAATTAGAAAATCACATGTTATTGGAGCAGTCACCGAGACTGAACTCTTACTGTGTGTATGAACCCTTATAAGTTAGCTAAAATTACACGTTGTAGATACACATAAAGTAACAACTCTCAATGAGTTATGAACCTCCTTTCAGTTTCTTGCAAGGCTTTTCATTCACAACACGTAAAGTCACATCATCATATGTAATAAGGAACATAACTAATCATATCATACATAAGCATAACATCATCAATCGCACATCATCAATCACACATCATCATTCATGCCCATCACATCATCTATGACCTCAAAAAGTCAACTTACATAGCCCCCAGGAACCTCCCAAGTCAAGGCCTACTTAACATTTTTTCCCCAAAAAGTCAGAAAATATTCTAAGTCTTCATCTGCATTTCCTATTGTGCATCCGCATTTCTTTTGTTCATCCGCATTTCTTTTGTTCATCCGCATTTCTTTTACTCATCCGCATTTCCTTTACTCATCCGCATTTACTTTACTCATCCGCATTTCCTTTACTCATCCGCATTTCCTTTACTCATCCGCATAAACATGTTGTTTATCCGTATTAACATGTTTATCCGTATTAACTTGTTCATCCACATTAGGAACACTTAGGCAAATTCTAAAACTTAGGCGCATGAGCCCTATTTGGGAGCATGAGCAGCCCCATTCGCACCTAAACATCAGATTTTAGTCCCCAAATCTCACCTATCATGTTCTAAGCTTAAATCATACATTCTAAGCCTTAGAAACAAAACCATAACATCATCAAACATATACATAGCCCAAAATCAAGCCGCACCCGCAACATACACGCATTCACACATGTGGGTATGAAACCCAATTTTATAAAAACGTACATTCATGCATTTCCATCCCCAATACAGTTAAAACAAGTAAAAAAGGTGTCCTAGAACTCACCTTAGCAGCCTCTTCGGGTAAGACTTACTTCAAATCCGTTTGCTACAAGTTCACACCTAGAAACCCACCAAAACACACACCTGAACACACACAACCACCCATAAGCATACAACTGAGGATAAAACCCAATAAGTGTAGAGAATATGCATAGAGGCTGAAGCAACCAAAGACTTTCTGCATGCATGCTACACAAGTACTGAAGAAGAATGGTTTGGAAGTTTCACACATGCAACATAAATATTCTAAGTGTGAAATCTTTCAAAGCCAAGACCAATATCTTCCGAAGCTTGAGATGAAGTCTTCCAAAGCTTCAGAGTCAAAGTCTTCCTAAGCCTCAACTCTTGAAGACAGATTTCTTCCAAAGACTTTTAGTAACATGCTTTATCTGATGTACTATTCCATAAAGCTGGACACCTTTCAGCTGCATCTCTGTAAAGTCACCAACTTACATGAGTTGGTGAAAAGGTCCATGCTTTTGGTAACTGTACATTGAGGTCTTGAGTCTGTAACTTTCTACTTCATGTACTTTATCATTTTTGTAATAGATAAGGATGTGAGCTATGGCATGTCATAGTCATAAACTCAAAAAGGCAATTTGCCTTTTTGACTCTACAGTTGATTTTGTTTTGAGTCTAGTCAATTGTATCCAGCTGGCTTTCATAGTATGGCTGACTGTAAGATGCAATATAAGTATCTCATGTTCTTGTAACTTTATGGATATGCTTTGTAACACTTATAATAGAACATAGAGAAAGAAATATACTGCATTCTTGAAAACCATATACTTGTGTTCTGTCTCTTACATTACTTGTGTTCTTAGTCTCTTTATTGTGGTTAATCCAGTTCACTCTTTGTTTGAGTTTAGTTTAATCTCCTCTTTGTGTTGTTGTGTTGTAAGTGAACCCCCTTCACCGATCCTGCATTTGGTATCAGAGCATTCCAGGCTCTTGATATAAGATCTCACCATCTTAAGATCCCTCACACACATAAATACTAAACTTTTCAAATGGCAACCATTTCCAAGACTGATATGGAAACTGGAACCATGAACAAGTCCCCATTGATCACTCTTGATGACTTTGATACCTGGTGTCTGAGAATGGAAGGTTTCATCAGGTCTCTGGACTCATATGTGGGAGTCTGTTGAAAATGAACCTTTCATACCTAGCACTCCTTCTGCTACTGGTGCTGGTATGATCTCCAAGGATGTGGCAAACTACTTTGATGAAGATAGGAAGAAAGTAGAGATTGATAGAAAAGCCATGATAGCCCTTCAAACTACCCTTCCAAACTCTGTGTACAGAGGTTTCAAGAAGTGCAAAACAGCTAAGCAGTTGTGGGATATACAGAAACTGATGTATGAGGGTTCTACTAAAGCCAAGGAGAACAAGAAAGATCTCCTGAAGTAGCAGTTCGAAAACTTCACCTTTAAAACAGGTGAAACCATGACTCAGCAATACTTCAGGTATGTTGAGATTGTGGATACCCTTGTGGATGGAGGAGTTCCTCTTGAGAATAGGGACATTGTAAGGAAGTTCATGTCCTCACTTCCTAGGCAGTGGACACACTACTGTGTGGTGATCCAGAGGACTGAAAATCTAAAAACTCTTACTCTGACAGAGTTATATGGGATTCTCAGTGGCTACCAGATGGAGATGAACATGCAAGGTTCATCTGGCAACTCCAACAATCAAATGGGTTCAGCCCTGCATGTGATTGAAAGGGATAGCATAGAACCCCAACATCATCTCATATGCTACCCTAACAACTCACCTAAGGGTCCTTTAATCACCTTCCCAAAGACACCTAGAGAGAACTACACCCAAGGAAGCCCATTCTAAGAGACAAGTTCTTCTCAAACTTTTATGTCTTCTGATGAAAGTTATGGTAGCTTCCTATTCACCCTTGAAGACCTGGACTGTATCCATCCAGATGATCTAGAGTACATGGAGATAGTCCAGCAGATGGCTCTTCTCACTCACAGAGCCAAGAAGTTCTACAAGCGGACCGGAAGGAAGTTTCCAAGCAATGTAACCAGTGGAAAGTTTGGTCTGGACAAAGGCAAAGTCAAATGCTACAACTGTAACTTGATGGGCCACTTTGCCAGGGAGTGTAAGGCACCTAGAACAAATGGTGGCCAAACATAGTCCAGACCCAACTACACTGACAAAGCCCCCTAGAATGACAAGCCAAAGCAGCAGGCTGTTGTTGCTGTTGAAGAAGGAGGCTTTGACTGGAGATTTCAGGTGGAAGATGCCTCTCCAAACCAAGCACTGATGGCAGGTCATGATGAAGCCAAGGTATTGGAACATCTCTGTACCCCTGAATGCATTTCTAAAGTTAATAGATACAGGTCCTATAACTTGGAAATGAGATCTGATCTTGAGTCCTTAAACATTTTAAAAGCTGATTTTAGAAAGTCTGAAAATGATTATAAACTAAAGATTGAGGACTTAGAGAAAACTATTTCAATTCTAAAACATGAGCACATAGATTTTAGGACACAGATCAAGGATCTCATAACCAAGCTGACTGAGTGCCAGGCTGAGCTTGTGATGACCAAAGCCAGGGCAGACAAATGTGTTCTTAAAGAAGAGACCTTCAAGAACATGATATCCTCATCCTTGCACAACAAAGTGTGCTATCAAAACAAACAGGGACTAGGATCAAATAAGATAGTTCCTCCACACACAATCTTGTCTATAAGATAACCTAGGTGTGGAACTTATGAAGATGAGCTTCCTCTCATTGATCCTTTGAGTGAATAGGATGAAGAAGTGATAGTGAAGAATTCCTCTGAAAAGAGTGAAGAGGAAGATTCTAAGAAGGGCCACTATCCTTCTAAGGAGAAGAAGAAGACTGTGATGACCAAGTCAATGAGAAAGAACTTGATCAAGAAGAGCAAGAGGAAAGCAAGGAAGGCTCAAGAGATCAAGGTTACTTTTGATTCCAAGCAAAAACAAGTGTTTATCTCTGTAGGATTTGAAGTAGTAAATACTGAAGACATCAACTTAAACTCTCCTGCTAAGAGTTGTAGTTCTTGTTCGAATCACCTCAGTACCAAGAAGAAGACTGATCTGCTGTGTACCACTGCTGCACAGCCTGGACTATCAAACTCCAAGAATAGTTCCCAGCCTAAAAGGACTGTCTCAACATCTGCAAAGATGAAGGTGGAGAGGGGATGTGATCAAATTCAGTCTTGTTCCTAGCAGAAAGCTCTTGGGAAGAAGAAAATTGAGTGTGTCATGTGTGAAAGTATTGCTCATCTTGCTAAGGATTGTCCATACAATCCTAAAGGTACTCTTCACATGACCAAGACAAAGACTTCCAAGAATTCTAAGAAGATTCAAGCTTCAGAAGGAAAATTTGTTTCCTTTAGAAGCTCTAAATCTAAGAAGAAGGCAAGTGGAAAATTGCCTTCGGAAGAAAAGTTGGTCTCGGAAGAAAGGAATACTTCCGAAGCACTGAAGTCTGCTGCAGTGTCTGCAGGTTCTTCCGAAGGCTCGGTCATCAATACTTCCGAAGTATCAAAAGCTTCCGAAGTATTGAAGGTCAAGTCCAAGACTCCAAAGGTGGTGTGGAAGTCTAAGAAAGACCAAGTGATTGAGAATTCTCCATCAACAACAGCTCAAGATCCTCCTAACACAACCACAAGATCTATTACTATTGTATTACCTACTGTTTCTCTTAATGAGCCCAAGACAAGTAAGGCTTGGGTTTCCAAATGTAACTAATCATTTTCTTTGTGCAGGGACAACTAAAGACAAACAAAAATGTCTGGATCATTGATAGCGGCTGTTCCAGGCACATGACAGGCAATAGGTCACTACTCCAGAACTTTGAAAGGATTGATGGAGGGCCAGTTGCCTTTGGAGGAGATGAAGGTGGTTACATTTTAGGAAGGGGCAAGGTTACAAATGGTAAGCTCAGCATTGAAAAGGTAAACTTTGTCAAGAAACTTGGGTACAATCTTCTGAGTGTATCCCAATTTTGTGATTAGAGTCATAACATGCTCTTTACTGAGCATGAGTGCATTGTTCTCAAGCCCGGGGTGGTGATTCCTCATGAGCATATTCTGCTTAGAGCCCCCAGGAAAGGGAACATGTACAAGAAGGATTTGCAAGAACATCTCCCTCTGGAAAAGTTTCATGCTTTCTGTCTAAAGCCAATAGTGATGAGTCTTTCCTATGGCACAAAAGAATATGCCATGTAAACTTTAAAAACATGAATAAATTGATTAAGAATGATTTGGTAACTGGAATGCCAAAGAAAGAGTTTACAAGTGATGACCACTGTGTTGCATGCCTGAAAGGAAAGCAACATAAGGTATCTCACAAGCCTAAGGAAAGGAACTCCATCACTGCACCCTACACTTGTTACATATGGATCTCCTTGGCCCCACCAGTGTAATGAGTCTAGGAAGGATCTCTTACTATTTAGTGATCACAGATGACTTACAAGATTCACTTGGGTCTTCTTCCTTAGAACTAAGGATGAGACTTGATGGTTGTGTGGATAGTATATATATTTTGATAAAGATTTATTGCACAGATTCAGTTTTAATTGGTTATTACTAATACTAAACCACCCACACAAAAGGCAGTGTACCTGTTGTGTGGTAATACAATGTTGGTAAGAACCGAGTATCAATCCGTGGACACACCTAGCCTACTCAACAAACTTGATGTTTGACTATCAGATTTGGTTTTTGTTAAAGAAAATGATAATTTGCATTGGAAAGATTTTTAGGATTTAAAAATAAACAATAAAAGAAAGAAAGTAAACTAAGATTTGAAGTGTTTGGATTTAAAACCAGAGAATAAAAGTTATCATCCTAATTAGATTACACTTATGTAACCGTGATGAATTGGTGGTGTGATTTAAAGATATGGATTAATGTAATTATGTTAATATTTATAAAGATGAGCTGACGTGATTTCTCATCTGTCCTGCTGCCATAGTGACTTGATCCTGTCAGGCTGAGTTTTACTGCTTAGATCAAAGCCCTAGTAATGTAGGTAAATCTTTTGTGACCTATTTGACATACGATTTCTGAAAACATAACTTAATGTCAAAAAGAGAGTTGATAAAGTTCCTTCCTAACATACCATTAATTTTAGAAAATCGTAACAATTACTGAAGTTTCCAAACTAATAAAAGGGAACCCGCAAATGATTAGAAAGTTAAAGTGATATGATAACCATTTCTATTTCATTAGCCATGGATTTATTATGAAGACCATTTTCGCGAATGAAAGTTAATCATATGGTTTTTCAACTTCGTATGACGATCACAATCACAAACCATAAATTTATAACTTCCTGTTCAAATGTAGATGCTACCCATCAATAGTTTTCCCAAGACCACCATAACATTATCATAATATTTATCACACCATTAGTTCATCACAAATTACATAAGTTTCATCCGATTAGGATGATAAAAAGAGTGTAGCTCATAATGAGCTTGAACATAACAACATATAACAATGAAGATAGATATGTAATCATCGGTGAAATGGAACAATCAAACCGATAATTCACAATGGATGGCGTTTAGACGATCCCGAGCTTCTTCCAAGTGTTGTATGCACCTCCCGAGACTCGAAATGATCTTGAAGTCTTGATTCCCGAGAGAGTTCTGCAGAGTAACTCTCCCACCAAAGCTTGCCAAAATTGGTGAACTTAGGCTTCTATTTATAGGCTTTCCAGAGTGTTTAAGCACGGCCCGTGCCTAAATGGCACGACTCCGTGCTAGTATAATGCTTACGAAAGTTGGTCGGCTCATACATGCAGATTGTGTCGGGCACGGCCCCGTGCTAAATGGGGCACGACCCCGTGTTGGAGGTGGGGCACGGCCCCGTGTCTGCTTTTAGGGAACAATACTTTTATCCTTGTCAGATGTCCAAACACGGGGGTGTGTTAATTTAGCATGGGGGTGTGTTTCTGGCAAAGCATGGGGGCGTGCTTAAAGAGGCACGACCCCATGCTTGGACTCCAAAGCTCGGATTACTTCAATTTCTTGCTAAATATGCTTCTTTTGTCCATCTTGCCCTTTTAAACACCTGAAAACAAAATTTAAGACTTTTAAGTACATTTTCATCATTTTAAGGAAGATATTAAGGAATAATTGATGTGCTTTTGATAGGATTTTATGTATAATTTGGAGCACATCAAACGTCCCCACACTTGAACTTTGCTTGTCCTCAAGCAAAAATCACTTAAAATGACAAATCCACCAAAAACCAAATAAAACAAATTATAAACATGTCTTTCGAGAAATACGCAAGTAAACATTATTTTCATCCAAATATAAATATTCCAAGCATATGTGAAATGATATCCTAGCAAGCAATAAATTGGTTAGTAAAGATTATTATCATGTAAAAATCCACACTTCTCACAAGATGCACTTACACTCGGCTAAATATATGGAGTCATAATAAAGATTAAGATGACTAATACGCTCAATTGCCTAGTATGAATACGTGTGAAATCATATGCTTGTTCAGGGATCAAATCTCCACCTACTTAGATATTTACTTGCATAAATCATTAGGTCTTTGATGAGTTGTAATTTGCCTCGGGCTCGGGTATGGAATATTTGGAAAAAGTGGCTAATTGCTAAAGACGATGGTCTTGGCTTATTTTTCTAACATAAACTACAAGGAAAGCAATAAAGGTTCCCTATACAATACTTCAAGCTAGAAGGGATATGCTAGCTTGAGGACTCGTTTAAGGTTAGATTGTCAAGACTGTATTTTGTTTTCAAGAATTGTACTTCATCTTTTACCCGAAGATACACAAAACTTTCCTTTCTCAAGGATCGTTTGGCTTGAAGCCTAATAGCACCCAATCGGATTAGTTCTGTGTATTCGTATTGAGATTCAGTTTGATTCTTTTTGCATTTTCCATTATGGGACCAATTTCCACAATTCGGGCATCTTTCATATCTTTTTGCCCATCTCTTTATAGCACTTTTTGAAATCCCACAAAATGGCGGAACTTGTGCCTTTTTTCGCCATTTCTTTCTTGCGTCAAACGTGAGATTGAAAATTTGTTCGCGGATTTCCGGGGGAAGTCCTGGTTTTGCGTGATGAAGGCAACAAAACAAATTGAAATCAAAAGAATGCATTCCAATTCTTTAAGGTCTGCCGGTAAAAGACCAAATTTTTTTATAAGCCAAAAACGTGTCTTTAACGAAAATAGGTTTTGTTGAAGGCTTTTGGTTAAGTGACTTGGTGGCTCGGGTGATTGAAAGATAAAAACGTTTAAGCTCATCGGGGCTCACTATGGTTGACATTCGGGTAAGGAAAATTAAAGACAATGGTTGGGGCTCGAATGGTTAAGGTTTCCTAGTGCCTAACTCATTTTTATGCAACAAATACTAATTAAGGTCTTGAAATGCATACCCAAATCAAGTTCTACTCACACGTATGATATGGCACCCTCAATTAAATCCATAATGAAAGTAGAATTGCAATTTACAAAAGCTGTTTAAGGCTCAAAAATAAACTCACATATGGATGGAATTGGGTACAAGTGCTTTATTTTACATGATTAAATATTTTACTAGATTAGATTATTGCTTTTAAGGATATCACAAAAAAACATTTTCAATTTTATTTCGACGTCATGAATTTACTTTTTTATTTCCCGAAAACGTATATTTATAATTTGGTTTATCAAAAATTTAATTTTTGGCTTCTTGTCACAAAAATTACTTGGTAAGTGATATTTTCTCAAAAGTTTTAAATTTAGACCTTTTTAGCAAAGTCAAATGCATTACCCCCATCCCCACACTTAAAATACACATTGTCCTCAATGTGATTAACATTATCAAGATCGAGAAAGGGTAATGAAATAACTCCCCTAAAAATGATGAATCTTTTAGTTGTGTTTGGTTGGCATCGCGTTGTTAGAATCCTCGGTATCACCTGAAATGTCACAAATTTATTGAAAGCGTTAAAGTCCTAAACACACAAAATAAAAACAAAACGACATAAATTAAAAGATAGATTGACACAAAACAACTGTGTTGGGTCCCCGAAAATGATACGATTTTCAAGGGCTTTGTGGGGGAATACCCCCCCCCCACTCATGCTACATTCGATTCCTGATGTACATGACATCGTTGCTGAGGTCATCGACTCAGGAATGCAGACTTTCGACTCGGTTGAAGGCTTGTTGGGCATATTCAAATGATTGCCTTGCATGGTCGCTGGTTGTTTGTATTGACTTGTAAAGGTCTAACATGGTTGGGAATTCCCTTGTACGTGAACTTGAAGATCCAGCTCTGGCTCCTTCCAGCTGTATTGGCATGTCGAGATCCATAATTATTTCTTCGGGGTCCGCCGATTCCCAGATTTGTCCCTTCTTATCCACGAATCTCAGCTGCCCATTTGGTAGGCTTGTCACCATGTACATACTTGTGCAAATGCTCAAGTCTAACAGTCCTGACATCACTCCTTCAGTTCCCTCAGTGTTATAACCATAGCTCTCGTATAAGTTCAAAATCCAGCTTCCTCCAAACATAGGTGTTGGAGCACCTGCAAACGCATTCCTGGCAAAAAGATTACAAAACAAATACCCAGTATTACATGGCAACTGATTAACCATACAATATAAAATGAACAAGTCCCTCAAGTTAACAACTCCTTCGCTTTGACCACAAGCTGTTATGGAATGACTAAGTAACCGATGAATGTATCACAACAGCGGGTCTCGTATCTGACTGCTTTTTGTTTCACTCGAGTTGAACCCTCTGGTTCCAATCGCTCCAAAATGCTTTCCTCATTGCACCACTTTCTGCGTCTTTACTTTCCTTGTTCGGGAAGGTATGGTACGCCGACATTTCAGATATTGCTTCCTTATCCATTTCCTGTTCCGTGTAGATCCCGATATAGACACCGAACAAGGCAACGGATGTTTTGTGCCAATGTCCAGCAAATCTGAATGAAACTGCATTGTTATCCAAAGGATCAGAGTCTTTCATGCTATATTTGAAAGATGCTAAAAATTCAAGAGTTAGTTCATAAACGGAAGGTCTATTTTGTGAGAATAAACACTTCCATTGGACACTCAATAATGTATTGTATCTTTCTAGCTATCCGACTGCCGCTAGTGTTTCTTCATCTGCTTGTAAATGGGACTTTCAACCCTTTATAGCAGTCTTTGAAGTCTATCATGACACCATCTCTCGCAGCTTCCTTTAAAATGTAAGTAGGGATGATTCATGATCCTGGAATTTTAAAAGTAAGTTAATCTATACAAAACAAATTTCTTGAGCAGTTTTATGATGTTAGTGAAAATCATGTGTTTTTCAAGACATAACATCATAATGATGCAACTCATGTTCAAAAATAGTTAAAAATTTATCATCCAAGAAAAAAAATTGTTGAACATGGGGTGCGTTTTGTGAAACGTGGGGGTGCGGTTAACATGATAAGGCATGGAATCTTGACTCGAGCATGCGTGGTTGTGTTTGTAAATTGTTGATTAAGCATGAGTTTAACATTTTTTTGTTTTAAAAATCAAAGATTGTACGTTTAACATTTTAATCATTTGTTAATAATTCAAGATACCCAAAAATATATTTTATGTTTAATACCACTTGGGAACTCTTGAACATGATTAACAAATATTTCACCACGAATTATGAAGATAGTCTTGTTAACAATAAAAGAAAACAAACTAATTAACTAACTAAACAAACTAATAACTAACGAAGCATACTAATTAACACTAATCTACTTACAAGAATAAACATGAACAAGTAGGTTGAAAACATTCATCATTCCATAAAATGTTTAAGAACAAGTCTTTACACATAACTGCTAGGATTTCGGTTGTTTAGAGACATAGTCACCTAACTACATGTATAATCAAAGGAATTAGTATACTAATATCTTGATCAAATACTCTTGAAAAGATGAAAGAAAAATGGAAAACAAGGTGAAAATGAAAGTGGATACGACTTTGCAGGCAATTGAGGTCGGTATTTATCATGCAAAATTAAAGAGGAACAAGACAAAAGGCTGAAATATGTCAGCTTGTGTCATTTTTTGTTGTACACGGGGGCGTGCCTCCTTAAGCACGGGGTCGTGTTCATATATGGTGTTTGGTTTCAGTCTTTTGTTGTTCTGTTTTTCAGTTTTGCATGTTATGTAATTTTCCCAGATAAGTTTTATCACTTCCAAATCATCAGAAAAGATACGAAAATAGTCCTAGAGTTAAATAACACAAGCCAAAATGAAAATTACATTTCCTATGGTCCTACGGTTACATGATACGTTAAAAGCCAAGAATCTGAAACAGCAAAACCAGACTCTTTAACGCGCAACAGCGCACTTAGCACATCACGAAATGCTTCTAAAAGAAACCTCCACACATTTCGTGTGGAAAGTTCGGGATGGGATAGTGAGAAGTGCGGATGCTCAATTCCGCAAGCTGCCGGTTAATGGAAATGAGTTCCTCGCTCATCTGTTGAACTTTTTGGATAAGTTCAGCTAAGCGTTGGGATGCAGCGAGGTTCATTTCAGTCAGTTTCTTGATTAGTTCATACAGCTTAAAGAAATATTCTTGAGTCGTTGGCTCTCGTGTTTCAGAACGCGGTTTCTTCGCAGGATTCCAGTTGGAACTTCCATGACTTGATTCTTTCATTTTTCAGATGTTTTAAAACAGGAGTGAGTGTGATGAAAGAATGGAAAAGTGTGGAATTTATATACAGATCGTGGAAAGTGAACATGGGGGCGTGCTTGGCTAGGCACAACCCCGTGCTTGTCAAAATTCGTCTTAAATTCGACCTGCAACATTCTAGAGTCGTAAGCGGAGATTGTGGAAAGAAATTTGTCAGAGACACGGGGGCATGCTTGATGTGGCACGGCCCCATGCTTGTGCTTGTGAGAACCTAAAAATTGTTAAAAAGTAAGAAAAATTTATGTATAGGTGCCGCGTTTAAGTTTCGGGTCTACGGCACGACCCTTCCCCACACTTAGTTTTCGTCAGGGCAGAGGTGTAATTCCTCCGAGGGAATCTTGGTTGGTCCATCGTTATACGGTTTCAAATGATGACCATTTACTTTGAAACTTAAACCTGCGTGGTTATAAATTTCAATGGCACCATTCAGAGACACGGTTTTGATCGTATAAGGTCCAAACCAACGTGATTTCAGTTTTCCGGAAACAAACGTAACGAGAGTTATACAGTAAGACACGTTCTCCCACATAAAATTGTTTTGTGTTCTTTAATCGAGCGTCGTGAAATTTCTTTGTCTTTTCTTTGTACACCCTAGCGTTTTCGTACGCTTGTTCTCTCAATTCCTCCAATTCATGAATTTGTAGGAATCGATTCTTTCCTGCAAGGTCTTGGTCCAGGTTTGCTGCTTTAAGTACCCAAAAAGCCTTGTGCTCTAGTTCCACAGGTAGATGACACGACTCCCATAAACTAGTTTAAACGGTGTTGTGCCGATGGGAGTCTTATAGGCTGTTTGGAAAGCCCATAATGCATCATCTAACTTGATAGACCAGTCCTTGTGGTTTTGACCTACAGTTTTCTCAAGGATTCGTTTGATGCCTCGGTTAGTGACTTCAGCTTCCCATTCGCTTGTGGATGGTAAGCAGTTGTAAAGCGATGGTGAACTCCATAACGTGCCATTACTCGTTCGAGCTGATTGTTACAGAAATGAGTTCCTCGGTCACTAATTAGATCTTTGGGGGCACCGAAACGAGAAAATAGTTTTTAAGGAATTTGACAATGTTTCTGGCATCATTAGTAGGCAGGGCTTGAGCTTTAGCCCATTTTGAGAAGTAATCAACTGCTACCAAGTTGTAACGATTGCCAAATGACAATGGGAATGGCCCAATGAAATCAATACCCCATATATCAAATATCTCGCATACTTGAACTGGTTTCTGAGGCATCTCATCCCATGTTGAGATATTGGTTGCCCTTTGACATGCATCACAGGTGCGTACCATGTTGTGAGCATCTTTGAATATCGTGGACCAGTAAAAAACCAGAGTCAAATACTTTTTTGGCTGTTAAGGTTGCTCCATGGTGTCCTCCGGTGGGTCCTTCATGATAGTGCCTTAGAATTTGTTCTACTTCTCTTCCGTATACGCATCTTCGAATGAGTTGGTCTGCACCGATTCAGAATAGATACGGGTCTTCCCAATAATAATGTTTGATATCAGTAAAGAACTTCTTCTTTTGCTGATAAGTCATTCCTTTGAGAAGGATTCTGCTTGCTAAGTAATTTGCAAAATCGGCAAACCAAGGATGTTCATCGATTGAGGATTGAATGTGCACAAGGAATTCATGAGGAAAGTTGTCATTTATTATGGCTTCCTTAGTTTGTGAAGGACTTGAATCCTCAAGACGCGAGAGATGATCAGCCGCTAGATTTTCTGCTCCATTTTATCACAAATTTTGATGTCAAATTCTTGAAGCAGAAGGATTCAACGAATCAATCTTGGCTTTGCATCTTGTTTGTTGAACAAATAACGATGGGCTGCATGATCGGTGTAAACAATTGTTTTTAAAAGGATGAGATACGAGCGGAATTTGTCAAATGCAAAAACTACCACAAGAAGTTCTTTTTCGGTGGTGGTGTAGTTTTCTTGTGTGTCATTTAGGGTTTTGCTCGCATAATGAATTGGGCGAAATTGCTTGTCTTTCCTTTGTCCTAATACGGCTCCTACCACGAAATCGCTTGCATCGCACATGAGTTCAAATGGTAGCGTCCAATCTGGGGAAACCATGATTTGAGCAGTTACCAATCTATCCTTGAGCAATTTGAATGCACTAATGCATTCATCAGAAAATACGAATTGCGCGTCTTTCTCAAGAATTTGAGCCATTGGTCGAGCGATTTTTGAGAAATCTTTGATGAAACGACGGTAGAATCCTGCATGACCTAGAAAACTTCTGATATCTTTCACGGTTATGGGATGTGGAAGTTTAGAAATAGTGTCGACTTTGGCTTGATCGACTTCAAGCCCTGCTCGAGAGATTTTGTGTCCTAACACTATTCCTTCCATAACCATGAAGTGGCACTTTTCCCAGTTTAAAACAAGGTTAGAATCTTCACATCTAACCAGCATCTTTTCCAGATTTTCAAGACATTGGTTAAATGAGTTTCCAAGATGAAGAAATCATCCATGAAAACTTCCATTGAGTGTTCAATCATGTCATGAAAAATTTCTACCATGCATCTTTGAAATGTAGCAGGAGCATTACACAATCCAAAGGGCATTCGCTGATAAGCAAATGTGCCATATGGACATGTGAATGTCGTCTTCTCTTGATCTTCAGGAGCAATAAGGATTTGAAAATAACCTGAAAAACCATCCAGGAAACAATAGAACATTTTTCCAAATAATCGCTCAAGCATTTGGTCAATGAAAGGAAGAGGGAAGTGATCTTTCCTTGTGGCGTCATTGAGTTTGCAATAGTCTATGCAAACTCTCCATCTAGTAACCATACGAGTGGGAATAAGTTCATTCTTCTCGTTAGTTACAACAGTCATTCCTCCTTTCTTTGGAACAACTTGAACGGGACTGACCCAAGGTGAATCAGAAATAGGGTAAATCAAACCGGCATCTAGCAGTTTGATTACTTCTTTCTTCACCACCTCTTGCATGCTCGGGTTAAACGTCTTTGTGGTTGAATAACAGATTTGAAGTTCTCCTCCATCAATATTTTATGAGTGCAAAAGGATGGATTGATTCCCTTAATGTTCATGATTTTCCATGCAATTGCTCATTTGTGTGCCTTTAGCACATTGATCAACTTGTTCTTCTCATCAATTGATAAGGCGGATGAGATTATGACAGGAAGTTGAGTTATGTTTTCAAGAAAAGCGTATTCGATATGAGATGGAAGTTCTTTGAGCTCTAAAACTGGAGGGTCTTCTATAGAGGGTTTGGCTTTTGGTTCTAGGTCTTGCTCAATGATCTCAAATGCTTCTTGATGAAATGATGTTTCATCAACTTCAAGTTCTTGAATGATTCGGTTCTCACAAATGGGTTCGGTGATTTGGACTTCTATTAATTGAGTGTTGCAAGCTTCATTTTGAAGAGTTTTCTTCAAATGACAACTTATGATCGAATCGCAAGCATCAACGTAATAGAGTGAGTCATCATGATGTTGAAGGTGTTTCATGGATTGGCCTATATCGAAAGTTACTTCCTCCTCGTCTACTCTAAGCATGAGTTTGCCTGTACAAACATCAATGAGAGCTCGAGCAGTCGCTAAGAAAGGTCGACCCAGGATAAGTGGAACATTTTTGTCTTCATCCTTGTCAAGGATCACAAAATCAACGGGAAATACGAATTTGTCAATTTTAACTAAGAGATTTTCAATGATGCCCCTCGAATATTTGACAGAACGGTCAGCTAACTGGATGCTCATACGGGTAGGTCTAGGTTCACCTAGGTTTAATTTTTCGAAAACTGCATAAGGCATAAGGTTAATGCTTGCACCTAAATCAGCTAACGTGTTACTGACAGAAAGATTTCCTATTAGGCAAGGTATGGTGAAACTTCTTGGATCGGTCATCTTTTGAGGTAGTTTGTTTTGAAGAACTGCAGAGCATTCCTCATTCAAAACTATATGTGATAACTCTTCCAATTTCTTTTTGTTTGATAAGACACCTTTTAGAAACTTAGCATAGTTTGGCATTTGTGCTAAGGCCTCCACCAAGGGCAGATTGATGTGGAGTTGCTTGAACAACCCAAGGAATTTGCCATATTGTGCCTCCATTCTTTGTTGTCTCAAACGACCTGGATATGGAGGTGGTGGAACATAAGGTGGTGGTGGAACATATTTCTTGGCTGGTTCTTCAATAACAACAGGTTTCTTTTGCTTATCACTCACATTACTTGGAGTTTCAGTTTCTACCTCTTCAAGGATGGGTTGTAATGCAGGTGCATCACCTTGAGTGGTTTTGCCACTCCTGGTGGTGATGGCTTTGACTTGAGCATTAGGGTTTGTTACAGTGTTGCTAGGCAAAGCTCCTTGAGGTCTTTCAGACAGCTATTGTGCTATTTGACCTACTGGTGCTCTATGGTTTGCAATGATGCTTTGTTGCTTTTGATGTCAGCTTCATTTCTTTGGAACCTCCCCTTATTTCTTTGATCAGATTTCCGATGTACTCATTCGTGGCTTGTGTGGTTAACAACAACTGCTGCAATAAGTCTTCCATTGATGATGCTCCACGGTCTTGGTTACTACTGCTTGGACCTTGGTATGGTGGTTTCTGTTGTTCGTCAGATGGCCTTCGGTTGAATGCAGATGATTGCTGGTTATTACCAGCATCTCTGTAATTCGAGTTGCTTCTCCAATTTGAGTTGTTGTTGTATGAGTTGTTTGGGCCTCCTACGTAGTCAACATCTTCAACCATCATAATGCCTTGTGGGCATTCGTTGGTCTTGTGTGAATTTCCACATGTGTTGCATCGTGTTGGAGTTTTCCTTAGCTCGCTTTGCAATTGTTCGAATTTTTTGGATAGAGCTTCTAATTGGGCTGCAATTAGGGTTTCAGAGTCTACTTGATGAATACCTTTAGAACTAGGTTTGGTTCTTAAGGGATTGTAAGCAAAGCTTTTCTTAGCTACTCTTTCTAAGGCTTGGTATGCTTCTGTTGGCGTGACACTTCCAAAATCTCCTCCCGCACTTTGGTCTACCGCTTGCTTGTGGGCTCCGCTGATTTCATCGTAAAAGGTTTGACACTGCAGCCACCGATCAAGTCCGTGATGTGGGCATCTCCGAAGGAGACTTTAATATCTCTCCCATGATGGATGTAATGGTTCATCGTCTTCTTGGCGAAAACTTGTGATGTTGCTTCTTAGTTTGGCAGTGCAATCGGGTGGAAAGTATTTCAAAAGGAATTGTTCAGCAATTTCTGCCCATGTGGTGATGGAACTAGGTGGAAGTGAATCAAGCCAATCGATGGCTCGGCCTTGAAGTGAAAATGTAAAAAGTCTTAGTCGAATGGTGACGTCTAAACAGTTATTGATTTTGAAGGTAGCACAGATACGAAGGAATCGTGATATGTGAGCATTAGGATCTTCGTCTTGTAACCCATGGAACTAAACATAGTTTTCTATGATTGGATAATACTAGACTTAATCTCAAATATATTAGCCGCTATTGCTGGTTGGACAACACTAGACTCATAACCATCTATTGACGGTGTAGCATAGTGTGTCATCTTCATTTCCTCGTCTTGGTTAGCCATGTATTCTTCGTAATCAAGAGCCAAGACTCTGATACCACTTGTTAGGACCTGGTATTTGAATGAATACCTAGTGATTAGCGTGTAAACCAGATAAAATAGTGCGGAATCCTATTTTATTGGCGATCCAATCAGTGAGAACACACGAAGAATCAATCAAGAATTGAAACTAACGTTAGAAATCGATTAGGAATCGATCTAATATGTTCTATGAACTTGGAGAACAAATTGTGAGGCTTCTGGATGGCTAGGGTACGTCTGGAGTCGCAATTTATCAAAAGCTCTGTATTTTTCACGAATTGGGTTGTATTTATAGATTAGTATTATTCATTCGTGCGACTGAACCATTAGTATGGTTCAGTCATGCGATTGAACCATGCGGTTGATTCATTCGCACGATTGAGTATTCAGTCGTGCGACTGAGTCAATCTCATGTTATAATCATACGACTGATCCAGTCTCCTGGTTCAGTCGTGCGACTGAGTCATTCGTATGAAGTTATTCATGCGTATGGTCTATTCACATGGGCCACTCGCATGAGAACTTCATTCTGTTAAGTTTGAATGTATTAATTAATTAATATAACATTATGTGTAACACTTCAAACAACCACAAATCTAATTAACCAATTCAACGTCGACTCATTAATGAAATATTAAACGTTATAAATATCAAACAAGCAATATCATTTCATTAATCATTCCAAGCATTACCTCAGAATCAGACAAACAAGATCTATTACATTCATATCATGATCTAGGGACATACATGTATCAACAAACTCCCCCTTGGACCTAGATCTCTATAATCTCTTGTTTTCTGCATAACCTCCTTGTATTTCTTGTACTTCTCCTCATTTGTGACTCCCGTGTGAATATCAAACGCGAAGCAGAGTCGTATAACGTTCTGGAACTGGAGGGCTTGTATAATATTTTGCGTATCATAGAACAGCGGCCACTTGTATAGTGTATAGATATCATTTTCCGACAAGTTTGTAAGCCACATCGGGTCAAATACCCTGATCGTATCCATTTGTCCCTCTTTGCTTAGGACTATGACCGCTTCAGCTGTTCTCCAATCGTACTACCACCACTTAAAGTGTGGAGTGAAATCCTGTGGCATTTCCCTGAGTGGGATTCTTGACATTGTGCGCGGAGGATTCCACTTCAACACTATCTTGGGCTTGCCAGTAATGGCATCAACCTCAGACCTTCTGATATACCTAGTAGGTTGTTGGGGTCTGAAGTTAACCCATCTGGTGTGATACTCCTTCTTTAGGGTAGTCTCAAACCAGCCTGACATCTTCCTCGGATCAGCATACACAAGCTTTAATTTGGCCAGCTGGTTGAGCTCAAAACCTGGTAGAGTCTTCAGATCATGTGGGAATCTGAAGTACTCTATGCCCTGTTCTCTCTTAACCGCATAAGCATTAAGATCCTCAAAATACGCCCATGCTATGATCCTTCCTGACACCTTGTGATGTTTTTTGACTCTATAGAGTTTGGTGTAGGAATCTTTCTTTGGTGCAGTACGTTGGACTCTAACTTCTTCAAAACATGCAGCCCATTCAGCCTTTCGAATATCGACATCATCATTTGAGGCTTGGGCTGTTCCTACTGCTTTCTTGTTTCTTGCTCCATCTTGTTCAACACCTCAAAAGTATCGCTGACAAGGGATTCACCCAGATTGGGGACCACATTACCCTCATTGTCAGCGTACTGAGGGTAATCCTCGGCAGTGACATCTTCGATCTCGACTTCATCAACATCATTGAGCTCTTCGTCACTAGTCGAATCGCATGTCGGAGCATCTTTCACTATCTCATCTGGATTTAGCTTGAAAAGCTCTGCCAGTTGCTCGTTTGATAGGTCATGAATTATTTCCCCTTCTTCAGGGGTATAGTTCACTGACCTTCTGACAATCCATTGCAGATCAAGAATCATTGTTAGCTGAGTCTTGACCTGCGGAAGGGGAGCAACATCAAACTCATCTCTTTGGTACTTTGGATCTGTTTGATTTAAACATTCAACACATAAGTCATTAGTAATTAATCAAATAGAAATGCATTCACTTAATATAAACATTCAATACATCGTTTTCAATACAGGATTCAAATACAAAATTAAATAAATACATAAACATCTAGTCTTTACTTTTATCCTGTATCATAGTATCATCACTTGGAGGAGCAGAAGTAGAAGCTGATTGATCTTGTCTGTTCTTTGACCTTTTCTCTTGACCTGTAGCAGAGGCCGATGCAGCTGCATCCCCTCCTTCTGCTTCATCATCATCGTCCTTCTCCTCTGTCCTATCTCCTTCGGTTTCTTCATTCTCCTCAGTATCACTCTCAACATCCTCATCATCATCTTCTTCATCATCATCTCTGTCCCCTTCATTTATCTTCAATGGATCCTCCTTAGATCCTTTCAGTTTTAACAGGATAGTCTTCTTTTCCTTCTCTAACTCCTCTATTTTCTTGCTTGATTTGACACTATGTGATTAGAGTTGGGCTATCTCAGTGCTCTGAGTAGCCATCTGTTGGGCCTGCTCCTCTATAAGTCGAGCCTGCTCTGCAATTTGGTGAGATTGTGCAGTAGTCAGGTCAGTAAGCTGGCGGATCTGGGCTGCCTTTTCCTCATCTGCAGCCAATAATCGCATTACCATTCTGTTAAGCGCAGACAGCTGTTCCTCTACCCCGATTGGAGGTAGAGGTGATCCATAAGTATGTGAGGGATGGGCTGAGGGTATTGCTTGGTGTGAAGTGGTGGTGGTGGTGGTGGTAGTATTAAAGATAGGTCTGTGAAATGATGGAGGTGATGTGGGAGTAAAGGATATGGTGGTGGATGGAGTCTGTGCTGTTGTGGGAGGTATGGTGGTGGATGTGGTAGCTGTGGTGGATGTGGTGGCTGTGGTGGCTGTGGTGGTGAGGAAGGTCACCCGATGCTTCTTCTTCTTCTGACCATGGGGTTTAGCCATCCTCTTCCTCCTCGTCCTCGTTGAGGTGGAAGCTCCCCCTACGACCCTGCCTGCGGACCCCGGTGCATAGCTTGGGTCAGTATCTGTCTCTCCGGAGTCTCTCGGGTGTTCACCAACCACCCTTAGCCCATGTTCTGCGGGAACAACTTTGCTTCCCACAGTTCACGTTAGGGGCTCCTCATCCGATCCATCCTCCTCCTCCGCACCCTGAACAAAATCCTGATGAAATCCAGCTGACTCGGCTACTTCTCCAGCTGGGACGGACACTGGAGGAACAACATCAGACACAGTGCCTCTAGGTGGAATAGGCATACCGTCTCCAGTATCCCCACTTTCATCATCATCTGAGTCATGAGTGGGTAGAGCAATCTGCTCCACATCAGAGTCACTATCATCGGGCGCCACTTTCTCTTTACTGGCACCACGTAGTTATCCCGGGCAAGATGACCAAACAACCTCCTGACAGGAGGTTTCACTTGCTTCCCCCTGTACACTTTCATCCTCCCCGGGGTAGTATCATCCATCACCTCGAGGACTACCGCATCGTCCTTCTCCTTCGGCATGGAGGGAAGCTTCTGATTTATGATCATCTGCATAAACCTCGGGTACATATAGAAGCCTACCTTCCCTTTCCCCTTGATGTTCTCCACCAGATAGGTGAAGATCATCTTGGAGAAGCTGAACGGATGGTTCAGCACCAACGCAACATACGCGTTCTGCATCTCGTCAGACAGCTCATCAAAACCTCCCTTTCTGGAAGCTATGCACTTAAGCAGCACGTGCGCAAGATATTTAAATTGGGGACAAAGGTTACTTTTGTTGAGTACCCCAGCATTTATGTCCCCAGAGTACTTGGCTCTAAGAAAGCATCCTCTGACTATGAGGGGGTGTAATCGAGTCGGACAATTAGTGTCATCCCCCAACTGTAATACGATCCTCAGATCCTCCTCTGAGATAGTAATAGCCTCTCCAAAGATGGTACTTCTGATGCAATGAGGCTCAGACGATCTATTGACTGTAGCGCCTTCCCAGAAGGCTTGCTGAATCGATCGATAAGGAGTACAAGGAGTAGATATGGCATGTGCAATCCTCGATCTCAGTAGAAATATGATGATGCCAGAGAAATTGGCAGCGTTTCTGGATGTCAAGTCCAGATGAGCACATATATTGTGCTCCGTGCTCATAGTCCATTGACTCGCCATCTGTTACACAAAGATAGTAACCATTAGTACCATTGGCTAAGAAAGTCATGAAAACCTTAAACTTGAAGAAAATCTTTCTGTCATGCGATTGAGATTGTGCGACTGAGTTCAATCATGCGATTGAACAGTGCGAATGGGGTTCAGTCGTGCGACTGATCCCATGCGTACCACTGAGTGTGCGACTGGGCTCATACGTATGTAACCTCATGCGGTTACACCAGTCGTGCGACTGAACTTCATACGCATGGTTCAGTCGTGCATTTAAGCAGTTCACACCCTTCAGTCGTGCGACTGAAGTTCATCACTCTGTCCATTCGCATGATGTACTGACCGTTCAATTTAAAATCACTTTTTCACCATTTTTGAGTTTTAGACTTCGTTATCTGGTTCATTTGACTCGCAATACATTCTTATACCACCTAACATCTTTACTTTCGTTTGTTTGAGTCATTTAGTTAGGTTATTAAGTCACTTAAGTCTCGGTTCTTTTGCGAGTCAGAATGTACCAATTTTTTTCATCAAATGTAAAGTTATGGGAGTGCTTCTATACCGTAAATTACCTGTAGAGTCGATGTAGATGGTCAGTAATCAAGAAACGGGGGGGTTTAGAGATCAAATGAAATTTTTGCAGAGTTGTGTTAAGTCGTGCGATTCAGGGTTATTTTGAAGGTGGCGAGTCTCTGCAACCGACTCCCCCTCTATTTATACTAACCCTAGATTCAATCGTGCGACTGAGCTCATACGCACCTTCCAGTCGTGCGAGTGGGACTCAGTCGTGCGATTGGTTCAGTCGTCCGACTGGATCTCAGTCGCGCGACTGACTCACTCATCCGCCCTTAAGCATCCGACTGGGCCAATCGTATGGGCCATTCGGTTGGATGGTCCATATTCATGGTCCATTCGTACGAATGGCTTCCATTCGTATGATTGGTCCATACGTATGGTCCATTCGTGCGAATAGGTCATAGTCATTAAATTTTCTGCCAATTTGAATATTTAACTTTTAACATCCCTTTAATTGCAGAAATTAACGTTATGAGCATTTGATCATCTCAGACATGATCGTTTTGACTTGAAAACTTTTTTGATCACCTCAGACGTGACTGTTTTAAACTTTTAAAACACATGAGGTCTTCTCCGACATGACCCTTTTAGTGAGTTGATCCCTTACTGATTTTCCTAATGTAGTCCGACAAACAAACAAACTAAAACGACTAACTAAATAAAAAAATAAACTAAAGAATCAAAATAAGATTGTTTTTGCTTTTTGTGAGAGATAAGTCCTGAGATGGAAATCTACTGGATTTGTTTCCGGATAGACAACTTCAACTTAGATTGACCACACCTGGACCAAGCCAATTTTGGAATCATACAGGCAAGTCAAATCATTTGGGACTTGTTGTCAAAATCTTTTGATGCTCTATTCTTGATTTTCATCCAGAGTCGTTAGCAGCTTTTAGGAAATCATACTGGAACTATTAGATTACCACATTGATTTAAACTTTCAAGAATTGCAACCACAATGATTGTCAATATGTTTGTCCTCTTAAATCCATACGCAGACTTTTGACATAGACTGGTGATAGATTTAGGTTTAATTATTTCAACTAACATTTGTGGATCCCACACTTATATGGTAATCAACATTCCTCAGGAGCTTTTGAGCGGTCTACGGGTATTTTTACAAGGAGAGACTATTCTTAGAGCTTTCAAAGAGAAGCCAGTCCTCAGGTCAGTGCCATCGCACAACAGAGAGGCGGCAAACAACAATGAATTCTAGAATATCTAGGTTATGCTTATCCTCAGGTCAGTGCCATCGCACAACAGAGAGGCACACAACCTATCTCCTTGTTAGAGCAGCTTAATTTTATTTTGCACCAAATGCACCAACAGCATATGTCATTAGCTTGATAGCATTTTTCTTTCATTCATTTTTTTCGTGCTTTGCTCTGTTTATGGTCATCCGCACACATTTGTGGCATTTACATGCTCATTACCCCTTATTGGAATATTGTCGATTATGTAAACCAGTGATAAGATGGAAGCCCACAGTCAGTTGAACAACTTAGTTTGATCTTGAGATCACCAGTTAGGTCTAATCATCTATTGTGTTGAATCTACCGACATATCAATTGTGGTCTAGCAACCTCTAGGTCTACTCTCATGTGTTACCTTAGGAGTTACCAGTTTTTCTATCATCTTCCCTTTTATATTGCTTAGACTACACAGACTTATACTTTGAATTTTTGCACTTTTTCTAAATTAAAATTTTAAAGTCCCTCTTGACTTGTTCCTGTGTACTATCATATTCCAAAGAGTTTGAATCGGTATCACAGATACGATCTACCTTAAATCAGCTTTCCACTCCTTCTCCCTGTTTATTTTTATTTTTATTTTTATTTTTATTTTTTATTTTTATTTTTTATTTTATTTTATTTTTTTAAATGTTACTTGCTGACTTAATCTCCCCCAAAAATACTAAAATCATAAACTGGTTTAATTATTTTAGGATTTTAATAACCAGCAAAATAACATGAGTTTAATTTAAACAGACCAAAATAAAACAAATACAATAAGAAAGAAAAATTAACTAACCTACATCGAACTACACATGATCATCATCAGGAATAACATCACTTTTTTTTAACGCTGTTGACCTCTAGCAAATATTAAAAACGTGGTTTATCAAAGGCTTTAGTATAAAGGTCAGCGCGTTGAAAATCAGTATTAATTTTTACCACATCAATTAAGTTCTTTCAATACAGTCCCTTATGAAATGGTATTTAATACCGATATGTTTGGTCTTAGGGTGTTGGACCGGATTTTTAGTTACTGCAATTGCAGCAGAGTTATCAACACAAATAGGAGTAGAGGAGAACGTTAAACCGCAATCTCGCATTTGCTGTTGAATCCAGATGATTTGTGAACAGCAACTTGCAGCAGCAACATATTCGGCTTCACAGGTTGACAATGCAACTGATGTCTGCTTCTTACACTGCCAAGTAACTAGTCTTCTCCCAAAGAATTGACACCCTGCGGATGTAGACTTGTAGTTCATCTTGCAGCCTCCGTAATTTGAGTCACTATACGCAGTGAGCTCAAAGTCATCATCATGAGGGTACCACAACCCAAGTGTGGGTGTACCCTTCAAATAACGAAAAATCCTTTTGACCCCGATCAGATGGTTGACCTTAGGCTTAGCCTGATATCTAGAACATAAACATGTAGCATACATGATATCAGGTCTTGAGGCAGTGAGATACATAAGGGATCCAATCATTCCTCGGTACATCGTGGCATCTACAAGATCTCCATTTTCATCAGGTGCTATGTCGCGATTCGTAGCCAGTGGAGTCCCAGCGGCAGATGCATTCTCCATGTCAAAACGACTGAGAATGTCTCCTACATACTTGGTCTGATGTAGAAAGATCCCATTTGGTGTTTGATCCACCTGTAACCCGAGAAAGAACTTCACCTCCCCCATAGCACTCATCTCAAACTCTTTCTTCATAACTTGCAGGATCGTTGAAGGGTGTGAGTTACAACACAACAACACAAAGAGGAGATTAACCAAACTTTAATTAACCAGTAAACTGGATTAACCAAGATAAGACACTAAGAACACAAGTAATGAAAGAGACAGAACACAAAGAACACAAGTATATGGTTTTCAAGAATGCAGTATATTGCTTTCTCTATGTTCTATTACAAGTGATACAAAGCATAAATAAAAGTTACAAGAACATGAGATACTTATACTACATCCTACAGCTGGCTATACTTTGAAAGCCAGCTGGATACAATTGACTAGACACAAACAAAATCAATTGTAGTGTCAAAAGGCAGATTGCCTTTTGACTTGTGACTATGACATGCCATAGCTCACATCTTTTTCTATTACAAAAAGGATAAAGTACATAAAGTAGAAAGAATACAGACTCAAGACCTCAATGTACGGTTACCAAAAGCATGGACCTTATCACCAAACCATGTTAGTTGGTGACTTGTAGAGTTGCAGCAGAAAGATGTCCAACTTTATGGAACAGTACATCAGATAAAGCATATGTTAAAAGTCTTCAGAAGAAATCTGTCTTCATGAACTTGAAGCTTCGGAAGACTTTGTCTCTAAGGCTTCGGAAGACTTCATCTTTGGCTTCGGAAGATGTTGGTCTTGGCTTCGGAAGATTTCACACTTAGAGTATTTCTATTGCACATGTGAAACTCCCGAAGCATTCCACTTCAATGCACTTGTGCAGCATACAGGAGAGACTAAAGATGTTTAGGTTGCATCAGCCTTTTCATTAATCTCTACAAACTCCCCCTAGGCTGATGCTACCAAAACACTTAGAAAACTTCAGATATTAACAGTCCTCATTAGGATGATCACCATTGCTTTGTTCATAAGTTGATCAGGATCCTTCAGGCTGTCAAAGTGTCTTCTCATGTCAAAGAGATCATGCAGAGGCAACTGAAACATATCTTGCCATGTATAAATGTCTTCAATGCCTTGATCTCTAATAACATGCCATCTTTCTGGATTTGTGGTGTATGTCCAAGACAAGATGGGTCTTTCTGATGCTAGAGGAGCTACTGAAGTTGGAGTTGGTTGAGCATCCTCTGGCTGCACATCCTCAGGTTGTTCTGATTCATCCTGAGGTTCGGAAGAGGATGCAGGCTTCTTCTTCTTCTTAGACTTTGGTTTAGAAGCCATCCTCTTCTTTCTCTTTCCAAATTTTAACTGAGAAGACTAGCCTGCAGCACCAGATTGATCTTCACTGTCTCTCTCAGTTGGGACTTCCTCTCTCTCAGGCTCAGAAGGAGAGGGAGGTTGACCCTGCTGTGGATCAGAAGATGAAGCTTGTTGAGCATTAGCAGGAGGTCCGGGTTGTGTTGTGTCTGTTTGTTCAACCTTAACCTCCACTTCAGGTGGGGCCTGACTTGGAGTGGAGTGTAAGTCAGTGAGCACTCCACTCTTGATCTTCTGCTTGATTACCCTGATATGCTCATCCATAGTGGATAGAGACATGGGTCCAAGTCTCCTTCCGGAGAATCCATACAACTTCAAGAAGCTCATCATCCTCTGCCTAGCAGCAGACTTCTTCATGCTCTTTTGGATGATGCTCTTGACTTTGCAGCTTCTTCCCTCATCTTCCTCTTTGTTGTCTTTCTTTCCTTGACTAGCTCAAGCTCAAGTTCTTTTAAATACTCAAACTCAACATAGTCATGAGGTAAGGGAAGGAGTGCATCTTCCTGATAGAGACCTGTGGCACTCAGTAGTTAATCATCTTGATTCTGTCTTCTTCCTTATCTACCTGAGGTTCTTGTTGAACCACATCCTCTTGTTCAGGGCTTTCTTGAACTGGTGAGAGGGTAGGCATACCTCTGTACAGTCTTTTTCTTTTTCTTTCTTCTTTGATCTGTACTAGGAGTCTGCATCTTCTGCCTCCTTCTTCTCTCTTGACCTTTCTAGATCAACCAGCTCATTCAATTCATCCAAGGGGAGAGAAATGATATTATCTATGTCATAGTTCCTAGTCTGCAGATAGTTAATCCTGACTGCCCTTAACTGATCATTCTAAGTGTCTGGTCTGGGGGCAGCCTTGATTGCAGACTCCATGAGTCTTGGAGACTCAGTAGAGGAACCTTCTCCCCTTAGCCTCATTTTCCTCTCTCTCTCCTCCTCCTCAATCTCCTCAGATGTCATTTTTCTTTTCCCTTTGTCACTCACAGACCTTTGCGACTCAGGTGGAGAGAGCTTTGTCCTTCATTGCTCATTGCAGCATCTGAGCTCAGGCCAGAGAGAGGTTGAGAAGCACCTTCACCAGCAGGTGTCTCAGAAGGAATATGGATCTCTGCAGCAGTTGGGGATGATGAGACAGGGCTCTCAGGTTCTGTCACTAGACCTTCAGTCAAGGTTTCCCCTATGAAGCTAATCTTAGGGTCTGCCTTAACATCCAGTTGACCGATGACATTACCTGATTGCCTTAGTCTCCTTCTTAGGTTGAACTCTGCAATGATCCTGTCTTGGATTCTTCTAGCCATTCTGTCAGCTTGTCTTGATTGGCTTGGGTTGACAAGTGGCATGTTGACTAGATCCAGACCTTCATAGTAGTTCAAGGTCTAAAAATTAAAACTTCTTGCTGTCCTTGAACTCTTATGATGATGAGAGCCTTCCAGTTGTTGTCATACCTCCATCCAATGATGTGATTAAAGGATGATGAAGGTGACATGGCTCTTGGTATCCCATCCTCAAATAGACTCTATATGAAGGAGTCTGTGTAGTCCACATCATGTGATCTAGAGGAGGTTGCTGAGAATGCACAGTTGCAAGTGAGGATGGCGAGTCCTCAATGTCCATTCTCTCAGAGGAACTCCCAGGTTCTGTGGCTGTAAAGACTTTCTCCCCCTTTTTGGTAGCATCACCCACTTGCATAGGTGAGCTGGAGGATAGATCAATCACATCCACAGGTTCTTGTGTTCCTGGTTGAGCTCTCCTTAAGGGTCTCCCAACTAGTTTTTCCTTAAGATATGAAATCTCAAGTTGCTGATCATTGATCTTATTATTTAAGGTAGTCACCTGAGATTCAAGGTGACTGACCTTTGAGACTAAATAGGTGCATGTTTTGGATAGTTGTTGCACCTTTAGTCTCAGATCCCCCTCATCTCATCAGAAGAATCACTGGGGGTGGAGAAGATTGGACCAGAGTCTTTTCTCTCATGACCAGTTCTTAGTTCTTGGCTACTTGATTTCCTCTGCTTACTGGCAGTCTCAGTTGAGATGTCAGCAGGCTGAGTTGCCATGGTTGAGGTCTTAATAATGTAATCACTTGCAGAAGTGAGAGCCTCTTCCATATGGACATCCTGAACAAGTTCAGAAGTGTCCACCTCAGTTGTAGGACTGATGTGGGATAGATGTAGGAGACTCAGGAGTATTCATCTCTCTTGGAGTAGGGGAAAAGAAGAGAGACTCATTATACTCACTGAAACCTAGATCTTCATCAGTGTAGAAGTCAAGGTTAGGAATTGGTTGGTTGAGATCTATAGGCTGGGAATGGTAACTATCCCCTGAAGGTTGATCACTTGAGTGTTGAGACTCAGAGTGATGGCTTAAAGCAGTAGGGCTAATGAGCTCATCAGGCTGAGCATGAGGAACCTCAACACTGATTCTAGAAAAGATGGGAGTGGTCTGCTCCTCAGGAAATGGGAGCTCTAGTATCCACTTCTTCCAGTATTGGTGAGTATATGGGGGCCTCCTCAGATTGAATAGTCTGAGCAGAGATTCGTTTGGATTTTCTTTGGTAGGTGATGGATATTTGAGGTTGTGTAGGTGGTTGGAAAGCAGCAGGTGTGGGTTTAAGACTAGCTTGTGCTGCTAGGTTGTCACCTTGAGCAATGAGCTCTAACATTTTTAGGACTAGGGCTGTTTCTACCCCAGAGAATCCAACAGTGGACTTTCTCAATGTTTTAAAGATGCCGGGCTTCATCTGTCCCATTTAAGAGTGTTACCTGTTTCCCTTAACTGTGAGCCCAGTTCACATTAAGAATGTACTGGACATATCTAGGAAACATGTACTACTCTAAGGAGTCTAAATTAGCAAGCAAATTTGTATAAACAAATTGAGAGTACCTGAATTTGACCCCTTGAACCATTCCATGGACTATGAAGGAGAGATCTTCAGGAATCTGGTCCCATCCACCATGCTTGTTTGATAAGCTGTGAATGACCACATGGAGCAGGAATCTCCATTTGAATGAGACCTTCCCTTTCCTGAAGGTCTTTACAGAGAATCCCTCGTAGCCCATCTGCTCAAAGGAATGATTTACAGCTTCCTTTGGAAAGAACACCTCACCTTCTTCATCATCCAGCTGAAGATGTCGGTTGATGATGGCCGGAGTGATGAAGATTGTTCTCCCCTGCACTGTGGCAGACAGTGCCTTCTCCCCGTCCATAATGACCTCTTGGCAGGTCTTCCAGAATTCAAGCAACTGATCCTCATAGAGGGGAGGATCAATGGTTAGGGAGGTGAAGTAGTGGGACAGAGACAAGAAACGGCAAACCTCTGAGAAATGAGGATCTTTCTCAGAGCATAGCAGAGCAACTTGATTGTGTTGTCTGTGTAGCTGCATGGTAAAGTTGGGATCATTTCTGTGAGCAAGGTTAGCCATTGTGAGGTAGCTTAAGAACGAAGAAAGAAGAAAGAAAGAAATTTCAGAGAGAAAAATTTGGGTTTAGGTTTGGAGGAAGAGCAGATGATAGAAGAGGGGGAAATCGTTGGGTTTATATGAGAGAGATGGATTTCAAATAAAGTTTAATGAAAGAGATAAACTTTGAAATCCGGATGTCGGTCCCCCTTTGAAAAAGTAGTTTACTTTTTGCTCAAAAAGTAGTTTTCTTGGAAATCAACAAGCTTCCGAAGGTAAATTATCTTCGGAAGTTTTAATGAAAAAGCTTCCGAAGCTAAAAGACTTCGGAAGAATTTCCTGAGAGTATTGATGATTTTGCTTCGGAAGGAAAAATTAAGACTTGAGTGCTTGTATAAAGATCAACAAAGCTTTCGAGAGTTAATTATTGCTTCGGAAGGAAAAGGTCCTTAAAAATAAGTAAGTGTCTAAGATAACTATTTAAGCTTCGGAAGATAAAATTTGAAATTTCTTCCGAAGGTAAATTTCTTAGACAGTTAAATATTTTGAAGGTGTGATTTTCTTCCGAAGTTAAAATGCATAACTTCCGAAGTATAAAATTATCAATTAATCTAAGGAAAGTCTTCCAATCCGAGAGAAAAACATGAGCTTATGAAGATGATAACTAGACAACTTAGAACACACATTTTTTTAAGAAATATAAGAGTAATTTTTTAAGAAAAATTTACTCAAAGTTGATCATCCCAATAGCTGATATTAGATATTTAAATCTTTGTTCATCAAAAGCCTTTATAAACAAATCAGCATATTGTTCATCTGTGTGAACCTTGACTAGTTTAATTAATCCCTTTTCATAATTATCTCTTATTAGATGATACCTGATATTGATGTGCTTTGTCCTTGAGTGCTGCACAGGGTTCTCTGTAATTGAGATAGCACTGTTGTTGTCAATGTGGAATGGAGTCTCCTTGAAATTTAACCCATAGTCTAGCATTTGATTCTGAATCCAAAGCACCTGAGCACAGCAGCTAGCGACAGCAATGTATTCAGCTTCAGCAGTTGATGTAGAGACACAAGATTGTTTCTTGCATTGCCATGAGACAACCCTTCCACCAAGAAATTGACATCCCCCAGATGTAGACTTTGCAGTCATATTGCAACCACCATAATCACTATCTGTATAAGCATACAGATTGAAGTCAGAATTCTTGGGATACCATAGACCAAGTGTTAATGCACCTTTGAGGTATCTTAGAATCCTTTTGACAGTGATAAGATGAGACATCTTAGGGTGGCTTGATCTTGCACAGATGCATGTAGCAAACATGATATCAGGCCTACTAGCAGTAAGATACATAAGAGACCCAATCAATAGCCCTGTATAAGTGTTCATCTACACACTCCCCTCAAGATCAGGATTAAGGGAGTGATTTCTGGCTATGGGTGTCTTAGCAATCTTACAGTCAGTCATATGAACCTTTTGAGTATGTCTTGAACATACTTTGACTGACTTATGAAGATGCCATCTTCAACTTGCTTCACTTGAATTCCCAGAAAGAAATTGAGTTCCCCCATAGCACTCATTTCAAATCTGTCTTTCATCAGCTTCTCAAAGTCTTTACAGAGCTTTGGATTAGTTGAACCAAAGATGATGTCATCCACATATACTTGAACTAGCAATATGTCTTTTCCTTGTCCTTTGATGAAGAGAGTTTCATCTATAGTACCTATCCTGTATCCATGTTTACAGAGATACTCAGATAGTGTCTCATACCACTTCCTAGGTGCCTGATGCAGCCCATATAGAGCTTTGTCAGTCTTGCAGACATAATCAGGATGATCAGGATCTACAAAACCAGGTGGCTGTTTGACATAAACCTCTTCATCTATCACTCCATATAAGAAGGCACATTTCACATCATTGAAAGACCTTGAAGTTCTTGGATGCAACAAATGCCAGGAATATCCTAACAGCTTCTAATCTTGCCACTGGAGCAAAGACATCAGTGTAGTCAATCCCTTCTTCTTGTGTGTATCCTTGAACAACCAGTCTAGCTTTGTTTTGATGATAATGCCTCTATCATCCTTCTTGTTCCTAATACCCATTGGTTCCTATTGTAGTCTTCCCAGAAGGAAGAGGACAAAGTGTGACATCTCTTAATTTTGTTAACTTAGAAGTTAACTTTGTTAAATCTTAAAAGGGCCTTTATGCCATTTTGAAACTTTGGGTTTGTTACTTAATAATTAATTTGGTGATTAACAAATTAATATAATAATAATAACATTATAAGTGTTATAATGTTTGCTTCTTATTATAAAATTTAAGGTGTTAATAAGCTTAAATAAAATAATAACTATTATATTATTATAATAATGACACTGATAATAATAATATCAATGATAATAATATTAATAACAATAATAATCATAATAATAAGATTAATAATAATTATCATATTAAAGTAATCTTGTAAAAAAAAGAAACAATATAAGTGTGATTATTAAAACTTGTATTTAACCAGCTTTACCATAAAATAATAACATTTTAAAACTTTAGGGTCTAAAGTGTAAATTAGCTAAAACTAAAATAAAACTTTAAGTTCTTGTTGTTAATTGTTGAAACCACAGGGACCATTTGTGCAAATTATCAAACCCAACCCCCCACCCCTTTCTCCCTCCCCGTATTTCCGGCCGCCGGCCGGCCAAGTCCGGCGCGGCTCCGGTAACCCCTAATCCACCCGAAACCCTTTTTTAGTACCAAATCATCCCAATTGGTTCGTTTACACGTTTCGAACTTTAATGGCCACCTTAAATTCGTTTAAACACTGATTATTAACGTCAAACAGACGTATAACCGAAACCTTAAAATCGTATATCCGTTTGAGCATTTACACCTAATAACAATCTAATTAAAGCAATCTGAATGATCATATGTCAATCAGTAATCGAATGCAACTCACAATTCTACTTGAAACTAACTCAAACATCTCTTTTGATTCCTTCCATTAACCGCGACCTGCACACAACCATGGAGCTTGTTTCGTTTTGTCTAAACTGAAATTAGTTGAGGGGAAATAATCTTTAGCACCCAAAGAAGCTTCCAACAAGTTTAATTCGATTATCATTGAAGTTTGGTCATACTTTGTGCATCTTCGACCGTGACTTGTTCTTCGATTGTTCATATCATCAATTCGAATCAAAACGGGTAATTAAACGTTGTTATATACTCGATTTCACTTGGGGAATCAAAGCCCCATGTTTATTTCAGTAATCGTTGTTGAATTGAGGTTCCATTTGATCAAAGTTGATTCTAGGGTTCTTAGAATTTGGGGGAATCCTTGGGATTGTGTTTAAATTCAATACGAACCAATGATAACCGCGGCTGTATGCCTTGGTTCACCGGTTCCATGTCCATCTCTCAACCTTGAGGTCCCGGGTTCGAACCCGGGTATCCTCATTATTTTTTGTGCTTTTTCAGCCTATATAAAATGATATAAAAATTTCAAAAAATTCTAAAAATCTATCTTATAAATTCTAGTTATTTTAAAGGCTAACAAATTATTTTTGAAAATTTATTTATTTATTTATTTATTTATTATAATAACCTAACATGTTATTTTGTTAAAACAAGAAATAATTAGTTAAATATCTTGTTAAATAGAATTTAAATATTATTTATCTTATAAAAACATTACATGTTCAAACATACAATTGGATTCTTTTTTTGGTTTTAGTTTATTTTAATAATAATAAAACATTGATCCAAATGCTTTTCTTTAAAAAAAAGGCTTAATATTTTTCTATGATCATTTAACTTTTATATATTTAATAGTTTTTTTTTAATAATTGAATAATTATTTACATGAATATAGACTTGATGCAATAATTTAAAAATCATTTAAAATACTAATGGGCACAATAGTATTTTTATTCTTTAAAGGTTACTTTTATAATTGTGATAAATGTTATATTATTCGTAGAAAGCTATAAAGAATTAATTACATATTGAACTCCAACTTTGTTATATTTAAATTCATTTCTAAAATATTTACATATATAATTCTTCTAATGAATTAAAAATATAATAATTACTTTGTAAATTGTTACTTATCAAAAACCCCTTAAAACTAGTGAAACCCTAATCATTATTTGAACGTTAATTATATTATTAATTTTCATCTTGTAATACATATTTTAGGTGCCTTGTAATGAATACTTGGGATTACTTTGGATCATCCTCTAATCTTTATTTATCATCTTGTAATGCTTATATCAATGTGAGTATTTCCATACCCCTTTTTGCTTATTTTCACACTTTGGGGTGAAACATGTTAACTTATTATCATTGCACTTGTAAACTTATTTGAGACTTGTAATCTTTATGGCAATTCATCATGCAAAGTTGTGGTTAGTTGAACTTCTGTAGTTACCATGTTATGACATATTGTACAATCATTAACTATTGCTACCCAGCGAAGTCATAGATCTATGGGCAAGACAAGCCTGCTTGGTTGATCCAAGTACACTTAGCTGATCGTATAATCTTGTAAACGTTTGAGACTTGTAAAACTTTGTCGAGGTTTGATTGTTGCATTGTTCATAACACCCCTAATCACTTTTATTCTCTAACTTATGACTTGAATTGCCATCTTTTATATAATCTATGTATTAAAAACTATGGAATGGCCACCGATATTTTTATGTTGACCTTTTATTTTTAACATGTTTCAGGAATACCTCAAGTATGTGTTCTACTCTTTGAAGCTTATCACATCTAGGATTGGACCTAGAGATAAAATGGATGTTCATATTATTGTAGCATTTGTACATGATGTATTCCTTGTTGAAACTTTTGCTTGTAATGTTACAATTGAATATTATGATTAATATATTTGGATTTAATAAATAGCGTTATGTGGCTGTGAACAATCGTAACCTTCACATCTCGACGTTTCTGCCGTCAAGGTTGGGGTGTGACACAAAGGTTCCAAACTTTCTGTCTTTTGAATTGAAGCAGCTCTTGTTGCATAGCTTCAACCCAACTCCATCCTTTAGAGCCTCCTCAACTTTCTTTGGCTCTATCTGGGATAAAAAACAAGAGTGAAGACAAATATTTGCTTCATGGGTTTGTCCTCTTGTCTTTACCCCGGAGACAACATCTCCAATGATGGTTGTGGTAGGATGAGACTTGTGGATCCTAAGCTGAGGAATCACAGCAAGTTGTTGAGAAAGATCTAAATTTGAAAAATTTAGATCTGGCATAGATGTTTCTCCCACCACATCAGCACATTTTTCAAGTGAAACTTGATCCAAGCATGTGTGACATCATTGATGTTCTCATCTATGGTGAGGTTAGTGGCATCAAGAAATCCTTGGTCACTGTCACCATCACCATTGTTGTCTCCCACAGTTGAGGTGTTCTTATCTGGTTGTAGAGCCTCTGAGCTGGAATTTAAAGGATACATACCAGATGTATCAGCTGAATTTGTCATTGTTGTGCTGATAGAACCCATCATTTGCAGAAGTAGTTCCAACTGGAGCTGAAAATGTATGACTTGAAGGTCTTCCTAGCTCAAATCTTGGGTCAGGATCACCTGTAATTTAAATTTTCTGCAGATCCTGAACATTCTCACAAGATTTATTAAAACAGTTGGTAACTAAATCAAGATCAAATAGCCAATCTGGACCAGAACCAGCAACGCATGGTGTGTGTTCATTGAAGGTCACATTGGCTGACTCCTCAACTATTCTAGTTCTAAGATTGTACACTCTATAAGCCTTAGCTTAGGAAGAGTATCCAATAAAGTGTCCATCATCTAATTTCTCAGCAAACTTGGCAATTTGATCTTTGGTATTCAAGATGGTGCAAGGACATCCAAATGACCTGAGAAAACCAATGAAAGGTTTTCTCTTGTGCCAAAGTTCATAAGGAGTCTTCCTATGAGTCTTAACTACTAAAACTCTGTTCTGCACATAGCAGGCAGTGTTGACTGCCTCTGCCTAGAGGTGATGGGCAGTTTAGAGTCAGACAGCATGGTTCTTGCAGCTTCAATCAGTGTCCTGTCTCCTCTCAGCAACACCATTTGCTAAGGAGTCCTGGGAGCACTAAATTGTCTTGCAATACCCTTATCATCACAAAATGTATCAAGGGTTTGATTCTTGAATTCTGTTCCTTGATCACATCTTATGATTTTGACCTTGTGATCAGACTGATTCTCAATCTTTAAGATGAAATTTAGAATCTCAGGAGTCTCATCCTTAGTTCTAAGGAAAAAGACCCAAGTGAATCTTGTAAAATCATCTGTGATCACTAAACAGTATGAGGTCCTTCCTAAACTCATTACACTGGTGGGGCCAAAGAGATCCATATGTAACAAGTGTAGGGGTGTAGTGATGGAGTTCATTTCCTTAGGCTTATGAGATACCTATGTTGCTTCCCTTTCAGGCATGCAACACAGTGATCATCACTTGTAAACTCATTCTTTGGCATTCCAGTTACCAGATCATGCTTAATCAATTTATTCATGTTCTTAAAGTTTACATGGCACATTCTTTTATGCCATAGGAAAGATTCATCACTATTGGCTTTAGATAGAAAGCATGAAACTTCTCCGAAGGGAGAGGTTTCTTGTAAGTCCATCTTGTACATGTTTCCTTTCCTGGGGGCTCTAAGCAGGATATGCTCATGAGGAATGACCACACCAGGCTTAAGAACAATGCACTCATGCTCAGTAAAGAGCATGTTATGACTCTGATCCAAAATTGAGATACACTCAGAAGATTGTATCCAAGCTCCTTACAAAGTTTACCTTTTCAATGCTAAGCTTACCATTTGTGACTTGCCCCTTCCTGAATGTAACCACCTTCATCTCCTCCAAAAGCAATGGTCCTCCATCAATCCTTTCAAAGTTCTGGAGTAGTGACCTATTACCAGTCATGTGCCTGGAGCAGCCACTGTCTATGATCCAAACATTTCTGTTATCTTCAGCTGTCCCTGTACAAAAGAGAATGATTAGTTACATCTGGAAACCCAATCCTTGCTTGTCTTGGGCTTATTTACAGAAGGTAATTCAACAGTGATAGATCCTATGGTTGTACTAAGAGGATCTTGAGCTGTTGTAGATGGAGAAATCTCAGTCACTTGGTCTTTCTTAGACATCCACACCACCTTTGGAGTCTTGGACTTGACCTTCAAAACTTCGGAAGCTGTGGAACTTCGGAAGTTTTGATGACTGATACTTCGGAAGATTCTGCAGACACTGCAGCAGATTTCAGTGCTTCGGAAGAATTCCTTTCTTCCGAGACCAATATTTCTTCCGAAGGTAATTTTCAATTTCCCTTCTTTTTAGATTTGAGACTTCCGAAGGAAATTGTTTTCTTTCCGAAGCCTGAATCTTCTTGGAACTCTTTGAAGCCTTTGTTTTGGCCATGTGGACAGTACCTTTAGGATTGAAGGGACAATCCTTTGCAATGTGAGTAGTGCTGTCATCATAACACAATTCATCTTCTTCTTCATAAGAGCTTTTCATGAGAATAAGACTGTTTTTGGTCACATCCCTTCTCCACCTTCATCTTTACAGATGCTGAGACAGTCCTCTTGGGCTGAGGACTGTGCTTGGAGTTTGATGGTCCAGGCTTTGCAGCAGTGGTACACAGCAAATCAGTCTTCTTCTTGCTACTGAGATGAGTTGAACAAGAACCAGAACTCTTAGCAAAAGAGTTTTGTTGATGTCTTCAGTCCCTACCACTTTAAACCTGCAGAATTAAAAATGTTTCTACTTAGAGTCAAAAGCAGCCTTGATCTCTTGAGCCTTCATTGCCTTTCTTTTGCTCTTTCTGATCAAGTTCTTTCTCATGGACTTGGTCATCACAGTCTTCACTTTCTCCTTAGAAGGATAGTGGCCCTTCTTGGAATCCTCCTCTTCACTCTTAGTAGAGGGATTCTTCACTATCTCTTCTTCATCCTCCTCACTCATAGGATCTATGAGAGGAAGCTCATCTTCACAAGTTCCACACCTAGGGGGTCTTACAGACAAGTTTATGTGTGGAGGAGCTATCTCATTTGATCCCAGTCCCTGTCTGTTTTGATAGCACACTTTGTTGTGCAGGAATGAGGATATCTGTTCTTGAAGGTCTCTTCTTCAAGAACATTTTTCTGCCTGGCTTTGCTGATCACAAGCTCAGCCTGGCACTCAGTTAGCTTGGTTATGAGATCTTGAATTTGAGTTCTAAAATCTGTGTGTTTATGTTTTAGAACTGAAATGTTTTCTCTAAGTCCTCTATTTTCAGCTTATAATCATTTTCAGACTTTCTAAAATCAGATTTTAAAATATTTAAGGACTCAATATCAGATCTCATTCCAAGTTATAGGACCTGTACCTATTAACTTAGCAATGCATTCAGGAGTACAGAGATGTTCCAATACCTTGGCTTCATCATGATCTGCCATCAATGCTTGGTTTGGAGAAGCATCTTCCACCTGAAAGCTCCAGTCAAGCCTCCTCTTCACAGCAACAACAGCTTGCTGCTTTGACTTCTCATTACGAAGAGCTTTGTCAGTGTAGTTTGGTCTGGATTGTGTTGGCCACCATTGGTTCTAGGTGCCTTACACTCTCTGGCAAAGTGGCCCATCAAGTTACAGTTGTAACACTTGACTTTGCCTTTGTCCAGTCCAAACTTTCCACCGGTTGCATTGCTTGGAAACTTCCTTCCAGTCCTCTTATAGAACTTCTTGGCTCTGTGAGTGAGAAGAGCCATCTGCTGGACTATTTCCATGTACTCCAGATCATCTGGATGGATACAGTCCAAGTCTTCAAGAGTGAAAAGAGAGTTGCCACTGCTTTCATCAGAAGACACAAATGCTTGAGAAGAGCTTGTCTCTTGGAATGGGCTTCCTTGAGTGTAGTTCTCCCTTGGTGTCTCTGGGAAGGTGATGAAAGGACCCTTGGGTGAGTTGTCAGGGTAGCATATAAGATATGTTTGGGTTCTATGCTATCCCTTTCAACCACATGTAGGGCTGAACCCATTTGATTGTTGGAGTTGTCAGATGAACCCTGCATGTTCATTTCCATCTGGTAGCCACTGAGAATCCCATCTAACTCTGTCAAAGTGAGAGTTTTGAGATTTTCAGTTCTCTTGATCACCACACAGTAGTGTGTCCATTGCCTAGGAAGTGAGGACATGAACTTCCTTACAATGTCTCTATTCTCAAGAGCAACTCCTCCATCCACTAGGGTATCCACAATCTCAACATACCTGAAGTATTGCTGAGTCATGGTCTCACCTATTTTGAAGGTGAAGTTTTCAAACTGCTGCTTCAGGAGATCCTTCTTGTTCTCCTTGGCTTCAGAAGAACCCTCATACATCAGTTTCAGTGCATCCCACAGCTGTTTTGTTGTTTTGCACTTCTTGAAACCTCTGTATACAGAGTTTGGAAGGGTAATTTGAAGAGCTGTCATGGCTTTCCTATCTATCTCTACTCTCTTCCTATCTTCATCAGAGTAGTTAGCCACATCCTTGGGGATCATACCAGCACCAGTAGCAGAGGGTGTGCTGGGTATGAAAGGTCCATTCTCAATAGACTCCCACATTCTTGATATAAGATGGTGAGATCTTATATCAAGAGCCTGAATGCTCTGATACCAAATGCAGGATCGTTGAAGGGTGTGAGTTACAACACAACAACACAAAGAGGAGATTAACCAAACTTTAATTAAGCAGTAAACTGAATTAACCAAGATAAGACACTAAGAACACAAGTAATGAAGAGACAAAACACAAGAACACAAGTATATGGTTTCAAGAATGCAGTATATTGCTTTCTCTATGTTCTATTACCATGTTACAAAGCATAAATAAAAGTTACAAGAACATGAGATACTTATACTACATCCTACAACTGGCTATACTTTGAAAGCCAGCTGGATACAATTGACTAGACACAAACAAATCAATTGTAGAGTCAAAAGGCAGATTGTCTTTTTGACTTGTGACTATGACATGCCATAGCTCACATCCTTTTCTATTACAAAAAGGATAAAGTACATAAATTAGAAAGAATACAGACTCAAGACCTCAATGTACAGTTACCAAAAGCATGGACCTTATCACCAAACCATGTTAGTTGGTGACTTGCAGAGTTGCAGCAGAAAGATGTCCAGCTTTATCGAACAGTACATCAGATAAAGCATATGTTAAAAGTCTTCGGAAGAAATCTGTCTTCATGAACTTGAAGCTTCAGAAGACTTTGTCTTTGAGGCTTCAGAAGACTTCATCTTTGGCTTCAGAAGATGTTGGTCTTGGCTTCGGAAGATTTCACACTTAGAGTATTTCTGTTGCAGATGTGAAACTTCCGAAGCATTCCACTTCAATGCACTTGTGCAGCATACAGGAGAGACTAAAGATGTTTAGGTTGCATCAGCCTTTTCATTAATCTCTACATAACTGCTTCAAACTCTTTGCATAACTCTTCGTTCTTTGAACCGAAGATTATGTCATCAACATAGATCTGTACGAGTAGTAGGTCGCCATCTTTTTCTTTATGAACAGCGTGCAGTCAATGACTCCCTACGAAAGCCGTGTTTCACAAGATGAGTCGAGAGTTTCTCATACCAAGCTCGTGGAGCTTGATGAAGCCCGTATAAAGCCTTGTCGAGCTTGTAGACTCTATCCCGATGATAAGGATCTTCAAATCCCTCGGGTTGACTGACATAGACTGTTTCTCTGATTTCCCCATGAAGGAATGCACTCTCCACATCTAATTGATAGACTTTAATCTTCATGTACGATGCATAGGCAAGGAAGATACGAATGGCTTCCATCCTTGCCACGGGTGCAAACACCTCATTGTAGTCAATTCCCTCGACTTGGCGAAAACCTTGAACCACCAATCGAGCCTTGTTCCTGATAATTACCCCTTGGTCATCTTTCTTGCATTTTAAACCCATTGGTGCCAATGACCTTAGCCCTTTAGGTCTATCAACCAGAGTCCATACACCTAACTTCTTGAACTGAAGAAGTTCTTCTTGCATGGCACTCACCCACGCCTCATCATTTAGTGCATCACTGACGTATTTTGGCTCAAACTATGAGACAAAACACATAGATAAGCACCATCATGAATATATCCTTTTTCCATAACTAAGGCGTAATCAGCTGAGTATAGCTGATTTCGGGTTTGCACTTCTGATCTGACATCCCTAATGACATTGTTTAGGGGATGATAGACGTTTAGTCGTGATCCTGGAGTAGTAGGAACTGCTACCTCAGAGCCAGATTATGAACATTTGGTTTTGCAGCTGAGGTAGTTGGAGTTTGAGGCTCCGAAGTTGAAGGTACATCACTGGTAGATACTTGTGGGCTTTCAGGAACTGGAACCTGTTCTTCCTGACTGTTCTGGTTATCTTCTTCAGCTTCATCTTCAGAGGAGGAGTCACTGTCGTCGACTACTCCCCCTGACTGAATAGATGATTCACCCTGTAAGCTAGATGTTGGTGTATTCAAGATATCATACATCATCCGTGTAGCTAACTCGTCATCCGAGGGAGAAAGAGTGTTGGACCAAAAGAACCAATGAGCCAGATCAGAAAAATCTCTAAGTCCCACAGACATTACAACAACTGCTGAAGACTTGATCAGCTGGTTCATAAAGTCTGAAGGTGAACAGCTAAAGAACTAAAGTACTAAAGCAACAGCTGAAGACATCAGTTGAAGTCAACAACTGAAGACATCAGCTGAAGACAACAGCTGAAGACATCAGTTGAAGACAACAGCTGAAGATATCAGCTGAAGACATCAGCTGATGACAACAGCTGACGTTCAAGTACTAGTACTGAAGCCTTCAGAGTTTGTTACAACAGCTGAAGAAGCATTCTTCAGTTGTTGTGATGGTTTCCTTTCAGTAGTTTTCTTTTTGTTTCAGTATATGTAAAACGACTGAAGAGCATGTTCTTCAGTCGTTGTAGTTTCAGTAGTTTCTTTTCAGTAGTTGTAGTAACTGATAACACTTAGTATTTTTGTAAGAAGATGTCAGCTGTTTTGACATCTTCAGTAGTTGTGTTTCAGTTGTTTAAATAATTCTGTTAGATGTCACTATCGAGTGACATCAGCAGACGTCACATCTCCTATATAAGGAATGTTCCACCACGACATTCCTATATAAGGGATGATTGACCTGATTGTAAGTGTGAATTTGCCACCACAAAAGCGCGTTTTGAATGAAATCCTTGATTCGCAGAATTTCTTCTATAACCGTTTGCTCTTGCGTTGAATATCCAATTATCTTGTGAATTGGCTAAATGTTTTGTTAAACTTCCGCTGTAATAATCTCTAATCAATCAAACGTAGATTGCTGATCCTAACAATTGGTATCAGAGCGTTAATCATTGATCGATCTAACAATTGATCATTGAAACTGCTAATCGATATCTGCATTTGATTGAATTAGCTTATTTGCAAGAACTGGTTATAGATTATTGATTTTCTGTCGCTTCGTTTTATTGCTCTCTGTCTCTCTTGGTTCAAATTGGTCTGCTGTGTTTTGTTCTAAACCGATTAAAACTTAATTGATTTTGGTTGATTCTGAGAATGACTACTCTTCTAATGACCCTCACAATACCGGTTCCTCAACCAAGCCTCCGATGCTGGTTAGGACTGATATAACATATGGCAACGAAGAATGCTTCATCACCTGTCTGTTAACAGTTCAGGTTTGGACATCAGTGGTACATGGTCCACATAAGCCTATGGGGAACAATCCGGAAACCAATCAAATGGTTCGAAGAAGAAGGAGCAATACTCAGATGAAGATCGAAAACTGTTTGAGATTGATGCAAAAGCCCATGGAATTCTGGCCATGGCACTACCTAATGAAATTATTCAGGGCTTATGCATCATGAAACTGCTCATGACCTCTGGAATGCACTGAAGGAACAATCGGTGGAACTGATGAGGTCTTAGCAAACAATAGAGAAATTCTTGCCCAACAATATGAAACATTCTCTCATAAGAAGGGTGAGACACTGACTCAACAGTTTGAGCGTTTTTCTTGTTTGATCTCTGACCTAAAGATGGTCAAACATGAATATACCAATAGCTAGATGAATAACAGATTCCTCAGATCACTGCCTGAGAGATAGGACACATATACTATTTTTCTACGCTCCAGTGCAAATCTAGATAAACTATCTCTTACCCAACTTCATGGGAAACTGCTTACATTTGAAAGAGAGATAGAGCAGAAAAGGAAACTGTCATCATCAGGAAAGCTCACCGATGACTTTGTATCAGGGAACACTGCCTTGGTTGGTCATGAGTCTGAATATGCTGCATCTGAAAGCAATTATGATGAGCATATTGATTTCTCTTCAAACAGTCCTGGTCACGCTTTTGTTGGTATTGACAGTCATTCTAGCAGAAATAGTGACAATCTATGCTTCATCATGGATGATCTGAAGGGAATTGCTGATGATGATTTAGAAGAGATGGATATTATGAGCCAAATGGCCTTGATTAATATCAGATCTAGAAATTCTACAAGAGAACTGGCAGGAAATCCCTAGACTCTCTGGCAAAACCAAAGTTGGTTTTGACAAGAGTAAGTTGAGGTGTCACAAATGCCAAAGGCTTGGACACTTTGCAGAGAATGTAGATCAACAGGATCTAATTCCTCTGCACCCTTTGTGACTTTTCCTAGCACTAGTCTACAAAATAGAGGGCAACATCCTGCTGGTTCTGGTCATCACTCACACCTATATCTCCTGCATATTTTGTCCCCCAGGGTCAAATGTCATATCCTTTTCCCTGCTATTACATGCCTCAGCCAAATACGGTTCAAGCTCCAATTGCACAACAACCACATGCATTACTGAACCTCAGCCTTCCCAATCTCATCAACAAACTCAACCTCAGCAACACAGCTTTTTCACCCCAGGAGTTGTTGACTGGAGTAGTTTACCAGATGATCTGTCTGGTCATGAACAACTGTTCTCTGGTGTAGGTCAACATGGTGGTGACAGTCCCTTGGAAATCTAGCCCTCATGGCTTTGGAGTCTGTTGATACTTCATCCTCCAATGCCTCTAAACCACAGGTATCACAGGTATCCTCTGAGGCAAAAGCCAAACTATGTTCTGAAACATGCATAGCCGCATTTGCATCTATTAGAGAAGCAAATGTAGCTTTAATTAACAAGAACATTAAGCTAGAACAAACAATTTTCAAAAGCAAAGCTGATTTTGAGTATATGATTAATGATAAGAATGATGAAATCTACAAACTTAAATGTCAAATCACTGATGTTAAGGCTAGGGAAGAGATACTTCTAGAGAAGTACAGAGACCTCAAAGAAACAATTGCAACTACCCAGGTAGAGTGTGATCGATGGGTAAATTCTTGCAAGGGTTTTGAAATGCTTCTTAGTAAGCAATCTGCTTCCAATGTGAAGTTTGGCATTGGTTATAATCACACTGCTCCCCTACAGACTTTACTCCCAAAGCAGAGGTAGAATCTGATGGTGAAAGCAATAACCAATCCTCTTCATCATGTGATCTACTTTCTGATACAGCACCATCAGAAGTAGAAGTCAGCATTAATTCCTCACATGTGATGTTGTTGGCTCAAATGCTGACACTCATATGATCACAAAGTTGATCACTCCAGGTGATATTTTACAATGTACTGAAAGTACTAAAAGGAATGTCATAACACCTGGAGAAAAAGCCCAAACTACTACATGCACTAAGGAAAGAATACTGCAAGTAGAAAGGGTGGGAAAACTACTGAAGAAGATATCAAGAAAGCATGTACTAAAGCAAAGAAAACTGCTAGTACTGATAGCAAACTGCTGAAGAACAAGTCTTCAGTAGTTTCATCTTCTTCAGCAGATGATCAACTTAAGATGAAGAAAAAGCCATGTGAAATATGTGGCTTATTCAATCATCTTACTATGATTGCTGGTATAAAAAGGGCTCCAAACTCAAACATAATGAAAACATTAAAGAGAAAATTGACAAAATGAAAACTGAGTTTGAAATCAAGTTTGTACCAGCAACATCAAAACCTGTAACCCCTAAATCCAAAAGGAAATCCACAAAGAAAGGGGTCAAACAGGTAACAACTGAGGTTGCTCAAAGAGAGATGGTACAACACAGGAATCCATCAAACTCAAGCACTAATGTGTCTGATGAGCTGAAGGCTTTATCATAAATCAGACACAACTTGTTATGATGGTTCAACATCTATTGGGGAGAGTTAACCAATTAGATGCTCCTGTGTTAAAACCACAGAGAAGAAAATCCAGTCAAAGGATTCCTCTTCTTCACCTTCTCCAATCCTCAGGCTGTTATTTACAACAAGTCTGTTAGTTTACCATCTGATGATATGAACAGACCCAAAACCAAAAAGGTTTGGGTCTCAAAAACTAACTAAATGTTTATGATTGCAGGGTTCTTCAACATGCCATAGTAGCATCTGGTATGTAGACAGTGGGGGATCTATGCATATGACAGGGAACATCTCTTTTCTTCATGACTACTCTCAAGGAAAGAAGGGGTTTGTTTCTTTTGGCAATGATGCTAAAGGTTACATCATTGGAAAAGGTTTGTCTCCAATGGAGAAATAAAGTTTGATGATGTTAATTATGTGGAAAATCTCAAGTACAATCTCTTGAGTGTTAGTCAAATGTGTGATAAAGGACATGCTGCTCTTTTCACCAGTCAGAACTGCATTCTGTCATCTAAAGTTCTGAACTTGATTGATAAGTGTTGGGATGATCACACTCTCCTGAGGGCCAACAGGAGGAAGAGTGTATGCCTTAGATCTTTCCAAGAAAATAGATCTCAGAGGCTATCCTTGCCTATTTTCCAAAGCCTCTTCTCAGGAATCTAAACTGTGGCACAGAAGGTTGGGTCATGTTAATTTCAAAAACATGAATCAGCTGATCCACAATAGATTAGTGAGAGGCTTACCAACAAAAGAGTTCCACTGTGATGAAACCTGTACTGCTTGTTTAAAAGGAAAACAACACAAAGTCTCATTCCCTCCTATTGAAGAGCCTAAGTCCACTGCCTGCTTGCAATTACTGCATATGGATCTTTGGTCCTGTGAGAGTGATGAGCATGGCAAAGAAGAAATACTGTCTGGTAATTGTGGATGATTACTCCAGATTTGTATGGACTTTCTTTCTGTATTCAAAACATGAGGTTGCTCAGAAGATTATCAACTTTGTGCTGTATGTTGAGAAGCAGTATTCCCTATCAGTCAAGTGTATAAGGAGTGACAATGGTACTGAATTCAGAAACCATACACTTGATGATTTTTATCTTTCAAAAGGAATCAAAAGGCATTTTAGCATCCAAGGACTCCTGAGCAAAATGAAGTAGTGGAGAGAAAGAACAGGACTTTAATTGAAGCTGCAAGGTCCATGTTGGGACTCTGGTCTGCCACTGACCTTTTGGGCTGAAGCTGTTAACACAGCTTGCTATGTGCAGAATAGAGCCTTAGTAAATCAAAGGTTGATGAAGACTCCATATGAGGCTCTACACCATTTGGCTCCTTTGATTTCATTTTTCAGAGCCTTTGGATGTCCTTGTTTCATTCTCAACACAAAGAAGATCAACTCCACAAATTTGATCCTAAGGTGGATGCAGGGTACTTTGTTGGTTATTCAACCACTTGCAAGGCTTACAGAGTCTTCAACTGCAGAACAAAAATAGTTGAAGAAACCCTGCATGTGAAATTTAATGAATCACCTAAGGATAAAATTCCACAAAACCCTGTGGAGTTGTTTGATCTAGACATACTGCAATATGCTCCTTATCAAACTCCAACTGTTGCAGATCATGTGGATAAATCATCCTCTGTAGCAAGTCTTCCACCTGGTGGTACTGAAGATGATGATGATGTCAGTACTCACCTTTTCAAGTTTAGTGACCAACTGCCTGAGTCTGCTAAACTTGATGTTCCTGTACCTTCCGCAGCTCCATCCACAACAAATGCTGATGAGATTTCTGATTCCTCCACATCATTTGATTTGCCATCCAATACTTGGTTTCAAGAATCTGAATCAACATCTGCTGCTGCTGAACCGGCTACAAACACTTGCACTGATCTTATTATGCACCAAGAGCTGAAAGATCACCCTATATCTCAAATCATTGGTGTATCAATGCTGGCGTCTCAACTAGAAGCAAACTGTCTAACCTGTGCTTCTATGCTCTCTCATCAGTCAGCAAGAGCCAAAGAACTATCATTGTGCTTTGAGAGATAAGGATGGGTGGATGCTATGCAGCTTGAGCTACTTCAGTTCAAGAAGCAGCAAGTGTGGGAACTGGTTCCTCTACCCCCAGGTAAGTGTGCAATAGGCACTAAATGGGTATTTAGGAATAAAACAGATGAAAATGGGCTTATTGTTAAGAACAAGGCTAGACTGGTTGTACAGGGGTTTTCACAAGAAGAAGGTATTGATTATGATGAAACATTTGCCCCTGTAGCCAGACTAGAGGCAATTAGATTGTTCTTAGCTACGCTGCATTCCACCATCTTAGAATTTTCAAATGAATGTCAAAAGTGCATTTTTATATGGTGAATAAAAGAGGAAGTTTATGTGTGTCAACCACAGGTTTTGAGGATAATAAACATACTGAATGGGTGTATAAACTTGATAAGGCTCTTTATGGGTTGAAACAAGCTCCTAGAGCCTGGTATGAGACACTTTCCACTTTTCTTCTTAAGAATGATTTCACTAGAGGCTCCATTGATAAAACTTTGTTTATTAAGAAGGTGGATCAGCATAAGCTACTTGTTCAAATTTATGTTGATGATATTATTTTTGCATCCTCTGATCCCCAGTTGTGTGATGCTTTACCCAATTAATGAAAAAGAGGTTTGAAATGAGTGCAATGGGAGAATTACAGTTCTTTCTAGGTTTGCAGATCAAACAAAAGGCTGATGGAACCTTTATTCATCAGTCCAAATATACAAAAGATCTTTTGAATAAGTTTGATTTACAAAACTGTAAGCCCTGTTCTACTCCCATGTGCAACACCACACAACTGGATGCAGATCAGAGAGGTAAAGCTGTTGATGAAACACTTTACAGATGTATGATTGGGTCCTTAATGTACTTAACAGCTTCTAGACCACATATCATGTTTGCAACTTGTGTTTGTGCTAGATTTCAGGCTGCTCCTAAAGAGACTCATTTGATTGCAGTCAAGAGGATTTTAGATATTTGCAAGGTACACACTCTCTAGGTTTATGGTATTCCACTGGACACTCTTGCAAATTAGTTGCTTTTTCAGACAGTGACTATGCAGAATGTAAGTTAACCAGAAAGTCAACTTCTGGTGGATGTCAAATCCTAGGCAACTGTTTGATTTATTGGCAGAGTAAGAAACAAACATCTGTTGCTACATCCACTGCTGAAGCAGAGTACATTGCTGCTGCAAGTTGTACTTCTCAGGTACTCTGGCTTCAGAACCAACTTTTGGATTATGGCATTGCAGAGACTAAGACTCCATTATTAATGGACAGTGCTTCAGCTCTTGCATTGTCAAGAATCATGTCCAGCACTCTAGGACCAAACATATAGAGATCAGACATCATTTTATCCGGGATTGTTTTGAAAAAGGTCTGATTGATCCTAAGTTGTGCCTAGTAATGATGAGCTTGCAAACATTTTTACTAAGCCTTTGGATAGTTCAACTTTCCAAAACCTTGTGTTAAGGCTTGGTATGCTGCAGCTAGAATAAGTGATAACTACTGCTGATCTTAGTAAATAAGTACTGATGCTCATGAGTAATCATATCACATATAAGTACTGATTCTGTTCAACTGATAAAGTTACAACTACTGATGTAGTTATAACTACTGATGTTAGTAAAATCAGATAAGTATTGATGTCCTATGAAACAACTGAAAACAACAAAAAGTCTGATGAGTAAGTGTTGAGGACAGTATGAAACAGCTGGAATGCTATGAATTGACGAAAACTACTGATGAGATAATTTCTCTTCAGTCGTTTCTAAAACTGCTGCTTCATCCTAAACAACTGATGACAACACCATGTCTTCAGTAGTTTCACAACTACTGATGACTAACACCACGTCGTCAGCTGTTTACAACAACTGATGACAAAACCATGTCTTCAGTAGTTTCACAATACTGATGACTAAAACCAAGTCTTCAGTTGTTTTCAAACATCTGAAGTCAAAACCATAGTTTTCAGTAGTTTTATAACTACTGATGCCTAAAACCAAGACTTCAGCTGTTTCAACCTTTTCTGCCACGTCATCAATCTGTTTAAAATACTGATGACTCACATTAAACCTTTCAGTTGCTCTATGAACCGTACCCTATAAATACCCAATACCTAAGCCTTCAGCACTTCATCCTTTCCAAACCTAACGTTCAAATCTCAAAACTTCTCCCTCACTAATGGCGACCATGCAGCTCAAACCACGACATAACTGTGTAGCCTACCTCACCAAATCGCCTTTCTGGACAAAGTTCGATAACGCGTTGATCTTATGGTCCAGTCACCCTACAAAACGGCATTTCTTCTAAATCCCATCATTCATGCCGAATCCCTTCACCAGTTTTGGACGAACATTACCGTTACCACTGGGGAGAACAACACCGAGTCTCTCCGGTCGGTCGTTAACAACCTTCAAGTGGTCATCACTCCGGAAATCATTTGACAAACCCTCAACTTGGATGATGCCACTTTTCCTGCAGGATATCCAAAGGGCACAACTGATTTATCCTTTGCCAACCATGGATATCAGGGAAACCTTAGTGCCTCTACTATTCTGAAGAAACATTTCCATGATGCAGAACGTCTTATCTTTCACATGGTAAATGTGTGTTTAGCTCCTAAGACATCCTCTTGGGATCAAATGTCACCAGATGGCAGCAGGTACTATTCTCTATCCTTGAGCAACAGAAACTTAAACTTCTCTGAAGTCATTTTTCTTGAACTTAAGGATATGGCCTCAAAATCTATTTCTAACCGTTGGATATTATATCCTCGGTTCTTATGGCTATAATAGAGAATCAGCTGAAAGCTGAGGGACTTGTTGGCCTTGGAGTCCCTGCAACGGTTGTATTGCCTGAAGTATACTTCAGGCACAACTCTGACCACACACTGAAACAGGCTGCCAAACTGCGAAAACCCACGCAGTTGGAACCCACAGCCACCACCTCCAGAACTAGAGTCCCCACCAAACCCAAATCCAAAAAGCCAAAAACGGCTACTCAGGGAGATGAGTCCCTGAGGATGCCCCTGTACCACAAACGCAGGAAACACATACTGGTATTAACCCCGCAGTTGTGTCCAAGACTCAACCAGCCACAGCCGCACAGGTATCCTCTCAACAGGATCCTGCTGCAACCTTTATTGGGGAAACCACACTACTGGAACCTGTCTCACTTGAGAGGGTTACCATTGAAGCGCACCATTCACCCCGGGTGCAATCGCTTCTATCCACTCTCCACAGGCAACCGCCCCCCAAAGTCCTACATTAATTGTTGCACAAGTGCTGAGTCAGTTGCACTCCTCACCCCCTCCCCAGATACCAATTACAACTGGGCATACCTCTACCATTGAGGGGGAGGATCAAAGTGCATCTGATAACCCACAGCATAGGGGTTACAATGTTTCATTTCCTAGTGTAGAAAAGGAGATTGGAACTTCTGGTAAGGCTGCCACTCATCCTGCTTCAGCATATGATCAGGATGTAGTTGGTACCAGTACTAAGACCTTACCAGAGGCAACTGCTGATGAAGGACCTAGTTCTGAGGCAGGCAGTCCCCAGTTCCAAGACAAAGGGGCACATGCAATAACTGATCTACAGTCAGTGCATGTTCATCCTGATTACATCAGGAGGTCAGGTGATTCAGTAACCACTGATGATGACCTGGGCTTTATCTACGATGTGTTAGCCCAAAACACTATCCTGGAAGAGGAGGTGAGCAGACTCAAAGAGCTGCTTGCCAAAACTTCTGAGGATCAAAGACCATCTGCCTCTCAAACCCCATAGATGGCACCTTCATCTGAAGGTCTCCCAAACACAGACCCACTCCCACATATTTAGCCACCAGCCTCTGTTTCTGGCACTATTTCTCAGGATCAGAACCCCCCTGAGCAAATAGTTGCTATCTTTCAACATGCCCTACCTCTCATCACACCTATAATCACTGATATAGTGATCAAAACCATTGATGAGAGGCTTCCTTCAGTAATACAACCTTGGTTGAAGAAGTTGTGAGAAAGAAGCTTTCTGACAATCAAACCCTTGCAACCAATGCAACCAAAAAGGGGGAGATTCAGTCAGTGAAAGCAAAGAGGAAGAGGAGTGCAGAAAAAGAGAAAGAAACAGAAGTGGTAAAGGAGAAGGATTGGATGGGGAGAAGGAAAAAGAAGCTGACATGGAAAAATCTAAGAAAGAAAGAATGAAAAAGAGAAAGCCTTGGAGATAATGGTAAAAGAGGCTGATGCCGAACATAGCAGATCAATGGACACATCATTGATCAGCTGTTTAGGCAAGGCCATGACACTGATAAACTTGACTCTGAGATTAGAAGATTAGAGATTGAAGAAATCCAGAATAGATGGGCAAGTTATGACGTGTTAGAAAGAGAAAGGCCGGAGATCATGATTAGATTTATTGCAAAATATCTTGGAAGATCAATGATCGAAATCAAAGCTTGGTCCAGGGACAGCATCTTGGCAATAACCACCAAGATCTGTTCATCTGAAGTATACACAAAGGGACTAGTTATTGAAGTTTGAATGAAGCTGGTGCTGGGAGCAGGACTGAGCTAGCCAAGCAATCTAAAGCCACACTCACCTCAAAAATGCTAGAACAGCCTGTCAACATTCCCACACCAAAACCACCAAAAAACCACCCACTAAAACAATCCTTTACCCCAAAAACCACCAAAAACACAACCCACCAAACCAACTTCTCACCCTCAAAACCAACAGCCGATGATGTACCCCAGAAGAAGAAGAGAAGGGTATATGAGGCTAGAAGATGATGAAGAAGATGATGATGAGGAAGAAGCTAGGCTGCCAATCTCAGCTGTTATTCAGTTGCCGAAGGCCACAAGTCACCCTCCAACAATTACTCCTGAATCTTAGAGACAAACTGTGAAGGTGAAGCTAGAAGAAGAAGGACTTCACCAACAGCATGATGAGGAGTTGTTGAGAAGGGTTGATAAAGCTTATGCAGCCACATCTTCCATCATCAAATGAAGAAGCATGCACTCAGATTATACACTCTCAGGCAGACTTTTCAATATCAGAAGGAGAGAGTGAGGATTTGGCCTGATCCCAGGGTGTCTCATAGAATCACAAGAATAACATTCCACAGAGATACATGGGCCAGATGAAAAGGATTGTAGACGAAGTGATCACCCTGGTCTTTGTAGTGTCACCCTGGGAAATCCTGGAAGACTTCAAGAAAGCTTATAAAGCCAACCAAACCCACAGAAGATGCTTGAAAATAAAATGGTGAAAAAGGGGTTGGTTTATAAGAGGCTTGAAGAAGTCAGGAAAAATGAGCTCCAGTTGTTCCTTGAGGGTAATCACCTGATGAGTTTGCTTATAGAATAATAACAACTGTGGTGCTAAAGAATGGGAAACAGGCCAAATACCTATCTGAGTACTATGGGCCGGATTTTTATTTGAAGGAGGTGCTGAAGAGCTGACCATGGAGGAACAGATCACCTTCCTAGAGGCCTATACCAGGGAGTCATACAGACTCATTGTTGGGAAGTAGATCTCATGAATGGGGTAACAGCTCTGTGTCCAGTTCTCCAAAACAGAGAGTTCCCATTCATACTTTGCCAATCAAATTTTTGAGACTACTTCCAGGCGGTGGTGCTTACAAGGGTTACTTCTGAGATGATCTAGAAGACAAAAAGACCAATCATTCTGCCATAATAAGTAGGACAACTTCAATAAATTTAGAGGTTTTGGCTGCATTGGTTCAGGGGGAGTTTGTTGGACCAAAAGAACCAATGAGCCGGATCAGAAAAATCTCTAAGTCCTACAGACATTACAACAACTGCTGAAGACTTGATCAGCTGGTTCATAAAGTCTGAAGGTGAACAGCTGAAGAACTAAAGTACTAAAGACAACAGCTGAAGACATCAGCTGAAGTCAACAGCGGAAGACATCAGCTGAAGACAACAGCTGAAGACATCAGTTGAAGACAACAGGTGAAGACATCAGCTGAAGACATCAGCTGATAACAACAACTGACGTTCAAGTACTAGTACTGAAGCCTTCAGAGTTTGTTACAACAGCTGAAGAAGCATTCTTCAGTTGTTGTGATGGTTTCCTTTCAGTAGGTTTCTTTTTGTTTCAGTATTTGTAAAACGACTGAAGAGCATGTTCTTCAGTCGTTGTAGTTTCAGTAGTTTCTTTTCAGTAGTTGTAGTAACTGATAACACTTAGTATTTTTGTAAGAAGATGTTAGCTGGTTTGACATCTTTAGTAGTTGTGTTTCAGTTGTTTAAATAATTCTGTTAGATGTCACTATCGAGTGACATCAGCAGACGTCACATCTCCTATAAGGAATGTTCCACCACGACATTCCTATATAAGGATGATTGACCTGATTGTAAGTGTGACATTTTGCCACCACGAAAGCGCGTTTTGAATGAAATCCTTGATTCGCAGAATTTCTTCTATAATCGTTTGCTCTTGCGTTGAATATCCATTATTATCTTGTGAATCGGCTAAATGTTTTGTTAAACTTCCGCTGTAATAATCTCTAATCAATCAAACGTAGATTGCTGATCCTAACAGAGAGGGAAGTTGAAGGACTTGAAGAATCCATCGTAGTCGAAAAAGTAGGCGGGTCCTTTTCCAGTAGGTGGTGTGGTATATCTCTAAACGTCAACATTACACCATACTTCTACTAGACCGTTGAGTGTTGTAAACTCGCTTGTTCGGTATGTTGTATCCTAGAAATATTCCTTCATCGCTTCTCGCTGAATTTACCCTCTTGTGTCTTCTTCAGAAGTGTGCACGGCGCGCCAAATGGTTCAGGATACTCCAGATTCGGTTTACGTCTTTGTGGTATCTCATAACATGTCTTTCCGTGGCGCTTGACTATCGGGACTCGATTCAGTGTATAACATGCATTTGCACTACCTCATTCCAGAATTGAATAGGCAGTTTCGAGTCTGCCAGCATAGTCGTGCTGTCTCTATCAAGCTTATGTTCTTTCTCTCAGCAACGCCATTCATCTGAGGCGTATAGGCAGAAGTGAATTGATGCACAATTCCTTTTCCTTGCAGTATGCCTCCATCAACTGGTTTTTGAATTCTGTTCGTTGTCTGAGCGTACTTGTCTAACCTTTAGTTTGTAGAGAGATTCCAGTGGGTTACCAACTCTTTGAATGACTCAAATGTTTCTGATTTGGATTTCAGAAACATTACCCAAGTGAACCTCGAGTAGTCATCAGTGACCACAAAGCAGTACAAGTCGCCTGCAATGCTCTTTGTACTCACTGGACCAAACAGATCATGTGAAGAAGCTCAAGAGGAAGTTCTATGAATGAACTTCTTTTCTAAATGAGACTTCTTGTCTGTTTGCCTTCTTACAAGCTACACAGATGTCAGGAAGCTGGAAGTTCTTGACATAACTCCTCTCACCAGATCCATCTGAAGCAAGTGATTCATCTTCCTTTGACTAATGTTTCCCATTCTCCTATGCCAGGAGATGGAATCCTTTTCAGTAGCTTTAGATAGAAAACACTGAACCTCATGATCCGTTGTAGAAGCTGTTGACAGATCCAAGACATAGAGATCTTTATATCTTGAAGCAGTCATCAGAACTTGGTCCTCTGGGATCACGTAGTCTTTCTTTAGTACGTAACACTTCTTGTTGTCGAAGATGACTTTAAATACCTTATCACATATTTGGGAGACAGAAAGTAAGTTATTTTGTAGTTGTTGAACGTAGTTCACCTTATCAAACTTAACTTTCTGATTCCCCACTTCTCCCTGGGCTGTGATATAGCCACCCTTGTTTCCAGCAAAAGAAACATGCCCTCCTTTTATTTGGTTGACGTTTGATAAAAGAGCCTGTTTCCTGTCATGTGCCTGGATGCTCCGCTGTCTACTATCCACTGTGTTACTTTCAGCACTGTATCGAACACCCTGCACATACAAAGTAAAGGATTAGTTTGGGTTAGGAACCCAAGCCTTTACTGGCTTGGGTTTCCCAGAGGCATCACACTCATAAATTCTACCCATTGACCCTTAGAGGATGAGGGTAGCTCAGATTCCTTCTTGTCATTATTATCAGACACAGAGGATGTCTTCTCCTTCCATAATCCGATTTGTGCAATGCCTGTTTGTGATAAATAGTCGACTGACTTACAGGTTGAATTTTAGGTTCACTAGTTCTTCTAGGTGGAGTCAGAGAAATCCTCTTAGAAGACCTAGGCTTTGAAACCTGAAGTTCAATCTTCTTCCTAGGTGTTTGATAGAAGTGACAATAGGAAGCATGTGTCCATATTCACCACAGTTGTAGCACGACCTGCTATCAACTTTATGATTAACCTTTCTTTGTGGAGAAGTGTGTGACACTCTAGTAACATAGCTCACTCTAGGTTTTGACTCTGGTTCTTTGGTTGTTTTCTCTAGTTAACAAAGTTAGCTATTTGAACCTGTTTAACATCCTTTCTTTTTGGTTAATAGGTTTTTGACTTAAAGTATGTGAAAGATTAACCTTAGAAGTCCTTTTAGGTTCTGATTTGACTGTTGATCCTGACTTTGAGTTAACCTTTTCAAATTCCTTTTCCAGATTAACAAAAGACAATTTATCCTTTGCCTTTGAAGTGGCCTCCTTTTGTTTGTTTCCAGAGTCAATAGATGAACATAAGGAATCTGGATCACTAACAAGAGGAGTAGACACTACATGATCCTTGATGGGATTACTATTTATTGGTCTAGTCTTAGTGTTCATCAAAGTATCAGGTGGTGGTGGAACCACTTTATAACCCAATCCCTCCCCGTTGTTCTTTCTCTCACTAGTGTTGGACTATGTGTGAAGAACTAGTCCAACTATGCAGTTTCTGTTTTAATGAATTTATTCTAGAACTGCCTTTGCTTCTTAGTGTCTTCTAGGGAGTTTAGATAATACCTAATGTCATTAGCTTGGTTAAAGGCAACTACTTCGGTTTCCCTAAGCGTTTAGTCAAAAGGTATCTTTTCTTATAACTATGCTCATTTTGTTTTAATACTCTATTAGCCTCAGTGCACAGGTGCAAATATTTTACTAAGTTATCATTATGATCTAATAACCTAGAAAAATTTTCATCTATGCTATTCCTAAAAATATCACAATCAGAACAAGCATGATTATCAAACATTTGGTCAGTAGTACTTACCTGAGTTGATTTAGAAGAGTTAGCCATCAACGCAGCAGCAGATGTCTCTGATTCTTGTGATTCCGTCTTTTCTATCTCTGACGTGGTAGACTCCTCTTTAGGCTTGTAACTGACCTTGATTGCAGTTGCTTCTTCACTATGTGACATCGCTATCTTAACTGCTAGATCTCCTTCACTAGCAGAATCACTGTCAATATCTTCTACACTTGCAATGTTTGATTCCCCTGGCGAGACAAACCTAAAGCTCCAATCCTGTCCTTCATCATCATGAGCAGTCAAGGCTTTTGGATCCTTGCTTGATGAAGTAGAACTGGTAGGTTGCTTGTCTTGAAGAGTGAAGGACGAGAACGGGTTCCCGTTACCCGTCTTCTTAGGCTTGACACATTCTCTTTTGAAGTGCCCCTTCTCTCCACAGTTGAAGCAGGTCACTTTGCTCTTGTCAAAGCCAAATGTGGAATCCTTAGTAGCTACTAAGTTCTGTCCGGTTTGTTTTACAAACTTCTTTGCCCTCCGGACAGCACTAGCTAAGGCCCACATTATGTCCATCCTCTCAAGCTCCATTTCGTCCACCTGCTCGTAGTCCTCGTCGGCCAGATGGCAGTTTCCAATCTTCCCAGCAACAAGTTCATCATAAGAATGGACCATTGCAGCCAAAAGATCCATGTGTTCTCGAGCTACTTCCACAGTCACATTCCGAGATTCTCGGTCTTCAGTTTAGTAGCACTTGTTTCGGATCCAATATAGTGGGTGCAAGAGAGTCCCGACGTGTCTGATCCTGAAGGAGATGCATGTGAAGGACCCGATGAGCTAGACACAAATACAGTCTAGAGAGGTGCTCCAGATGTCTTAGCTTGAGGCGTGGCGTTGTACAAAGCTGGATTTTGATTGTAGGAAGACTTCTGAGCTCTGTACTTCATCCTAAGTGACTCTTCTCGCAACTTAAGAATAAAGTCATTAATATCCAGTTTTGCCAGCATTCCATTCTGTCTAAGGTTAGACACAAATGAGGTCCACTTTTCAGGCAATCCGTCTGCAAAGTTAGTAACTTTCTCTTCCATGGTAGTTGCCACCCCATGTGTATGCAGTTCACTCATCAGATGGCAAAATCTATCTATAACGTCGTCTAGACTCTCATTTCCCATTGATGAGAAGTTATCGAATTCCTTCTTTAATTCCTTAGCTTTGATTGCTTTCAATGAAGCATTCCCGTCATACCTCTTTTCTAGCTCATCCCAAAGTTTCTTGGACTGCTTATTCTCTGAGTACTAGTGGAATATGTCTTTAGGAATAGACTGTGTAATCAATGCATAAACTCTTTTCTCTGCATTGTATTTAACTTTCTGCACATCCGTCATCCCTCCTAACGTTAGCTTAACTCCATCAGCTCCAACCGGTGTACTATATCCAATCTCGATGGCTTCCCACAGATTCGGATCCACTCCATTGAGGTAGATCTCAAAACGATGTTTCCAGTGGGGAAACTCATCTAACGTCAAGAGCTTTGGTGGTTTATTATGATTACCCACTTCACTCTCAAGCAACAGCAGGTTCTGTATCCTAGAGTCCTTTCCAGCAGTAAAGGCTGACATTTGATCCTCCATGGCGAATAACTTTAAGTCTAATAAACCAAACTGTCACTGGTGCGACTGAAGGATGCGAATGGTCTAGTCGTGTGTATGAACTCTGCGACTGGTTCAATCGTGCGGCTGAACTAAGCGATTAGCTCAGTCGTGCGACTGAATTTGATGCGTATGAACACTGCAAACGAACAGTTCAGTCGTACGAAAGGAGATACGACTAGGTCCAATCGTGCGTCTGGACTATGCGAATGAAGTCCAGTCATGCGAATGGCACACTCGTGCGACTGAGGCTGCTGTTTTGCGAAAATTTCTAGGTTAAACGTGTTTTAGCCGTAAAAATTCGAAATTTCGCAAGGTCTAATCGCCTAAGTCCGTAGAAACCAAACTTTGATGAGCAGGGAACATCCAAGATCACTTTTGACACAAAAGATTGCGTTTTTAGTGCAAAAACACAAACTTTTTATCAATCTTGATTGAATCACACGTAATCAAGAGCCAAGACTCTGATACCACTTGTTAGGACCTGGTATTTGAACGAAATACCTAGTGATTAGCGTGTAAACCAGATCAAATAGTGTGGAATCCTATTTGATTGGCGATCCAATCAGTGAGAACACACGAAGAATCAATCAAGAATTGAAACAACGTTAGAAATCAATTAGGAATCGATCTAATGTGTTCTATGAACTTGGAGAACAAATTGTGAGGCTTCTGGATAGCTAGGGTACGTCTGGAGTCGCAATTTATCAAAAGCTCTGTATTTTTCACGAATTGGGTTGTATTTATAGGTTAGTATTATTCATTCGTGCGACTGAACCATTAGTATGGTTCAGTCGTGCGATTGAACCATGCGGTTGATTCATTCGCACGATTGAGTATTCAGTCGTGCGACTGAGTCAATCTCATGTTATAATCATACGACTGATCCAGTCTCCTGGTTCAGTCGTGCGACTGAGTCATTCGTATGAAGTTATTTATGCGTATGGTCTATTCGCATGGGCCACTCGCATGAGAACTTCATTCTATTAAGTTTGAATGTATTAATTAATTAATAAAACATTATGTGTAACACTTCAAACAACCACAAATCTAATTAACCAATTCAATGTCGACTCATTAATGAAATATTAAACATTATAAATATCAAACAGCAATATCATTTCATTAATCATTCCAAGCATTACCTCAGAATCAGACAAACAAGATCTATTACATTCATATCATGATCTAGGGACATACATGTATCAACACATCCTAATTCGATTACCGTGATGAATTGGTGGTGTGATTTAAAGATATGGATTAATGTAATTATGTTAATGTTTATAAAGATGAGCTGGCGTGATTTCTAGTCTATCCTGCTGCCGTAGTGACTTGATCCTGTCAGGCTGAGTTTTACTGCTCAGATCAAAGCCCTAGTAATGTAGGTAAATCTTATGTGACCTATTTGACATACGATTTCTGAAAACATAACTTAATGTCAAAAAGAGAGTTGATCAAGTTCCTTCCTAACATACCATTAATTTTAGAAAACCGTAACAATTACTGAAGTTTCCAAACTAATAAAAGGGAACCCACAAATGATCAGAAACTTAAAGTGATATGATTTCTAATAACCATTTCTAGTTCATTAGCCATGGATTTATTATGAAGACTGGTTTCGCGAATGAAAGTTAATCATACGGTTTTTCAACTTCGTATGACGATCATAATCACAAAACATAAATTTATAACTTCCCGTTCAAATGTAGAAGCTACCCATCAATGGTTTTCCCAAGACCACCATAACATTAACATAATATATATCACACCATTAGTTCATCACAAATTACATAAGTTTCACCCGATTAGGATGATAAAAAGAGTTTAGCTCATAATGAGCTTGAACATAACAACATATAACAATGAAGATAGATATATAATCATCAGTGAAATGGAACAATCAAAACGATAATCCATAATGGATGGCGTTTAGACGATCCCGAGCTTCTTCCAAGTGTTGTATGCACCTCCCGAGCCTCGAAGTGATCTTGAAGTCTTGATTACCGAGAGAGTTTTGCAGAGTAACTCTCCCACCAAAGCTTGCCAAAAATGGTGAACTTAGGCTTCTATTTATAGGCTTTCCGGAGTGTTTAAGCACGGCCCCGTGCCTAAAAGGCATGACTCCGTGCTAGTACAATGCTTATGAAAGTTGGTCGGCTCGTACATGCAGGTTGTGTCGGGCACGGCCCCGTGCTAAATGGGGCACCGGCTCGTGTTGGAGGTGGAGCACAGCCCCGTGCCTTATAGGGCACGACCCCGTGTCTACTTTTAGGGAACAGTACTTTTGTCTTTGTCAGATGTCCAAACACGGGGGTGTGTTAATTTAGCATGGGGGTGTGTTTCTGGCAAAGCATGGGGGCGTGCTTAAAGAGGCACGACCCCATGCTTGGACTCCAAAGCTCGGATTACTTCAATTTCTTGCTAAATATGCTTCTTTTGTCCATCTTGCCCTTTAAAACACCTGAAACACAATTTAAGACTTTTAGGTACGTTTTCATCATTTTAAGGAAGATATTAAGGAATAATTGATGTGCTTTTGATAGGATTTTTATGTATAATTTGGAGCACATCAAGACTCCTAAGATTCTAAAAAGTTTCATCTTGAAGATTGAGAATCAATCTGATCACAAGGTCAAAATCATAAGATGTGATCAGGGAACTGAATTCAAGAACCAAATCCTTGATGCATTCTGTGATGAAAAGGGTATTTCAAGACAATACAGTGCTCCAAGGACTCCTCAGCAGAATGGTGTTGCTGAGAGGAGAAACAGGACACTGATTTAAGCTGCAAGAACCATGTTGTCCGACTCTAAGTTGCCCATCACCTTCTGGGTAGAGGCAATCAACACTGCCTGCTATGTACAGAACATAGTTATAGTAGTTAAGACTCATGGCAAGACTTCTTATGAACTTTGGCACAAAATGAAACCTTTCATTGGTTTTCCCAGGTCATTTGGTTGTCCTTGCACCATCTTGAATACCAAGGATCAAATTGCCAAATTTTTGAGAAATCAGATGATGGACACTTCATTGGATACTCTTCCCAAGCTAAGGTTTACAGAGTATACAATCTCAGAACTAGAATTGTTAAAGAGTCAGCCAATGTGACTTTCAATGAACAACACCCTGTGTGGCTGGTTCTGGTCCTGATTGGCTCTTTGATCTTGATTTATTTACTGGTTGTTTTAACAAATCTTGTGAGACTGTTTCAGGATCTGCAGAAAAACTAAACACAAGTGACCCTGATCCAAGATTTAAGCTGAGAAGACCTTCAAGTAACACATCTTCAGCTCCAGTTGGAACTACTTCTGCAAATGAGGTTTCTATCAGCACTACAATGACAAACTCAGTTGATACATCTGGTATACCTTCAAATTCCAGCTCAGAGACTCAACAACCAGATAAAGATGCTTCAATTTCAGAAGACAATGATGGTAGTGGTGACAGTGATCAAGACTTTCTTGATGCAGATAATCACTCCATAGATGACAACATCAATGATGTCACACACACCTTGGATCAAGTATCTCTTGATAAGTGTGCTGATGTGGTGGGTGATACATCTATGCCAGATCTAAATTCTTCTAATTTAGATCTTTCTCAGCAACTTGCTATGATCCCTCAGCTAACGATCCACAAGTCCCACCCCACCACAAACATCATTGGAGATGTTGTCAGAGGGGTAAGAACAAGAGGACAAACCCATGAAGCAAATGTTTGTCTTCACTCTTGTTTCTTATCCCAGATAGAGCCGAAGAAAGTTTATGAGGCTCTGAAGGATGGTAGTTGGGTTGAAGCTATGCAACAGGAGCTGCTTCAATTCAAAAGGCAGAAAGTTTGGAACCTTTATCCTCTTCCTTATGGGAAGACTACCATTGGAACCAAATGGGTGTTTAGGAACAAGAAGGATGATAGAGGCATTATCATCAAGAACAAAGCTAGATTAATTGTTCAAGGGCACACACAAGAAGAAGGGATTGACTACATTGATATATTTGCTCATGTAGCAAGACTAGAAGCTGTTAGGATATTCCTGGCATTTGCTGCATCCAAGAACTTCAAGGTCTTTCAACTTATATGAAGTATGCTTTTCTTTATGGAGTGATTAATGAGGAGGTGTATGTCAAACAACCACCTGGTTTTGTAGATCCTGATCATCCTGATTATGTCTGCAAGCTTGACAAAGCTCTTTATGGGCTATATCAGGCACCAGAAGTGGTATGAGACACTATCTGAGTATCTTTGCAAACATGGATACAAGATAGGTACTATAGATGGGACTCTCTTCATCAAAGGACATGGGAATGACATATTGCTAGTCCAAGTATATGTGGATGACATCATCTTTGGTTCAACTAATCCAAAGCTCTACAAAGACTTTGAGAAGCTGATGAAAGACAGATTTGAAATGAGTGCCATGGGGGAACTCAATTTCTTTCTGGGAATTTAAGTGAAGCAAGTTGAAGATGGCATCTTCATTAGTCAGTCAAAGTATGTTCAGGACATACTCAAGAGGTTCAACATGACTAATTGTAAGATTGCTAAGACACCCATAGCTAGAAACCACTCCCTTAGACCTGATCTTGAGGGGGAGTGTGTAGATAAGCACTTATACAGGGCTATGATTGGGTCTCTTATGTATCTTACTGCTACCAGGCCTGATATCATGTTTGCCACCTGCATTTGTGCGAGAATCAAGCCAACCCTAAGATGTCTCATCTTATCACTGTCAAAAGAATTCTAAGATACCTTAAAGGTGCTTCAACACTTGGTCTGTGGTATCCACAAATCCTGACTTCAATCTGTATGCTTATACAGATAGTGATTATGGTGGTTACAACATGACTACAAAGTCTACATCTGAGGGATGTTAGTTTCTTGGTGGAAGGGTTGTCTCATGGCAATGCAAGAAACAATCCTATGTCTCTGTGTCAACTACTGAAGCTGAATACATTGCTACTTCAAGCTGCTATGCTCAAGTGCTTTGGATTCAGAATCTAGACTATAGATTCAACTTCAATGAGACTCCCATTCACATAGACAACAATAGTGATATCTCAATCACAGAGAATCCTGTGCAGCACTCAAGGACCAAACACATCAATATCAGGTATCATCTAATAAGAGATAATTATGAAAAGGGATTAATTAAACTAGTCAAAGTTCACACAGATGGACAATATGCTAATCTGTTCACAAAGGCCTTTGATGAACAGAGATTTAAATATTTTGTATCAGCTATTGGGATGATCAACTTTGAGTAGTTTTTTCTTAAAACTAATTCTCATTATTTCTTAAAACATGTGTGTCCTAAGTTGTCTAGTTCATCACTTTCATAAGCTCTTGTTTTCTTTGGATGAAAATCTTTTTGAAGACTTTCCTTAGATTTATGAAAATTTTGATCCTTCGGAAGTTCTATTTTTTTAACTTTGGAAGAAAATCATGCCTTCAAAACAAATAACTGTCTAAGAAATTTTACCTTCGGAAGAGATTTTTGATGCTTCTTCCGAAACTTAAATGGATGTCTAAGACACTTATATGTTTTCAAGGACCTTCTTCCTCCGAAGCAAAATTAACTCTCGAAAGCTTTGTTCTTTTGTGCACAAAGCATTCAAGGCTTAATTTCTCTTTCGAAGCAAAATTTTCAAAACTCTCAGGAAATTCTACCGAAGTTATTTTACCTTCGGAAGCTTTTTCATTAAAGCTTCCGAATATAATTTACCTTCGGAAGCTTTTTGACTTCCAAGAAAACTACTTTTTGAGCAAAAGTAAACTACTTTTTCAATGGTGGGACCGACATTCGGATTTCAAAGTGTATCCGCTTTCATTAAACTTTATCTGAAATCCTTTTTCACCTATAAACCCAACGGTTTCCCCCTTTTTCTATCATCTGCTTCTTCCTCCAAACCTAAAATCCCAAATTTCTCTCTGAAATTCTTTCTTCTTCTTTCTTCATCCTTAAGCTACCTCACTATGGCCACCCCGCGCACAAATATGACCCGAACTTTACCATGCAGCTCCACAGGCAACATAACCAGGTTGCTCTGTTAAGCTCTGAGAAAGATCCTCATTTCTCAGAGATTGCCGTTTCTTAGCTTTGTCCAACTATTTCACCTCCCTAACCATTGATCCTCCACTTTATGAGGATCATCTGCTTGTATTTTGGAAGACCTGCCAAGAGGTCGTAATGGATAGGGAGAAGGCAATGTCTGCCATAGTGCAGGGGAGAACAGTCTTCATCACTCCGGCCATCATCAACATGCATCTTCAGCTGGATGATGAAGAAGGTGAGATGTTCTTTCCCAAAGAAGCTGTCAATCATTCTTTTGAGCAGATGGGGTATAAGGGAGATTTCTCTGTAAAGACCTTTAGGAAAGGGAAGGTCTCATCCAGTGGAGATTCCTGCTCCATGTGTTCATTCACAGCTTATCAAACAAGCATTGTGGATGGGATCAGATTTTTGAGGATCTCTCCTTTATTATCCATGGAATGGTTCAGGGGATCAAGTTCAGCTATTCTCAATTTGTTTATACTAATTTACTTACAAACTTAGATTCCTTAGAATATTACATGTTTCCTAGATATGTTCAATACATTCTTAATTGTGAACTAGGCTCACAGTTAAGGGGAACAGGTAACATTCTTAAACTGGGATAGATGAAGCCCGACATCTTTAAAATATTGAGAAAGCCCATTGTTGGCTTCTCAGGGGTAGAAACAGCTCTGGTCCCAAAAATGTTTGAGCTCATTGCTCAAGGTGACAACCTAGCAGCACCAGCTAATGTTTAACCCACACCTGCTACTTTCTAACCACCTATACAACCACAAATCACCATCACCTACCAAAGAAAATCCAAACGAACCCCTGCTCAGACTATTAAGTCTGTGGAGGCCCCCATACACTCACCATACAGGAGGAAGTGGAAACTAGAGCTCCCACTTCTCCTAAAGAGCAGACCACTCCCATCTCTTCAAGGATCCATGCTGAGGTTCCTCATGCTCAGCCTGATGAGCTCATAAGCCAAACTGTTTTAAGCCATCACTCTGAGTCTCAACACTCAACTGATCAACCTTCAGGGGACAGTTACCATCCCCAACCTTTAGATCTCAACCAACCAATCCCCAACCTTGATTTCTACACTGATGAAGATCTAGGTTTCAGTAGTGCAATAATTCTCTCTTCTTTTCCCCTACTCAAAGAGAGATAAGTGCTTCTGAGGCTCCTACTTCTAGCCCCCATCAATCACCTATTGCTGAGGTGGACACTTCTGAACCTGTTTAGGATGTCCATATGGAAGAGGCTCTCACTTTTAAAAGTGATTACATCATTCAGACCTCAACCATGGAAACTCAGCCCATTGTCATCTCAACTGAGACTGCCAGTGAGCAGAGGAAATCCAGTAGCCAAGAACCTAAAGCTGGTGGTGAGAAAGAGGACCTTGGTCCAATCATCTCATCCCCTAATGATTCTTCTGATGAAGATGAGGGGAATTTAAGACTAAAGGTGCACAATTTGTCCAAAACATGCACCTATTTAGTCTCCAAGGTTAGTCACCTTGAATCTCAAATGACTACCTTGCACAACAGGGTTAATGATCAGCAACTTCAAATTTCATATCTTAAGAAAAAACTAGCTGGGAGACCTTTAAAAAGAGCTCAACCAGGAACACAAGAACCTATGGATGTGATTGATCTAACTCCTAGCTCACCTATTCAAGTGGGTGATGCTATCAAAAAGGGGAGAAAGTCATTACAACTACAGAACCTGGGAGTTCTTCAGAGAGAATGGACACTGAGGACTCACCATCTTCACTTGCAACTGTGCATTCTCAGCAACCTCCTCAAGTCCACATTGATGTGGATTACACAGACTCCTTCATACAGAGCCTGTATGAGGATAGGATACCAAGGGCTATGTCATCTCCACCATCTTCCAATCACATCATTGGGTGGAGGTATGACAGCAACAGGAGAGCCCTAATCATCATAAAAGTTTAGGGACAGCAAGAGATCTTCAATTTTTAGAACCTGAACTATTATGACAGTCTGGATTTAGTCAACATGCCACTTGTTAATCCAAGCCAATCAAGACAAGCTGACAAGTTGGCACAAAGAATCCAAGACAGGATCACTGCAGAGTTCAGCCTAAGAAGAAGACTATAGGAATCAGGCAATGTCATTGGTCAATTGGATGTTGAGGCAGACCCTAAGATTAGCTTCATAGGGGAAACCTTGACTAAAGGCCTAGTGACAGAACCTGAGAGCCTAGTCTCATCACCAACAACTGCTGCAGAGATCAATGCCCTTTTTGAGACACCTGCTGGTGAAGGTGTTTCTTAACCTCTCTCTGGCCAGAGCTTAGATGCTACAACAAGCAATGAAGGCCAAAGCTCTCTCCACCTTGAGTAACAAAGGTCTGTGAGTGACAAAGGGAAAAGAAAGATTACATCTGAGGAGATTGAGGAGGAGGAGAGAGAGGGAAAGGAAGTTGAGGGGAGAAAGTTCCTCTTCTGAGTCTGCAAGACTCATGGAGTCTGCTATCAGGGCTGCCCCCAGACCAAATACTCAGAATGATGAGTTAAGGGCAGTCAGGATAAACGATCTGTAGACAAGGAACTATGACATAGACAATATCATCTCTTTCCTCTTAGAAGAGTTAAATGAACTGGTTGACCTGGAAACATCAAGGGAGAAGAAGGAGGCTGAAGATGTAGTGCTGTTAGTACAAATCAAAGAAGAGAGAAGAAAGAAAAGACTGTACAAGCATGTGCCTACCCTCTCCTCAGTTCAAGAAAGTCCTGCACAAGAGGATGTGATTCAACAAGAACCTCAAGTAGATAAAGAAGAAGAAAGGATCAAGATGATCAACTACCTGAGTGCCACAGGCCTCTACCAGGCAGAAGCACTTCTTCCCCTATCTTATGACTATGTTGAGTTTGAGTATCTCAACAACTTGAACTTGAGATAGTCAAAGAAAGAAAGACAACCAAAAGAAAGCTGAGGGAAGAAGCTGCTAAGTCAAGAGCCATCATCCACAAAAGCATGAAGAAATCTGCTGACAGGCAAAGGATGATAAGCTTCTTGAAGCTGTATGGATTCTCTGGAAGGAGACTTGGCCCCATGTCTCTATCCACTATGGATGAGCATACCAGGGTGATCAAGCAGAAGATCAAGAGTGGAGAGCTGGTTGACTTACATTTCCCTCCAAGTCAAGCCCCACCTGAAGTGGAGGTTAAGGTTGAACAACTAAAGACATCAAAACCTGGACCTCCTGCTGAATCTTAGCAAACTTCATCTTCTGATCTATAGCAGGGTCAGACTCACCCTCAATCTGAACTGTGAGAGTTGAAGACCCAACTGAGAAAGACAATGAAGATCAATTAGGTACTACAGGCTAGTCTTCTCAGTTAAAAGTTGTAAAGAGAAAGAAAAAAGGATGGCTTCTAAACTAAAGCCAAAGAAGAAGAAGAAGACTGCATCCTTTTCTAAACCTCAAGATAAGTCAGAACATGAGCACTCTTCATCAAACGATCGACTATCACCGATATGGCATCATACCATTTCAAGGTACGCGACGGCTTCGTTATAAAGTCCATGGTGATGTGCTACCACTTCCACTCGGTATATCCAAAGGTTGAATTTTCCATACGGCTTCTAATGCTCTGCCTTCACTTGAACTTGACCCCATACAAACCTCACATCCTTACTGTTCAATCTAGTCAACGAAGAAGCTATCTTAGAGAAGTCTTGAATGAATCTTCTGTAGTAGCTCGCCAAACCCAAGAAATTACGAATCTCGGATGTCGTCTTTGGTGACTTCCATTGCATCACCGCCTCCACCTTTGTTGGGTCCACCATTATCCCCTCGAGATTTATCACATGACCTAAAAACTGAACCTCGCGCAACCAGAATATGCACTTGGAGAATTTAGCATACAACTTATCCCTTCTCAACGTCTCCAACACCTCTCGAATGTGACCGGCATGCTCCTCTTCACTCTTGGAATAAATCAAGATATCATCGATAAACACAATCACTGATTTATCCAACATCAGCCGACACACTCGATTCATCAAGTCCATAAAAGCAGCTGGCGCGTTGGCCAAACCAAAAGACATAACGAGGAACTCGTAGTGACCATAACGCGTGCAAAAAGCTGTTTTAGGAATATCCTGCTCTTTCACCTTTAGCTGATGGTAGCCCGATCGAGGTCTATCCTCGAAAACCAACTAACACCTTGAAGCTGATCAAACAAATAGCGGGTATCGGTTTTTTATTGTCAATTTATTCAGCTCATGGTAGTCGATACACATCCTCATGCTACCGTCTTTCTTCTTCACAAATAAGACCGGAGTACCCCAAAGAGAGATACTCGGCCTAATAAACCCCTTATTGAGCAGCTCTTGTAGTTGCTCCATCAATTCCTTCATCTCAGTCGGAGCCAACCGATACGGCGCCTTAGCAACAGGTTAGGCACTCGGTATCAAGTCATCTGGAACTCGATCTCGCGGTTTGGTGGCACTCTTGGTAAGTTTTCGGGAAACACGTTCGGAAAGTCACACACAACCGGTACATCGGTTAGTTGTGATGTTGGCGTATCCACGTCCTTTACGTAGGCCAAGTAGGCATTACATCCACGCCTCATGCACTTTCCCGCCACCGCCATCGAAATCGCCTTTGGAATCGTAGTGACCCGATCACCATAAACCGTCACCGAACTCCCATCAGGCGCTGACAGTCTGATCATCTTCCTGCGACATATGATATTCGCCTCGTAGTCCGCCAACCAATCCATTCCTAGGACTACGTCAAACCCGCCTAAGGTCATCACGAATGGTCTAACAGGAAATTTATGAACTTCTAATTCAATGTCCTTCTGTTATCTTGGAAATCCTGGTAGACTTACCTATGACAGTTTCTACATTAAAGGGCGCATCTACACTCCTACTACTAACAGGCAGTTTAGCACAAAAAGCAGCAGAAATAAAACTTTTACTAGCACCAAAATCGAATAACACAGAGGCTAAAGTTTGGTTTACTAGAAACATACCTGACACAACAGCGGGGTCCGTCCTAGCCTCCTCCTGCGTCATCGTGAAGACCCTGTGCTCACCCTCTGCCCTTCATTTCTGGTCGTCTTCCTTGCTCCAAAACTCTTAGCCTTTGGCTTCTTGCAATCCCTACTTATGTGACCCCTTCCACCGCAGTTATAACACTTTATCACCCCACAATCTCTTGCCAGATGACCGGGCCTCCCACATTTGAAGCAGAGGTTTGATCCCCACCTACACTCTCCAATATGCCCTTTAGCACACTTATCACACTTCCTCGTCTCCGTACCGGACGAAGCTACACGCCGGTCATCCATCCTGGCAACCTTGTTGTTTGGTGTAACCCCCACGTTCAACCCGCTTTCCGTTGCAATTCTTGTCGCTGCTACCCTTCTTGTCCACTTCAATCACAGTCGTCTCCTTCACCTCCCTAATTGCCTCAGTCACCATAGATGGCTGAATTGTTTGCAGGACCTGTTGAACTCCCTCAACACAAGCCTCTTTCAATGTGGTCCTCAGACTAGCACTATCATCACCGCCTTCTGGGTGATGGATCTTGGGCTTTTCGAGTGTCATTTCAACAGCCCTAGCCATGCTTCTCGTGACACGCGGTCCAGCACCACGTCCAACACAACCTTCTCCTGGAAACACCTTCGAAGATCTACCACCGGCATCCTCTAACACACACTAAAAGATTCAAACACTAACACGGTCATTCAAGGGAACAACTCAATTTATGTCAACTATAATAAGTCTCTAATTATAGTAGCTAGTTGTGATTAGCCACTTATTTTACTCTTCATACCCCAAGCATTACCTATCCTGACTACATCAGTATCTAAATTTACAAACAACATATACACCACATAACATGCGCACATAATACCGGTTATCATTAAGAAAATACTCGGACTGGCATCCCTTCCCCTTCCGTCCTATTTTCAGTTTAAGTTGAGGTTTATTTTGAAAATTTACCCGTTTCACTTAAACTTTAGCTCTGATGCCAACTTGTAAGGCCCCGTTCCTGGGACGTTTACAGTTGGCCAATCATCACACATAAAACATATAATTTACATAACTTGATAAAAACATTGCAACGGAAACATTTAAACACCCATTTCATTACATTACAAAAGCTTTTGCAAAATAATACATTGTTATCAAATTACAAAATACATGTTGCATTACAACACAAAAGTATTATAAAAATAAATGCCATCCAAAAATGCCAAGTAGCTGCCCCATGCCATTCTCAGCAATGCTCACCTGCCAACTAGAAAATGCATAAAAAGTCAGCGTTGCTGACTGAGTTTTAGTTTTATAAAGACATTGCATTACCTTCCATTCGTTAAAACATTATCATTACTATCCTACGTGATCACACATCATACATACATCAAGGTAATAATTATTATCTTCATCATCGTTCGTTTAGTACATTTCGCACGTTCACACATATCGCACGTATGGAGTGGTCACTAGGACAGACTCCCCTTGTGTGTGTGAACTCTTATGGACTAGCCAAGATCGCACGCTGTATAACACACAGTAATTAGGAAATCACATGTTATTGGAGCAGTCACCGAGACTGAACCCTTACTGTGTGTATGAACCCTTATGAGTTAGCCAAAATCGCACATTGTAGATACACACACAGTTGAACACTCCCCCTGTGTGTGTGAACTCTTATGGGTTAGTCAAAATCGCACGTTGTATGACACACAGTAATTAGGAAATTGCACGTATTGGAGCAGTCACCGAGATTAAACTCTTACTGTGTTATGAGTTAGCCGAAATCGCACGCTGTAGATACACACAAGGTAACAACTCTCAATGAGTTGTGAACCTCCCTTCAATTGCTTGCAAGGCTTTTCATTCATTATGTTCCAGTTTCATTATCTTAAATCTTTCACTTCGTTAAGATAATACTTTACGTTCATTAACAATATCACACCACGTAAAGTCAATCATCATACGTAATAAGGAACATAACAGATCATATCATACATAAGCATAACATTATCAATCGCACATCATCAATCACACATCAGCATTCATGTCCATCACATCATCTATGACCTCAAAAAGTCAACTTACATAGCCCCCGGGAACCTCCCAAGTCAAGACCTACTTAACACTTTTTCCCCAAAAAGTCAAAAAATATTCTAAGTCTTCATCCACATTTCCTATTATTCATCCATATTTCTTTTGTTCATCCGCATTTCTTTTGTTCATCCACATTTCTTTTGTTCATCCGCATTTCCTTTGTTCATCCGCATTTCTTTTACTCATTCGCATTACATGTTGTTCATCCGCATTAACATGTTCATCTGCATTAACATGTTCATCCGTATTAACTTGTTCATCCGCATTAACTTGTTCATCCGCATTAGGAACACTTAGGCAAATTCTAAAACTTAGGCGCATGAGCCCTATTTGGAGCATGAGCAGCCCTATTCGCACCTAAACATAAGATTTTAGTCCCCAAACCTCACCTATCATGTTCTAAGCTTAAATCATACATTCTAAGCCTAGAAACACAACCATAACATCATCAAACATATATATAGCCCAAAATCAGACCCCACCCGCAACATACACGCATTCACACATACGGGTATGAAACACAATTTTATAAAAACGTACATTCATATATTTCTACCCCCAAAACAGTTAAAACAAGTAAAAAGAGGAGTTCTAGAACTCACCTTAGCAGCCTCTTCGAGTAAGACTTCCTTCAAACCGTTTGCTACAAGTCACACCTAGAAACTCATCAAAACACACACCCGAACACACACAACCACACATAAGCATACAACTGAGGATAAAACCAGTTAAGAACACCATAAACACACAAATTCTTACATTGAATTCGAACTTCTGCTCTTGTTCTTCTTCAAAATCCGAATTCTGCACTTTCTCTCTCTAAAACATCCGAATGTTATGTGATGTGTGTGACATATGGGCGGCCATACCACCTTTATCACCAACTTTTAAAACTCTTTGTCCTTTTGACACTTTTTACCCCTTAACTTGGGTAATATATCTTTTCTTTCTTTTTCTTCACTTTATTCTTTTGTTTGAGTCTTTAAAAAAAATAACCAGGTGTTACAGGGATTCACCTCTTACGATTAGACCTCAATTAGTTAGTCATGTTGAAGCATGAATGATAAGATTATTGAAAACTCTAGATTTTAACATTGACCTTTAACTGCCGAATCAAGCCAAGTGCTAAATCAACTACCGAAGGGCATATGCTAAATGACTATTATCAACATATGCTAAACAACTACTCAATTACATGTGTTGTCATATTGCTTATCAGCACATGTAGTTCAACTGACGATCAACAACTAAATCCATGATCTTCTGATCAGCTGCTGCTGAAAACAAGTGTGTATGTTCCGACGGCTGTTAGTGTTTCACATTTAGGAGACAACATATTACCTAAGCTACCAACTCCAACACACATATTACATGTTCTACTATAATATCTGAACATATAATATTTTATTCCTATTGTTTAGTATAAAAGTTATCATACTTGTACATGAGAGGCAAGCTTTCTAAGCCATTTGATTGCATTTTTGTAATTTTTATACAAAACAAATTAATCATTGAATACTTTAAAAAAACTCATTGTTTATTTAACTTTGCTTAAAGTATATGTGTTGTGATAGTAAGTAACTAACTTAGATTATGTATATATTAGTTATTGATCTAAGAAAAAGTTTTTGTTTCTCTAAACCAACCCGAAAATCAATCCGGACAGCTACCACATATGTGTTGGTTGTGGAGGCTCAAAATAGAGCACTTATAATAAGATTCTTATAAGTTTTTTTTGTAAAAAGAGCGAGTGTGGAGAAAGGTTGGGAAGTTCTTGGCCAAGGACAAAAAATATGGATGAATTTGAGTGGAAGGAAGAGAGAACAAAAACAAATTTGTTCATAAAAAAGAGAGAGAAAGTTATGTGCGCATACGCATGTTTTTATCCTTCAAAACCTTTAGAGATGATGTAAGTTTAATGATTAGACAATACCACCACCTACCAAGAAAACACATAAAAACATGTATAAAAACAACAAACTTGTGCCTAAATGATCATATTATTAGTAAGTTTTGCTTTCGTCATGGATGAATTAACATCGTGTGATCAAAGGCGAGGGTGGGGATGGGTCCTCGACAAAGATATGATCATCAATAAGGTTAGTTATGAAGATCTTGAGTTCACCATGTTAAACATGTTTAACTCTAAAAGCTAGTATGTAGTCACAATTATAGTTTTAGATCAAAGATTGAGATTTACACAAGAACAAAAACTAAGGACTGAGGGTTTTAATTTTGGGTATCAGGCTCTGTCGGGTTTTGTGCTTGTGGTTTTCGGTACAAGACTAAGACCGACCAATCTACTTAAAGGATGAATTCCATCAAAGTAAGCTGCTTGATTGCGCACACCAATTATTTCACTCCAAAGGTAAACTTAGAAACAATTATGCATTTAGACGTAATTAGATGATCTTATTATCCTGTAGAAATTAGTTACATGCATGTATCCTGTTTAATGAATATGATTCGAATTCAGAGCTACATTAATTGACAAAACTTAATTTTGAGTTAATTACATGAATGGTCTGTATGGTTTATGATATTGCATCTATGGTCCCTAACTTTGAAAAATACAAGATTGGTCCCTACGGTTCATACACTAATTTTTGGTGTTAAATTTTGAACATGACCATTGTACCCTTATAGAGCATTATCTGCAGCAGCAAGCTCCATTAATTAGCAGCCAAGAGGCCCACCCTAAATTTCAACAAAAGTAGAGCAAAGATTCCAGATGCAAACTTCTAAAAAAACCGATACAATTTAAAATGACGTACCTGGTGCTTGATTTAGCTCCCACTTTGCGTATGGTCCGGGAAGAAGCCGGATCGCTTTGCGATTTCATGTACATGACCTTACCCTACACGTTTTGCAGAAAATTGTTTCTCACTCAAACACTCAAGGTCACAAAACAATAACCTTACTAGTTGCTCTAAGCCCCACCCTACAAAAATGATACAATATAACAGGAATAAAAAAGTCTTACTTTTTTCATTCAACTGCTTTATCTTCTCATCATCACAACAGGGATTGGCAACAGAGAGGATGCATAATTAGTTATTGCTGTCAATTTGATATTAGTCAACACAAGAAATTAGCCGAATATGGTAAGGTGGGCTAGATCAATGGTAGCTTGGGGCTGAGACTTCAAAAAGGCTGGAATTTATTGGCTGAGACTTTTAATCTGTATGCAATTAAAGAAGAAACGCGGGGCTGAACCTTTTCAAAAGTCAAAACTTGATGTCTGGTTGGTTCGATCCAACTTGGTCTTTTCGGCCCACCCCGGTTCTGAGATAAGTGGTTCTACAACAAAACTTTGGAGAAAGTTTTAGAACTTACAGAACATATCATTGTCTCAGGGATCATAGAGAGCCAACCATCTCTTGCGAGCTCCAATCCCTAAACTCCCTAAGATATTACTTAACATCTCCACATGAAAATTTTCTAACAATCTCTGATTCAAAAAAGAACCAGGATTCTGTAGCTTCATTTTATCCATGTTTGCCGTATAATTATTGGAATCTAAAAACAAAGTTTTCTGCCTTGTAACATCTTTGGCATGGTATCATAGAACAATAAACCACCTACAAGTATTACATTATACTACTGATTCTACCATGAACCTGTGAGTTGTATGCAGTACTAATAAAAAAGAATGCTCAAGCGTGGAAAGTTTGTTCAAATTTAATACATTTGTAATACTGAAGGTATCAAATATCAAAGTATTATGCCTATTAAGTCAAACAATTCATCAACATGTTATTATTAAATGTATCATATCTCTACGAACGAACTTGAGATGTTTGGTGTCAAAGAAGTAAACTACAGCATTGCCATACACATTCAAGTATTTGCAAAAGTCTGCTTTATATAACACCTTCTCAGTAGATTAAAACCATGGAATAAAGGACTGTATGGTACTCCTGTTTCAAGATTTCATTCACACATTTTATTAAACACTTACCGTGCATGTAGAACACAAACTGCAAACTTGTTCAAATTGATCAATTATAAAGCAAGGAAACTGAATTGATGGTCAGTAAATGATAGAGAAAACCAACCTTAGTTACATCATGTAATAGCCAAGCTTCTTTGTCATTCCAAACATATGAAAACGAAAGTAGTCATCAGTGAAATATGTTATGTAAACAAATACAAGGCAATACACATATGTACATACACATCCATCTACTTTCCTCGACCAGTAGTCAAGATCTAGAGATGAAATCAAGAAGATACATACCTTGTCTACTAATGTTCAGATTAATGTACATGAACTTCAATATAACTAATATATTGCAGGGTACCTCCATTCAACGTTTCCAAATACAGATTCCTTGATTTTAAAGAATATCCCATGACCGATGGGGTAATAATATGGTGAATCACCCACAGAACAAACACGGACCTCATTGTCTACCTCAACCAACACAACTCCAGCCTGCTATAGATTTTCTCACTCCATTTTCATTCATTAATGTCCTTATGTTGTGCACTTCATTCCATAAACCAGCACCAGCATATATATCTGCTAAACTCAGATAAGGTACAGGGCTATGTGGTTCAAGTTCCAATAGCTTATAAGCAGCTTCTCTCCCAAGCTCTACATTCCCATACTCTTTACAAGAACTCAAGAAAGAACTCCACATCACTGCATTTGCATTAAATGGCATTTCCTCCATTACCTTCTTCGCACTTCTAAGATCGCCTTTTCTTCCGTAGAGATCGATCAAGCAAGCATATTGATCAATTTCAGGAGCTAAATTATACTCTGCTGTCATCTTTTTGAAATAACCAATGCCTTTGTCAAGAAGTCCAGAGTGATTGCAAGCAGTCAACACAACCGTAAAACATACATGATCTGGGTAGAATCTTTTTTCCATCAGTAAGCTATTAAAGATTTTCAAAGCATCCAGACCTCTACCACTCTGCGCGTATGCTGTGATCAGTGAAGTCCATAGTATGTTGTTCTTGTAAACTGCCTGATCAAAGACATGACGAGCGTCATCAATGTTACCACATTTCGAGTACATGTTAATTAAAGCACCTACCACATACGTGTTTTGATCTGAACCCATTTTCTTCACCAAAGCATGTACTTGTTTTCCTTGTTGGAGAACCGTCAAGGCCCCACAAGCATCCAAGATGCTGGTCAAAGTATGTTCACTAAGTGTCACATTTACATTCCGCATTTTCATAAAGAGCTTGAGTGCATCTTCGCCTTGTTGATTATGGGTGTATGCTGAGATCATAGTATTCAAGAGCACATTATCATTGGTTGAGCATGATCCAAACAGCATGACTGCCTTATCCATCTTTCCACATTTTGAATAGTAATCAATAAGAGAACCTACCACAAAGTTATTGCTTTCATGTCCAAGCATTATAACATGAGCATGGAGCAACTCACCGCATTTAAACACCGATTCTTGCACAGTACACGCGCTTACAACACTAACATATGTAAAACAATTCGGCCTAACCACTGTTTTTGACATTTCTTTAAACAAAGAAATCGCTTCTCTTCCCTGCCCATTCTGTGAAAGCCCACATATCATAGACGTCCACGATACCTCATCATGCGATTCCATTCCATTGAACACCCTCATCGCGTCACCCATCAAACCACATTTCGCGTATACATTCACTAACGAGCTGTTTATATACAAATTCTGATCAAAACCACTATGAACTATCTTGGCATGAATCTGGGACCCTAGGTGAGAGTTCAGTGTCTTGGCACAGCATTAAGAGCACTACAAAGTTCATACTTTGTGGGTTTCTTGCCTAACACGTTTCCCTTCACAAAAGTTGCCAAATCTTTATGACCCTTGTCATGTATAAGGGTTGCATTTCTTTGGGGACTTTTATCAAACACCTTATGGGCACTAGAACAAAAGCCACTCAAGAACCAAAATTTGAACAGCTCTGCCCTTTCTAATTGGAAATCACGAATATATGATGTAAGGTGCTTCAAAGACCAATTGTTATAAAGCATTGCATAGCAATTACAACTGAGTTTAACTAAATCATGACCCAAGTTAAGCTAAATGTCAATTAAGTATACTAATCGTAACAATGGTGAGTTTGATTTGATTGTTTGTGCTACAAACCTTTAATTTGATCGTAACTGTAGGTTTGACGGAGTGAGTGTGATGGGGAAATGAAGGCGATGAAGCCTAAATCAATCATTTGGTCACCATCGCCATTGAAGGTAACATCCATTTGACAATTAATAATACATGGGGACATCGAATGTATAGCGTGATAAAATACTTTCGCTTTAACTTGAAAGTAACCCTATATTGAGTTTGATTCGTTGCAAATTTTGTCTATAAAACTCGTTTCAGTCGTAATCAAATTTCCCAAGTTTGAATTCCGCTCTAATATGTATAATTGTATAGGAATATTTCACGTGGTCAAGTTTAATTTAGCTTTTCAAGTTTAGATATTGAATGATCTGATGGGCAAAATATGCTCATCAATTTTTCAAGTTTAACTTCATATATCGTTTTGGTAGGATGGCCACTACGAACTTCTAAAGTGATGGTAATAGTTTTGAGTTTAACTTAATATAATTATTTTACTATAATAAAATGGTAATTAAGATCGACATGTATCATCATCACATTTCACATCTTTAAAATTTTTCAGTTTCTTTCTTTTATTAATATCTCATTAATCAATTACTATAAATAAATTAAAAATGTCTTTTATTAATTATTTTTCTAAGTAAACACTTTTATAAAATGAAATATACTTCTAAAACATCAAACCTTTTCAAAAATATAAAATATTTTAAAATTGATGTTTTTTGGTGAATTTTATATATAAAAAAATAAATAAAAGGGAGTTATAATAAGTTTTAATATTTTTCTTTTTTACAAGTGTTTGCTTTCATACAAGATTTTTTTTTCTTTTGGAAACAAATTAGAAAAATTAAAAAAAGTAGATATCATTGTTTTAAAATTTATAGTCTGTACTTATATATAATTTTAATTATGTTTTATATTAAAATATCATTTTATAACTAATAAATTTTTTCCTATTTCATATTTTATTTTTTCAACACGTGTAATGCACGGATTTACTAAAGCTAATATGTTTTAAATGAGTTAGAGATTTTATCATAGTGCGTATTTGAGTAATGAATTTCCACTCGAATAGTGTGAGTTACTAGAGTGACTAGACTTACAGTATTTATTGATATTTTAAAAGAAAAATATTAATTTTTTCATTTGAGTGTAGATAAAAGATAAACAAATATGAGGTAGGGGTTGGTCTAATGGCAAAACAATATAAATTAAAGTAACGAAGCTCTAATCGAGATCAAAATTTTGAGCACAAATTATCAGGGGTGGTCATTCGGGTTTTTTAATCGGGTTTCGGGTTCTTCGGGTTGGGTTCTTCGGAATTTTAAGTGTAGAAAATCAACCCGAAGACCAAACCAAATAAGCAACATTTAATCAGTTTTCGGGTTTTGATATTTGGGTTACTCGGGTCGTGTTAATAGGTAATCGGGTTAGACTAAATCATTAAGCTTTAGATTATTTGCTATCTCAAATGTTTGTGTAAACAATATATATAGGATCACAATGCATGTATGAAATTTAACATGTGTTATCAATATATAATTTTATTAATTATCTTGATCGGAAATTCTTGACATATTTACATTCACTTTATTATGCATATTTAAATATTAAATGACATTATATATTAATTATCCTTAAAGTTTATATAAAAAATTTGAACCACACCAATATAATATAAAGGTTAGAAAATCATCTTTTCAAATCTTGTAAATGGTAGCATAATACACACATATATAAATCTTGGAATTTTATAAAAACTAATATTCGGGTTAATCGGATTGACCCGAATCTTACAAACTCAACCCAAAGACCAAACCATTTATATAAAAATCGGGTTCGGGTTTGTGTAATAATCGAGTTGGGTTGATCGGGTTAGTTTTTAATTGAGTTCGGGTTGATTTTGTTCGGGTTTTGATATTCGGGTTCGGGTAAAAAACACACTCCTACAAATTATAATGAATTAATGTAAAATAATGTGATGTAAAGTTAACAATATGTTCTATGGGTTGCGTTCTAGAAACAAATTATAAGTATTAAAGAGAAGTCAACTTTCTTATATTTTGAGTTTAGATCACATAAATTTAAAACGTTTATAATTATAATATATATTAAATTTTTTAGTTGGTTGCTACAATAACTAGTTCACGGGTATTTATAATTTTAATCAGTTTTACACATGTCCATCTCTTTGTTTTCATCTTTAAATCTTGTTAATTATTAAACTCAAAAATAATTTGGAATTTGAGTTGTTCACTTGTTATTATTATAAAAAAAGTACAAAGGACTTTATCATAGCAATTCAAAAGTTTGGTTTGTTATTTTTCCTTGATTATACGTGATATATACAATTTAGCTTTCTTTTCATGTTATATGTTCATGTAATTATATTTTATAGGGACGAGTTGAAATAAGAATCCATCATAACTGTCATAACCATTTTAACTCACTCTCAATTATCGATTATAATCTACAAACTTTAATCTAATAGCATTCACAGTTAGGGCTGTATAAAAAGTTTGTGCTCACTCGAGAAAAGCTTGAAAAAAGCTCAGCTAAAAAAACTCGTATCTAAACGAGCCGGCTTGGGTCGGCTCGAATTCTAAACGAGTCGAACTCGATCCAGGGTTAGCTCGGCTCGTGGCTTGATTCGTTAGCTCGGCTCGTGACTCAGTGCATAAAATATATGTATATATAGTATAATAATAATAATTATTATTATTATTACTACTACTATTACTATGATTATTATTTTTATATTAGGATTTTAAAAAGATTTTCTTAAAATAAAAATGGATTTTCTAGAAACATTAAGTATTTTGTTTAAAAAAATATATAACTTGATAGTAAATTGTTTATACTAATAATAATGATCTTTTATTCCCCTAATTATGGAGTACGCAACAAAAAGTAAAATTCTTAATATATATTTTTGTGTTTTCATATAAACTAATGTGAAAAAATAAAAAAAGTTTAATCAAGCCGGCTCGAACGAGCCACGAGTTGGCTCGAGCTTTTCACGAGCCGAACTCGAGCAGGTGTTTTGAGCTTGTTAAAATTTTCGAGCTGGCTCGATTCGGTTCGATAAGCTTCGAGCTCAAGCTCAAACCCATCCTAGCTCGGCCCGGCTCGATTTGTTTACTATTCACGTAAGTTCCCTATTTTTATGTGAGTGTGCGCTCTATACATTAAGAGATGGTTGTTAATGGTTGTGAGTGAAGGATGAGGAATATTTATGGGGTTGTACCGTGATTCCTCATATTTGGGAAAATATGAGGAATTACGGTACAAACCCTATAAAGTTTTTAATGTTTTTAAAAGTGGTTGTCAGTAAAAAAAGGGAGGAAATATAATGTAAAAAATATTAAAATGTATTATTTAATTGAAAGATATAATAAAAATAATGTTTTAATGTAAATATGAGAATGAGGTTAGAAAAAATAGTGTGAATACTCTTTTGGCCCTAGTTTAAGTGTATTAAAATATTGCACAGATGATCTTTTAAATCTCTTGAAGGTTAAAATGAACGATTTATTTGTTGCATTGAGTGTTATGCTAGTCATGTTAACATCAACTTTTTATGTACATTTATATTTATAAGAGTAATTACACAAATGGTCCTTCTGGTAAGACCTATTTTCAAGTTTGGTTAATAAGTATCATTTATTACAAGTTTATCCATTAAGTATTTGTCTTGACCTCTCCCATGCCAACACCTTATCTTCTTCATCCTTTAGGGTTCGATTGCACCACCTACATGGAAGCCCTTCGTGAAGCCATAACCACCACACGTACACTAGATGTTTCCGACAATCGCCACCACCACACACATTCAATAGCTGGCCAGTGACATCATGAAGCGCACCTACACCTTCCTATCTCTATGCACCGTTAACCACCACCATTGCCAACCAAGTCAACCATCTTTCACTCGATGTTTGATGAATTTAATGTGATTCTATTGTTTTTCTCATTACCTGTAAGAATTGAACCATCTTTTTTGTTTCATTTTCCTTTGGCAGAGATGGTAAAATTAGGTTGAAGGTGGTGGTTGGAGTTGGAGGTTGGTACGGGGAGAAACATGGTTGGGAAGGGTGGAGGTGGTGGTGACTGATGGTGGTGAAGGTAGTGGTGGTGATGGTAGTGTGGTGATGGTAGTGGTGGTGATGGTAGTGGTGGTGATGGTAGTGGTGGTGATGGTAGTGGTGATGATGGTAGTGGTGGTGATGGTAGTGGTGGTGATGGTAGTGGTGGTGATGGTAGTGGTGGTGATGGTAGTGGTGGTGATGGTAGGTGCTAGCCGTGATGGTGGTGGTATATAAAGGAGATGGTGAGTTACTAAAATAAATATATATAATAGTAATATATATTTACTCATGTTTTATCTTTTACAATGGTAAAAAGGTAATTTCATATCCACTCAATGAAAAAAGTTAACACTCATCCACCAGAGACAATATTATTACAACATGTTATGCTTAGTGAGTAAACTTGTAATATATGATAGTTAGAGACCAAACTTGAAAACAAGATACCACATGGACCATTTGTGTAATTAACACTATTTTGTAAATAATTACAATAAAATATTGAAAAGATCGCCTAATAATTTGTGTATATTTAAGTTTATAATGACACCAGATTGTTTTTACACCAAATACTATATCTTTGTTAACAATATTAATGTAATGTAAGTGAAATATAATTTCAATTAGTTTTATCTTTTCCCGGTATGCGGGGGGAGTTCAATCGAGTTTCCCATACGTAACATTGTGTTACTTTGGCCATCATTTGTCTGATTCATCATAATTCATAAAATCAAAACACGATGGTGAAACTCAAAAACTAGACTTTAGTAGACAAACTCAAAAAATTAAATTTCATTGTTTCATTTAGTGGCCAAATCTAAGATTTATACTTTAGTGGTCAAAGTCAAACAAAAATATTGTTAACCAACCCCTAATATCCTAAACTTTAGTGGTCAAAGTCATGTGCTACGCGGGAGTTTGATAAATTTTCAACATGTAAGGTTGTGTTACTGGTTGTTATCCGTCCAGCTTGTTAGAAACCATAAAATCATAGTTTGGTGGTGAAATAGAAAAATATTAAACTTTAATAGTCAAACTTAAAGAAATGAAACATCATTGTAAATAGTTTAGTGGCCATACTTTAAGATCTTAAACTTTAGTGGCCAAAATCAAATACAAATCGATTGCCAACTCTAAAATCCTAAACTTTAATGGCAAACTTCAAATAACCAAAAGTTAAGGTTAAAAACAAAGATACTTAAAACTAATAAATTTAAAACATCAAAACCTTACTATTCATTTGGCTTTTAAATTAATTAAAAAGTAATTACATTCCCTTGTATTACTTAAATTAAGTGACAACGGTTAAATTACTTACATTGCATTAATTAACATCAAACATTGCAGTAGATTGCATCACATACATTACTTACGTTGTAAGTATCTTAGATACAGGAGCATAATAGAAAAAATGAAAACAAACATTAAACTTTGGAAAAATAATATAAAAAAGGTTACATGAATATGTAAACGTTCCATATCAACTTATATATTGCAGAGCAAATGCTCGAATTCTTATAAACATCATTTGTAATTGCCAAGTAAAAAGAAAAAAAAATTAAAATCATAATACAATACAATTTAATGAATAAATTAGAGTTGCATTTATAATAATGATATAAAATATCACAATACAAGGCACCATCATAGGTAACAAGGAACATAAACATAATCATACAAAATATCACCATACAAGGCACCATCATACATACATAACATTCATCATACATACGATCATACATAAGCATCAATCATATTTCATCATCAAGTCATATCATACGTCGCCCATCACATCATCTATGACTTCAAAACGTCAACTTACATAGCCCCCGGGACCTCCCAAGTCAAAGCCTACATTTTACTTTTTTCTCAAAAATCAAAAACATAATCTAAGTATTTGGGCGCATGGGCATTATATGCAGACGCATAGGGAACACTTAGGTGCATGGGGAACTTTCAGGCGAATGGACACTATTGGGGTGAATGGGCACTATTAGGGCGCATGGGCAACACTTAGTCATTCTGGGCAAATTCTAGGTGCATGGGCACTATGCAGGCGCATGAACACTTAGTAAATTTCAGCCTATTTTTAGGCGCATGGGGTTTGGGCGCATGGGAACACTTAGACAATTTATACCATTGGGCACATGGGCCACCATTTTAGTACATGGGCAGTCTATAACACACTTGAACATCATAATTCAATTCCCAATCATCACCTATCATGTTCTAAACTTAAATCATACATCCTAAGCCTTAAAAACACAACTACAACATCATCACAATCATAAACACACCCAAATCAAACCCCACCCGCAAAAACATACACATATAAGATACGGGTAAAAACCCATATTTATAAAAAGTTTCATACATGTATTTCCAGCCCCAAACAGTTTAAAACAAGTAAAAAGGGGGTCCTAGAACTCACCTTAGCAACCTTTGGTTATGCCCGTTTGCAAATTGAGTTCAACCGCCTAGAAACCTATCAAAAACACACCCGAACACACAAAAACACACATAAGCATATAACCGAGGCTAAGGCCAGTCAAGAACATCATAAAACCATGAAATCTTACCTTGAATTCGAACTTCTGCTCTTGCTTTCTCTCTCTCTAAAAAATCCGAATGATATGGTGTGAAGAGAGTGTGATGGGCGGCCATCACCTTTATTCACCAACTTTCAAAGTTTTTGTCTTTTAGATACTTTTAACCTTTCAACTTGGGTTTAAATTGCATTTCTTTCTTTTTCTTTATTTTTATTCTTTCTTTAATAACTTTAAATGAATAACCGGGTGTTACATCCCATAAATACTATTATATTTAAATAATAATTTACTTATTTTTGCAAATAAATTTAGTTAAAATTAATATATAAATGTCTACGCAAGCTAGTTTATCATAAAAGTTTTAAGAAGGGTTGAGTTTGATTCAACATATTTAAACTCTACTCAATTAAAGCTTTACTAAATTGATCAATCACAAGTAGCTAATTTGCACATGGTTTTAGTATATAAAACATAACATGGAAAGGTGGCAGAGTGGTGGGAAGGTGAAAAAATGATTAGAATGAGGCATATTTAACAACATAATTATGTAAATGATTTAATGATTGAGTCAACTTATCATTTTAACTTTTTTTCATTTTAAATCTAGATACCATTTAAATTATAGAAGGCACAAACCAATGTATATAACATTTTCAAATGAGAAGCACATTAAATCTAAGAACCATTAATAGGTACCTTGTCTAAGTCGCCAATGCCATTTTTTTATTTTATTAAACATGAGATGAAATATCTGTCATTACATATTTATAAAAAAACGTGTTTTCTGTTGGGATCAATGCTGTTTGCCAATTAAAAATTGATTCTAATTAATGTAATAAAGTTGTAGTGGAAAAACAACAACAATCAAACTGGCTAATAACATCATATTGATGCTTTGAATTTGTCGACAAGCTTTTATTAATCATTCGAGGATTACAATACAAGAACAAAGATGGTCAATTTTAACTAGAAACCCCTACACCATTGCACTTTCCCAGTTACAGATTCATTCACAAACGATGCATATGAAATGGTTGGTATGATTGCTAAGTATAGGAAAGTACAAGCTGTGATGCAATAGACATTCAAATTGATGGTGAAAGAAAACACTCCTAATCATCATGGTAGAAATTTCTTCAATTATTAATGAAATAACTTAAAATTCACCAAAGTACCAATCGACGTTAGCCATAAGTTATAGTCTGCTCAAATTGATTTTCACCTTAAAACTAGAATCATTGAAGAAATGGAAATTGAGAAGATAGGTAAGGTTAAAAAAGTGTAAGGAGCTTTTCTTAAATTTGTTTTTGTGGCCTTTGTAAGTTTTGGTGCAACATTTCCAATCTTTCTTTGCTAATTCTATTAAGAGAATATCTATTTACCGTATCAATATTAGGCAATTCATCTATCTATTGGATATCGTGTATCAGTTTTAACTTTTAAACATTTTAAGTTAAATTAACTTTGTTTTTAATGCGAAAGCGTTAATGCATATTACTTGATTCAAAATCAGTTTCCAAATAGGTATCTAATTACACACGATTAGACAATTAATTGAACACAACCATATGAGTTTTAAAGGTTATACATTTGACAATAAAAACAAAAAAAATGCACAGGATGGATGAAACAATGGTCTTTCTAGTGACACGAGCACAAACCAATACCATGTTTAGATGTAACGACGTAGGACGCGGATTGCAGTAGGTGGCCACAACGAGCAAATGGTGGCCGAGGAAGGTGCGCAAGGGAAGGGAAGGGAAGGGGTGGCACATGTTTTGAATTGTGTGGCCAGAGTTTCAACCTAATCCTATTTTTAATTACAATAATTACGTTCCACTCCATAGCTAATTAACATTTAATAGCCCTAGGCAATCAATAGTTTATTACCAACAATCCTTGTAATTTTACTAATTTCCATTTAATCAGTTAAACTCATAAACATTTAATTTGTAACCTTTAATCTTTAAACTGTTTAACCCTATGATTAATTAGTTATTTCATCATATAATTAACTAACAATTATTCCACTAAGTAATCAAATACCATTAGTTTAATCCATACTTCATGAACTATAATGTGTTACATCTAGACTTTAAAAAATTGTTGTTGGACAAACTGTAACTCTTGGATTGTACATCAATAGTAACATTGATATTATTGATGACGGGACATCTTATATCCAACAACCTCCCACTTGGACAATTGATTGACTAATTGCCTCGATGTAGAAAATGTTAAACGTTTAGCTAGATCTCATTGCCCCTACCATGATTTGATGTATTTGTAGTCACCAATTAATCCCTTGTGCTCAAGTAACTCTTTACTTAATTACTATAGCATTGATAAACTTATCTATTTATCCTTTTTCTATAGGACATATGTTGAACATAAGACATGAATCTCATTTCATTCTCTTAAATCGTTTACCATTCGTGTTCTCATCTCTGATTCAAAGTGGTCTAACAAAGAACTCTTAGTTTGAGAATGGCCATGCATTTACACCAATTCAAATTTACAAGGGTGCCATGATTTCCAACTCTTATACTTGTAGGAGTACATAATTTATGCAGGATCGGTTTTGTCACTTAACATTTGTTTTTTCTCTCAAACTCACTTAAGTTACACTCAAATCAGATGAAGCAGAGTCTATTCTAAGAGTTGATGGTAATATAATAAGTAACAAAGAACACAAAGATAATTTTCAAGGTACTTGCATATATTGCTTCTCAACTCAAAGTGTTACAAGACTCTTACAAGCATGATGTTATGAGTTACAATGAGAACCTATATATAATACTACCTACAGCCGGATATACTTTGATACCAGCTGGAATCCTTTAACTAAAGCAAATACTACAAAGCTATAGTTTAAGGTATCTTAGATAAAGTCTTATCTAAGATATGATAGTCATGACATGTCTATGACTTACCTTTTGTCACCAACTAAAGTTGGTAACTTGTACTAACATAAAAAGGTGAACGGTGGAATAAAGTATGGCTAACTACATGGCCTTTTGGGAAAACACCATGTAGTATCAGAGGTCTGCAGCGGAGTGTCAGAGACCATACTTATGTCCACTGGTTCATAGCAGTGTCTTCCGAAGGTTAAATGGCTTTGGAAGAACAAGTACTTCCGAAGCCACTTATACTTTGGAAGAGGCTACTTCTTCTGAGGCTTGATGGACTTCTTCTGTTCTTCATACTTTGGAAGTTCACTTATGTTCTATTCTTCTAAGACTTGATCTTCAGGAAGTGAGCACTTTGTCTTCAGAAGTAGAGTTTGTCTTCGGAAGTAAAACTGTTACATTGTCTTCGGAAGAACTCTATTTCCTTCGGAAGTACCATACTTAGCTTCAGAAGTTCTTTGTAAGTTGCACCAAAATTTTTCTAAATGATTTGGTTTTGGTTGCACCAGCCTTCCTCTTGATCCAACAAATTCCCCCTAGGCTGATGCTACCAAAACCTCACTTGTTTCTGCTTCTCAAAGCTTTCAGCTCCAAGAAAAGCAGATATTTTATCTGTTTCTTTGTTCTTCCCAAAAGTGGTGCTGAGAAGCTTGTACAAATCATTAGTTGACAGGAACTCCAGTCTGTCACCCTAAATGATATGTACCCTCTGTTGTGTCCTCTGAAAAGAGTTAGTTGATGAGAGCTGTAGTCATACTCCCATCTAACTATAGGTTCCAATTCAGGGCCTTTCACCATCTGTAGAAAAGCGGTGCTTTTAGTGGTTGACCTTTCCTTGTCTTCCTTCTCTCTTAGTTTCAACACTTCTTTAATCCTTGCCTTTGTGGTAAGCTCAGCAAGATGAAGGCTACTAAGATGACTTTTGATATGAGCAGCAGTTTCGGAGTTAGAGGGATTGGAGAATGGTTTCTCTGCTAACTCAGCAATGTCGAATCTGCTGAAGTGTAGCAGAGAGGAGGCATTCAGCCTATTACTTTCTCCATTCTCTTTCTCCACAACAAAGTTGCGACAAGCTTCATCGAACCTCCACTGGATGATTTTCTTTCTAGAAACAAGAGGCAAACTAGGGATCTTGTCTTCTTTCTTTGTGTACAGCAGAGTCACCAGCCTTCTTCTTAGTTTCTTCTCTTCATCGTTTAAGGAGTTAGAGTTGAGACCAAGAAGTCTAGCAGCATGGTCCAGTGTTCCTCTGGGCAAATCAAGAAATTTATCTCTTGTGAAGGAACATGAAGATCCATCAACATAAGTCAGTTTGACAGAGTCTTCTTCACAAGAGATGTCGCTCAAGGTTATGCAGTTTGAGAGCTTTGTCTTGATTGCCTTGAATTCCTTTAGGGAGAGATGTTTAGAAGGCTGAGGGGATGGTTTGGAAGGTTGTTGGGTAGGTTATGGTGCAGTGGTTCTGGAAAGTGTTTTGGGTTGAAGGATGGGTAGTTTAGGTGGTTGAGGTGAGGAAGTGGATATGGATGGTCGTGTAGGTTCAGGTGGATAGGGTTCAGTTTAGGTGGCTGGGGTTGAGTGGTTGGCTTGAAGATCATCCCCTGTACCCTTCTATACATCTCTTTCCTTTTGCCCAAACGAATGTCAGCCTTAATTTCACTAACAGTTCACTAAAGTGGCTTTTCAGACATGGGTCCCACCTGCCTGCCAGAGAAGCCGTGAGCCCAGAGATAGTCTTTCATCCAGGCTTTCTCACATATCTTCTTGGTCGCAGTGACCCTAGCTTCTTCTTCCTTCTTCTTCTTCTCCTTCAACTTCTCTCTTGCAGTTTTCTTTCTCTCCTTCTCCAGTAGATCCTGCTCTTTGTTGAAGAGCCAAAGGATTGTTTCATCATTGTGTGGAGATAGTTTTTGAAGAGAGAAACCTCGGGAGGTTAGGAGAGCTATCTTTTCCCTCCGGAGCTGCATGTCAGCTTCCCTTTTTTCTCTTTCCTTTTCTTCCTCTAAGGCCAACTGTGCTGCTTCCTTCTGTTGTTCATTCTACAGCCTGGTTTCCTTTTCTAGCTCTACCAACTCCTCTAATGGTAGCATGAGTATGTCTTCATTAGCAGCTCCAAGCTTGATGAGTTGATCAATGATCTTTACCCTCTTCTTATTGCTGATTGCCTCCTGGTTGGCTGCAACTGCTTTGGAACTAGCAGCTAACAACTTCCCAGTTAGAAGTCTGCCTTTTCTTTTAAGCTTTTCAATACTTTCCTCCTCCTAAAGCTCTTCCGCAGTCATTTTCTTCTTTCCTTTATCATCCTTTGAAGTGCTTGATTTTGGTGGTTCTTTGAGAGAGTATTTAGATTGTGAGAGAGGTAGTGAAGGTGTCTGAGCTAGAGGTTGATTGAGAAAGTCCTCACTATTCACCTTAGATGCCAGCTCTAGAATTGCATCTGTGATGATTAGATCCTCGGATAGCGAGAACAATCCTTCCGCAGCTTCCATTTCAACTTTGGAAGACTCAGCTTGTTCTTGTCTTACCCATAGATCTATGACTTCGCTGGGCTAGCAATAGTTAATGATTGTACATATAACGCCATAACATGGTAACCACAAAAGTTCAACTAACCACAACTCTACATGATGAATTGCCATAAAGTTTACAAGTCTCAAATGAGTTTACAAGTGCAATGATAATAAGTTAACATGTTTCACCCCAAAGTGTGAAAATAAGCAAAAAGGGGTATGGAAATACTCACTTGATATATACAAGGTGACGATAAGAATTTAAACGAGGTTCCAACGGTTTCTTTTACAAGGTACCTAGATGTATAGATTCCAATATTAAGTTCGATAATAAAATTACCCATGAGACGTGAACTAGGGTTTCAATTATAATTTGGGGGTTTAAATAATGAATTTTTTTTGGTTTAATACAGATGATATAAATCAATTAAGTTCAAGAATACTTTAGAAAATATCACAACAATTTAAGTTATTGATTTAATAAAAATTAAGTATAATATGTGAAAAGAAATTAATTTAATAATTAACTATTTAAAACTTGATAAAGATAATTAATTGCATACTTATTAAATGCTATAAAATTCTTTAAAATCATTTTATAGAGTTTTAAACTTTTTAAATGATTTATTATAAAAGTCTAAAATAAAAGTAAAGTTTAATATTTAATATCAAGCCGTTATATGATTTATTATCAAGCCTTTAAAATAGCATATATAGAAAGTGATATTGTTTTATAAGTTTAAAAAGAACTCAAATAAAACTTTAAAGAATAACATTAGTAACTAGTTATATAACATGTTAAATGTATAAATGAATAATTAATTATTTAAATAACTATTAAAATAACTATTTCAATAATTATTCATTTAAAACATGTAGACTTGTAATATTTTAAATAATTTACATATGACCATAATAGATTATAATAATTAATAATGTTTTTTTATATAATCCTTGTTATCCATAAATAAGTAGTTAAATTTAAAATCATAAGTTTTTTTTAAACCTTTAAAATAAATTCTGAAATATTTTAGTTAACAAATTAATTTTATTTTAATTTATTAATATAATATTATTTTTTAATTAGAAGTATAGCAAAACAATTAAATAAAAAAAAAGATTTGGCAGAGGCCCGGTTCGAACCGGGACCTCATGCCTTTGATGACCGCTCATTACCAACCGGGCTAAAGCCCAAGTGTGGTCAAATTTCTCTTTAAATTCTTTTAAACATTAATTACTTATTTCCCCCAAATCTTCACGAACCCTAATTCGATTATGATCCAATTGACCATCCAAACAACGTTGTTACCGAAATCATTCATGGGGTTTTGATGTTCACATAAAACCGAGTATATGATGAGGTTTAATTACCTAATTTGAATCGAAAAGGTGCCTGATCACGTTGTTAGATGTCGCGCCTGATGTGATAAAGATTAGTGATGCATACATCGATGATAATCAAATTAAGTTCGTACGATGCTTTGGATGATGATGATAGTTGAAAGCCCTCGATAAATTTTCATTGAGATTGGCCACAGGAAGGTGATCGACCTAGTTGCAGATCGTGATGAGAATAAGCTTTGAATTCGATGAGATAGCATTCTATAAGTCAAATTGAGTTCGTTTATGGATGAAACGGATTAGATAGGTTTTTTACCCTCGATTATATGTTGTCAATTACTACCGGTTCACATCAAACGGGTACCACGTTTAATCGGAGGTTACGGTTTTAATTTGATGTTGAATTACAGCCGTTATAACTCAATTGATTCGATGATTAAACTCTGAATGATTACAGAAACGTTATGTGTTGCTGAATCTGATCGATTTCGCACATGTTCTTGCTGTAACCGATTGTGTGTTGAATTGAGTTGCGGTTTCATTTGGTCAAGTCTTTAGGTCGGTTTTAAGCGAATTAAAAGAGATTACCTGATCGAAACCAGGCCGCGAGAGGTTTAGAACGGTTTAATTGTGCTTTATTCGACATTTTGGGTGTTTTGGTGGTCGCCGGAGGCGGTGACCGGAGACAGAGGGCCGAAGGGGGGGTGTCAATGGTGGTTTGGGTTATGTTAATTGAAGTTTCATATTTGGTCCCTGTAATTTTAAAGTTTGTTATATTATGTTAGAACTTTAAATTCAAGTTTCCAAAATAACATAAATACCCCCGAACTTAGTTTAACTAATTTGTTAGTTTCCAAGCTTTCATAAAATTATTAACATTATTAATATCGTTATTATTATTGTTATTATTATTACAATTTTTAGCTTTATTATCACTTAAATTTTATAATAATAAGCAAACATTATAACACTTATAATGTTATTATTTTTATATTAATTTGTTAATCACCAAATTAATTATTAAGTATAACAAACCCCAAAGTTTCAAAATGGCATAACAGGCCCTTTTAAGATTTTAACAAAGTTAACTTCTAAGTTAACAAAATTAAGAGATGTCACAGTCTCCCCAACTTAAAAGAATTTCGTCCCGAAATTAAAAATGAACTTAGATGAACAAAGGAATTATAATGAAAGGTAAATGTACAACGGCCAGTGATAGACGTTTGATTACCGATGGAATCTTACCAGATTCTTAACATAATAAACGCGAGACATTTTGTGATGAAACGTTGGAAAACGATGACGAGTTACCGTGGTATGTTAGACTTATAAGCCATAATTTCTAGAATATAGTTTCGTAGTAAAGCGATGTATTGAAATCAATAAAAGACCACAATTGTAAGAAAGGTTAACCGTCAGGATTTAAGTATCCCACAAGTCACTATATGAAACAATCTTTACGCACAACTTGTGAATATGTATCTATCCTTTGACCAATCATCGGTCTAAGAATAATATGATAAGTTCACGATGATGGTTAGGAACATTATTAAAAGCAGAAAATGAATTGATCATCCAAATTAATGATCGATGTTTAACGACATACCACGATATACGACTATTTGAGATAGATACAAGCCAATTTCTCGACCCGTTAACCCACATGAGTCAATATAAAATTAGTTAATCGGTCTATAATGCATCATTGTCATCATGGCGTCTAAGATAAGAGGCACTTAGTGATGAAACGTTAAAGAGGAGATTCATAGGAACACGAATGTTAGGCTTTGTCATATGTAAAGGTAAGACACTTGGACACATACCAAGTTATGTCTTCTCTTTTATGCCAAATCCATGACTACAAATTACGAAATTTTATGAACCTCCACGTCACAATGTAAGTAATAACGAGTCTCGTTAGTCAAAACCAAGATAGAGTTTTAAAGATTTCCAAGGTTAAGGGTTCAAAAGTGATTCAAAGAGTAACGCAAACAATAAGACATGCATTTGTAACCATGTTTTGCAAGGTAACAAATTTCCAAATATAGATTGCATACGTAGTTCATCAAACCCATAAGTACAGTCGAGAACATTCGTATGACTAGAAAGACATAACCACAAGTTGATAATGTCTTTATTTAGTAGAAAGATTGTTTAAGAAGACTACCATCACACAATCATGTGTTGATGATATCTCAAAATGAAAGTTGATAAGTAGGGAATAAATGGTTCGATATAGCTAGATCAAATCAAAACATAAGGATAAAGGAAAATAAATCAATTTAAGATTTTAAATTCTCCAAGCTTGGAATCAAAATCAACCTAGAGCGATCAGGTCTCCTTTCAAGTTCAGAGATCATGCTTTGGCTTGATAGGTCGAAACACTAACATTGTTTCACCCTACAAGTTAGTACATGTTTCTCGTCACTTGATTACAAACTTAGTAAGTTGGAGATCAAGAAATGAGAATAGTCATCAAGGTGTGGTTTTCACTCCTAACTTGATGGTGTATTCTCAAGGTATGACCACTAACTTACCAATAAAAAAAAATAAAATAAAATAAAATTCGATCCCAACTCCTTGTTGAGAATCCACAGAAATAAGACGAGGTAACTCACCATTAAGGTAAGGGAAATCACTCCTATCTTAACAGTAAATTTTTACAAAAAAAAAAAACAAAATATAACAAGATGGACTTCTTCATCAAAATCCAGAATTCACTCCTACTTTGATGAAGTCGTCTCATTTGAATAAATACAATTCATAAGGATGATATTATCATCAAGGTATGGAATTCACGCCTATCTTAATGATTGAATTTTATAATAGCGAGAAAACAATCGAAGATTGACATTTGTCACCAAAGTACGGGTTTCAATCCTATTTTGGTGAGATCATGTCATTTGTGAAATGCCATTCCAAAGAAAATAATTGAAGTCAATCCTCGAGGTAAGGAAATCACCCCGATCCAGAGGATGAAATTTTATAAATCACAATTGGAAACCATTTATCGAAACAAATAGAGAATCATCAAAGTAAGGGAATCACCCCTGTTTTGATGAGTTAGAATCATTTAAGAGATACGAGTGTTCTTAGTCATAGGTTGGCTTGCAAACACTTGCATCTCCCACGGCGCAGACGGTACGAAGTTTGACTTAACGACGAAAGGACAATAATATCAATTAAAAAAATTCGGAAAATTTCAAGTTACATCAATGTAACAAAAGGAAAAATCATGCTTATAAGCTTAAGATCAAAGTTCGAGATAGCAGAATTTGTTATGATGGTGTTCAAATCTTGAATAATTTAAATCAGGAAGGCAAAATCAAGGACAAGAATGATTCAACATCCTAATGAGATGTGAACATTCGATTCACAATCGAAGGGAGTACATGGACTTCTCAAAATATGAGATCAGCCATAACCTTATTAAAGACATGCGTACTTATAAGCGATCACTCATCTTAAGGGTTTCGAGTCAAGTAAATGGATCCAATGATCGAGTCAAATCACCATTTACACTTTGCCTGAACAAAGTATCCCGAGATGTAGGAATTCCACCTATAGCATTTCATGTTCTTAGTTATGGGACACATCCTTAAGAAGACTTGAGAACCATAAGTAATGATTTAAATTTTTGAAGGCCATTCGGTTTAGATTCCCAATATCTTTGGATATATTAAGATCCAGGTACACGTTGGTCAAAGTGTGAAGATAGTTACATAAGGCGCACAACGTATAACGTTGTTTAAACGTAGGAATCGAGGAGTAATACGAGTTCAATATTAACGGGAACATTCTGTAAGATAGGAATGAGAAGATTTTAGAATTTCGATGATAAACCAGTCCAAGGAATCAAAGATTTTCGATATTCTAAATATAAACCGGATGGTTCCATTTGGTATCGCATTGCCATTTGGAAACGTTGACACGTCAAGGTAAATTGACCCATTTGCCTTAGAAACTTGTGTATGTTGACCATAGTTTATCACTCATCCCAGAAATCCCCAGGTAAGCATAACTGGTCTCACAATGAGATTTATACGATATGCTTGCCTTAGCCTGAAGGCCTTTTGCCAGGAAATCCAGAATACAGGTGTCTATGTGTCACACAAATTTCTTTGGTTTATGAAATCAAAACCTTGATGAGATTTTCATAGATTAGACATAGAGTCTAAGGAATTGAACCATGACGATAGGTGTAGATTCCACATGTCGTTAAGATTAGGTTTAGGAAGTTCATTTGTCGGGGAGAATCAAAGAGTTAAATTAAGTTTAGGGAGACAAGTAACTAAGTTTAAGCATACATAAGGCAATCCTATGCTAAGGCATCAAATTGCACAAAAGGCATAGCGTTATGTAGCATGCAAACAACATGTAAGCACAAAGGTATAAGGATCTTTCTATAAGGTTCATGCAACTATAGTCTAGGTCACCATTTCTAATAACCTAAATCTCTATAGTTATGGGCTCTGATACCAATCTGTCACACCCCAACCTTGACGGCGGAAACGTCGAGATGTGAGGGTTACGATTGTTCACAGCCACATAACGCTATTTATTAAATCCAAATATATTAATCATAAGATTCAATTATGACATTACAAGCAAAAGTTTCAACAAGAATACATCATGTACAAATGCTACAAATAACATGATCATCCATTTTATCTCTAGGTCCAATCCTAGGTGTGGTAAGCTTCAAAGAGTAGAACACAAACTTGAGGTATTCCTGAAACATGTTAAAAATAAAAGGTCAACATAAAAATGTTGGTGTGCATTCCATAGTTTTCAACACATAAGTATATAAAAGATGGCAATTCAAGTCATAAGTTAGTGAATAAAGTGATTAGGGATGTTATGAACAATGCAACAATCAAACCTCGACAAAAGTTTTACAAGTCTCAAACGTTAAAAGTATATACGATCAGCTAAGTGTACTTGGATCAACCAAGCAGGCTTGTCTTACCCATAGATCTATGACTTCGCTGGGCTAGCAATAGTTAATGATTGTACATATAACGCCATAACATGGTAACCACAAAAGTTCACCTAACCACAACTCTACATGATGAATTGCCATAAAGTTTACAAGTCTCAAATTAGTTTACAAGTGCAATGATAATAAGTTAACATGTTTCACCCCAAAGTGTGAAAATAAGCAAAAAGGGGTATGGAAATACTCACTTGATATATACAAGGTGACGATAAGAATTTAAACGAGGTTCCAACGGTTTCTTTTACAAGGTACCTAGATGTATAGATTCCAATATTAAGTTCGATAATAAAATTACCCATGAGACGTGAACTAGGGTTTCAATTGTAATTTGGGGGTTTAAATAATGAATTGTTTTTGGTTTAATACAGATGATATAAATCAATTAAGTTCAAGAATACTTTAGAAAATATCACAACAATTTAAGTTATTGATTTAATAAAAATTAAGTATAATATGTGAAAAGAAATTAATTTAATAATTAACTATTTAAAACTTGATAAAGATAATTAATTGCATACTTATTAAATGCTATAAAATTCTTTAAAATCATTTTATAGAGTTTTAAACTTTTTAAATGATTTATTATAAAAGTCTAAAATAAAAGTAAAGTTTAATATTTAATATCAAGCCGTTATATGATTTATTATCAAGCCTTTAAAATAGCATATATAGAAAGTGATATTGTTTTATAAGTTTAAAAAGAACTCAAATAAAATTTTAAAGAATAACATTAGTAACTAGTTATATAACATGTTAAATGTATAAATGAATAATTAATTATTTAAATAACTATTAAAATAACAATTTCAATAATTATTCATTTAAAACATGTAGACTTGTAATGTTTTAAATAATTTACATATGACCATAATAGATTTATAATAATTAATAATGTTTTTTTATATAATCCTTGTTATCCATAAATAAGTAGTTAAATTTAAAATCATAAGTTTTTTTTAAACCTTTAAAATAAATTCTGAAATATTTTAGTTAACAAATTAATTTTATTTTAATTTATTAATATAATATTATTTTTTTTAATTAGAAGTATAGCAAAACAATTAAATAAAAAAAAAGATTTGGCAGAGGCCCGGTTCGAACCCGGGACCTCATGCCTTTGATGACCGCTCATTACCAACCGGGCTAAAGCCCAAGTGTGGTCAAATTCCTCTTTAAATTCTTTTAAACATTAATTACTTATTTCCCCCAAATCTTCACGAACCCTTATTCGATTATGATCCAATTGACCATCCAAACAACGTTGTTACCGAAATCATTCATGGGGTTTTGATGTTCACATAAAACCGAGTATATGATGAGGTTTAATTATGTAATTTGAATCAAAAAGGTGCATGATCACGTTGTTAGATGTCGCGCCTGATGTGATAAAGATTAGTGATGCATACATCGATGATAATCAAATTAAGTTCGTACGATGCTTTGGATGATGATGATAGTTGAAAGCCCTCGATAAATTTTCATTGAGATTGGCCACAGGAAGGTGATCAACCTAGTTGCAGATCGTGATGAGAATAAGCTTTGAATTCGATGAGATAGCATTCTATAAGTCAAATTGAGTTCGTTTATGGATGAAACGGATTAGATAGGTTGTTTACCCTCGATTATATGTTGTCAATTACTACCGGTTCACATCAAACGGGTACCACGTTTAATCGGAGGTTACGGTTTTAATTTGATGTTGAATTACAGCCGTTATAACTCAATTGATTCGATGATTAAACTCTGAATGATTACAGAAACGTTATGTGTTGCTGAATCTGATCGATTTCGCACATGTTCTTGCTGTAACCGATTGTGTGTTGAATTGAGTTGCGGTTTCATTTGGTCAAGTCTTTAAGGTCGGTTTTAAGCGAATTAAAAGAGATTACCTGATCGAAACCAGGCCGCGAGAGGTTTAGAACGGTTTAATTGTGCTTTATTCGACATTTTGGGTGTTTTGGTGGTCGCCGGAGGCGGTGACCGGAGACAGAGGGCCGAAGGGGGGGTGTCAACGGTTGTTTGGGTTATGTTAATTGAAGTTTCATATTTGGTCCCTGTAATTTTATAGTTTGTTATATTATGTTAGAACTTTAAATTCAAGTTTCCAAAATAACATAAATACCCCCGAACTTAGTTTAACTAATTTGTTAGTTTCCAAGCTTTCATAAAATTATTAACATTATTAATATCGTTATTATTATTGTTATTATACAATTTTTAGCTTTATTATCACTTAAATTTTATAATAATAAGCAAACATTATAACACTTATAATGTTATTATTTTTATATTAATTTGTTAATCACCAAATTAATTATTAAGTATAACAAACCCCAAAGTTTCAAAATGGCATAACAGGCCCTTTTAAGATTTTAACAAAGTTAACTTCTAAGTTAACAAAATTAAGAGATGTCACACTCACAACTGGTCAATCATTGCACATAAAACATATAATTACATTTAACCTTCATAAAACATCACAACGGAATATTAAAATAACTTTTCATTTCATTATAAATGCTTTTGAAAGTTAATACAATCATTCATTTCAAAACATCATTCATTCGCATTACAATGCAAAAACATTAAACAGAAGAATGCCATCCAAAAGAGCCAAGTAGCCGCCCCGTGCCATCCTCAGCAACTTTACCTGGCAACTGAAAAATGCATAAAAAGTCAGTGTTGCTGAGTGAGTTCTAGTTTTAATATAAAACATACTTTATCTTTCCTTTGAAATCGTTCTTTACAATCGTACGTGATCATGCATAATACATACACATAGATAATGTCATAATTATCTTCATCATTCATTCATTAACTTTTATTCATACGTTCATCTTTACTTCTTTACATTCCATCCAAAACCATGAACTTTACCCCACCATCATGCATAAAGCGGGTACTGGGTCGGGGTTTATCATAGACCCCCCGTCATGGCGCACAACAGCCTGGCCATAGTACCTAGGGTAAGTTTAGGTGTACCATTGTCATGTGTTATAGCCCACTATCATGCATAAAGATGGTACTGGGCCAAGGTCTATCATAGACCCCCCGTCATGGCACACAGCAGCCTGACCACAGCACCTAGGGTAAGCGACAAAGGTTCTATACAAATGGTCGGTCACAAAGATGGACCTCGGTGTGCATCCTTCTGGGGTAGCTAACCCGCACACCGTTGAACTAACACCCTTCATTGGGCGTGTTTCCACATACAAGGTTTCCAAGACTTACTTTACTTTCCTTCATTCATTAATGCATGCATTCTTTCATTACGTTCCTCTTTTCATTATCTTTCACTTTATGTTACATAATACTTTCATTTCATTCATTAACGTTCAAGGTAAAGCCACGGGAAAATAATTATACAAAATAAGGAAAATCAACATAAACATACAACATCACCATACAAGGCATCATCATACAGGGCATCATCATACATACATAACATACATCAAACATACCATCATGCAATAAGCATCAACCATACATCATATCATCATCATACAATGCCCATCACATCATCTATAACCTCAAAACTCAACTTAAATGAACCCTCGGGAACCTCCCAAGTCAAAGCCTAGATCTACACTTTTTCCCCAAAAAGTCAAAATATATTCTAAGTGTTCATCCGCATTTCCTCTTTTTCCCCAGAAAGATGATGGTTGAATTGATGCACCAACAAAGGAAAGCAACCCCTATCTTCTGTGACAACCAATCCGCAATCTTCTTGGGCAAGAATCAAGCTTTTCACAACCGCACAAAGCATATAAGTATCAAGTATCATTTTATTCGCTCACTAATTGATGAGGAACAGGTGGAGCTAAAACAAGTGGACTCTTGTGATCAGGTTGCAGACATACTCACAAAGGCACTCGGAGCTGAACAATTTTGTTACCTATGAGAGAGATTAGGAGTCACAACTATTTGAATTACGGGGGGATGTTGAAGTAATTCTAATAGTCTACTTATTTATTTATGTGTGTTATGGTTGTTTATGTGCATATATGCATGCATGGTGTCTTTGTTTATCTTTTATTTCAATTAAGGCAGTTACTACCATGATGTGTCCATGTAGTAGTGGGGTAGGATGTGATCTTTAATAGGTCATATTCTGTTGGAGCTGTAAAAGATAGTCTATATTATCATCACAGTGAAAGTCAACAAAAGTCAACGTCACGGTCAAAGTCAACAAAAGTCAAACCTGACACGTTCGAGACGAGGAACCAAGATGAGACGTTGAAGATTTAAATGACTAAGAGTTTTATTGTAATAAATATATTTGTGTGAACAAAATATATTTTGTCTTGTTTTTAGTCATTTTTATGCTTTATATGATTTTGTATTAATTAGCCTAAGTCTAGGGGGTTAAGTGCAATTAGTGAATATTAGTCTAGACTATAAATAGGTTAATTGTCATTAGTGTTTGTTAATAATTGCATGACCAATAGATTGAGGGATTTACTTGTAAACACATTATTTGCAATCAATAGAGATCAAAGGGGTTTTGATTGTGATTATCATATTTTGATCTAATTCTTCATGATTTGATTCAAGTTTGTTCATCCTGGAGTTACATGTTCTCTTTTGTTTGTTTTGATCGTGGGTTGGTATTAAGACTTTAAAGTCATTTTTTGCTTAGTAATATGTGTGGTTGAAAGGTGTGTTGAAGAAACCTTTTTTTCTATGTACGATTACATAGAGTGTGTGAGGCATAATCTGTTTCTGATCCAACAATAAGCTGCAAGTCTTCCTGCTCAACAAATTAATTAACCTAACCCCTCGCGCTACTCGTGCGATTTACTCGTAAAAGCACTCGCGGACGACAAAACGAGCCGTGTTCTTTTCTTGCATAACTTTCTACATGAAACTTTAACCCCACACCCGAATACCCGTGATACGATATCACAATGAAAAATGGCGATGTAACACGCCTATAATGATCGTGCGCTGCAACCTAAGGTTGTGTGCTAGGGAGCCATGGAAAATTATTAGAATTTTGCTCCTTTTATAACTCATTAATTGTGTTTTTGTATGCCTTTTAAAACCTCAACTAATCTTCTATTTATGATCACTTATAACATCATAATGATCCTTTTATGGGCTTACTTTTAGTTATGTTAAACTTATTTAATTAGAGCATTTAGGATTATTGGTAATTATAAACGTTTTCAGAAATCTCATGTATTGAAAGCATTGAATTAATTGAAGTGAATTACCAAGGTTTCATGGAATGCTCGAGATGTTGATACATATGTACCTAGTTTAGGAGCTTAATGTAAATGTCTGTCATGTCTTACATATATATAATAAATGAGTTGAATAGAATACAATATGTGATTGATGCTTATAATGTTTATGTTTCATTATTTATTGTGTGATAAAGTATATTGAACTAATTATATAGGTTTGAGGTTATTGTGCATAGTTCTTAGTTAATAATGATTGAGAAACGTGTCCAAACTTAATCGTATGAAGTCTTCATGCGAATGGACCATGCTAATGGACCATACACATGAATAGTTCATGCTAATGGATTAGTCGCACGATTGAACCAGAAGACTGGATCAGTCGCACGATTGAGACATTAGATTGACTCAGTCGCACGACAGAACCTTCAGTCGTGCGTTTGAATCAATCGCATGATTTAGTCGCATGACTGAACCATGCTAATGGTTCAGTCATACAATTGAAAAAACCTAACCTATAAACACCACCTAATTTGTGGAAAAATGCAACACTTCAAGACTTTTGACACATATTCATACCCTAGCCGTCCAAAGACTCCAGAAAGCCTGTTCGAAGTTCATAGTTCACAGTTGATCTTGTTCTAATCGTTCTTAACGTTTCTTTAATCGTTAGATTGATCAGAACTACGTTCTCACTGATTGGATCGCCAATCAAATAGGATTCCGCACTATTTGATCTGGTTTCACGCATTATCAGTTAGTACTCCGTACGTACACGGTCCTTACAAGTGGTATCAGAGCTTTGGCTCTTGATTTTGTGTGTGATTCGATTGGTTTCAGTGTAAAAATCACATTTTTCATTCAAAAGAGTCACCTTTTTTTAGTAAAACAGTGTTTTCGACGTCTTCAGGTCTCAAAGTTTACGGTTTTCGGCATACGACAGATTAGGGTTCTTGAAAAATCGTGTTTTTGTGTCAAAGTGTCAAAAACCTTCGATTTTGCAAAAACAGCAGTCTTCAGTCGCATGATTGGCTCAATCGGACGACTGAACTCAATCGCACCTCCCATTCGCACGATTGAACTCAGTTGCTCACTCACTCCTACGACTGAACAGCCCCATTCGCTTGTCTCCAATCGCACACTCCATACGTACGATTGAATCCAACGCACGATTGAATTCATCCGCACCCTTCATTCGCACGACTGAGTCATCCGTATTGGGCATCCGCATTTGTCCAATCGCACTATTGACTCATCCGCATTTGTCCAATCGCAGATTGACTCATTCGCATTTGTCCATTCGCACAAGTTTAAAGTTCAAAAGTTCAAAGTTTAAAGAGATGGAATATCAGTACTCTGCATTTACTGCCGGATGGGACTCTCGCATCCAGAACCTTCTGCTTCTGGAAAATGAAATTGGGAATCACAATAAACCACCTAAACTTATAACATTAGATGATTACCCACAATGGAAGCAGTGATTCGAGATCTATCTTAATGGAGTTGATCCCAACCTTTGGGAATCTATTGAGACAGGGTATACTATGCCGATTGGTACTAATTGTGTTAAATTAACCTTGGGTGGTATGACTGACAACCATAAAGCGAAGTACAATGCTGAAAAGAAGGTTTATGCCCTGTTGACTTAGTCAATACCAAAAGACATATTCCATCAGTTCTGATAGGATCAAATGTATCAATCTGTGATGATGTATGAACACAATTCAAAGAAATACAAACAAAGTAATCAAATCAAGCAAGATATCAACAAAATTCACAGTTTCATTAATATCAAGCAAAGAAAATTACAAAATAAGTAAGCAGTATTCGTCTCTCCTAACTGCTACAAGTCTAAGCTATTTATAATGAAACACAAAGAACTAACAAAATTACAAAACTAGTCCATATACTATTACAAATAGTAAAAAGACACATAAAGACAACATGTTAATCTTTCTAGAGAACTAACAAGTTCTCTGAGAACAAACAAGCAAAGAAGTTATGGGAAGCTTTAGAGAAACAATACGACGGGAATGCAGCATTGAAATCTTTGAAGGCAAAGGCTCTGAAGAAGGAGTTTGATAACTTCTCTTCAATGGGGAAAGAAAGCTTGGATGATGTTATAGACAGGTTCTACCATCTGATGAGTGAGCTGCACACTCATGGGGTTACAACGTCTATGGAAGATAAAGTGTCAAGCTTTGCCGATGGTTTGCCAGAAAAGTGGGACTCGTTTGTGTCTAACTTGAGACAGAACAATCTACTGGCAAAACTAGACATAAACGACTTCATCCTGAAATTAAGGGAGGAGGAACTGAGGATTAAGTATAGGTCACAGAAAGGATCCTACGACCAGAATCCTTCCCTTTATAACTCATCTCCCACTCCAACCAGCTCAGGAGCACCTCTTCAAACAGCGTTTGTATCTAGTTCAGCAGCTCCTTCCCAATCCACCGCTTCAAGACCAGAAACATTAGGGTCATCCTTTACCCAATATATAGTGCCTGAAGCCAACACTACAAAGTTGAAGACCGAGAATCTCGGTAATATCACGGTGGAGGTTGCAAAGGAGCACATGGACCTTCTCATAGCGGTTGTTCATTCCTATGATGGTCTAGTCACAGGGAAGATTGGAAATTGCCATCTAGCAGATGAAGATTACAAGTAGGTGGACGAGAATGAACTAGAGAGAATGGATATAATGTGGGCTTTGGCAAGTGCTGTCAGGAGAGTGAAAAAGTTTGTGAAAAAGACTGGATAGAACTTGGTAGCCACAAAAGACACTACTTTTGGTTTCGACAAAACCAAAGTTACCTACTTTAACTATGGAGAAAAGGGGCATTTCAAACGTGAATGTGTAAAGCCCAAGAAGACAGGTAACAGGAATATATTCTCATATTTCAACCGTCAAGAAAAACCCAAGAATGGAGCTACCTCGTCAAGCAAAAAGACAAAGGCCTTGACTGCTCAAGGTGACGAAAGACAGGATTGGACCTTCAGTTTTGTGTCTCCGGGTGAATCGAACATTGCCCATGTCGAGCGTTTGGATGATGACTCTACAAGTGAAGGTGAAATCTCAGTTGAACTAGTGATGTCAAATAATGAAGAAACTGTGAATGTGGTCAATCACCTGATTGAAGAAGATCTCAAAATGACAAGTTTAGAATCTCCAGCATCCGAAGAGTCAAACTCTGCATTGATGGCTGATTCAATAGATACTTCATAGGTAAGTACCAAAGACCAACTCTTTGAAAGTCATGCTTGTAATGAATGTAACAAATTTAAAGAAAGCATAGATTTAAGATTTGCTAGGTATTAGACCATAATGATAGCTTAGTAAATGACTTACAACTGTGCACAGAAACTAATCGGATTTTGAAACAAAATAAGTGCAGTTATGTAACACCCGGTTATTTTAAAGTCAAAGAAAATAATGAATAAAGTTAAAGAAAACAAAGAAAAGAAATAAAACCCAAGTCTAGGGGTAAAAAGTGTCCAAAAGAACAAAATGTTTGAAAAGTGGGTGTAAAAGGTGGTATGGCCGCCCATATGTCACATACACCACTGATTTTCGGGTTTTAGAGAGAGAAAGAGCAGCAAGTTCTCGGTTTTGAAGGAATAACAAGGAAGAGTTTGAATTCAAGGTAAGAATTCATGCTTTTATGGTGTTCTTGACTGGTCTTATCCTCTAGTTTGTGGTTATGTGTGTTTGTATGTGTTTGGGGTATGTTTTTAGTGGGTTTCTAGCAGTTGAATTCAATTTGCAAACAATTTTGGAGGAAGCCATACTCAAAAGCTGCAAAGGTGAGTTCTAGGACCCCTCTTTTACTGGTTTTTAACTGATTTTGGGGCTGGAAATGCATGAATGTATGTTGTTATATAGCTGGGTTTCGGACCCGTATGCTTGAATGCGTGTATGATGAGGTTATGATGTGATGTGTGACTATGTTCATGCTTGATGATGTATGATTGTGTTTCTAAGGCTAGAGGGTAAGAATTAAGCTTAGAACATGATGAATGGTGCATGGAAATTGAATCTGATGTTTTAGAACCACTTGATAAGTTGGTAAATCTGCCTAAGTGCTGTAAATGCGGATGAGCAAGTAAGTCAATGTGGATGAGCACTTGACTAAGTGCTGGAAATGCGGATGAGCAAGTAAGTCAATGCGGATGAGCATTTGACTAAGTATGGAAACGCGGATGAGCAAGTAAGTCAATGCGGATGAGCATTTGACTAAGTATGAAATGCGGATGAGCAAAGTAAGTCAATGCGGAAGAAGTGAGTCAATGCGGATGAACTATAGTAAATGCGGATGAACTGTAGGAAATGCAGATGAGTATAGGAAATGCGGATGAACACTTAGAAAAATTCTGACTTTTTGAGAAATGAGGTAATGTAGGCTTTGACTTAGGAGGTTCCTAGGAGTTATGAATGTTGACTTATGGGGTCATAGACGGTATGATGGGCTTGTAATGATGTGTGCTTATGCATGATGATGATGATGATGTTGTTGCATGGTTATGCATGATGTATGTTATGTATGTATGATGCCCTACATGATGATGTATGAATGATATGTTTATGTTCCTTGTGATGATGTATGATTATCTTTCCTATGGCTTTATGTGTTATGATAACGAATGAATGAATGAACGGAGTATTATGTAACGTAAAGTGAAAGATAATGAAAGAGGAACATGATGAATGAATGCATGCATTAATGAATGAATGTAAGAAAGGCTTGCAAGCAAATGTATGGAGGTTCACACCCAATGAAGGGTGTTAGCTCAACTGTGTGCGGGTTAGCTACCCTAGAAGGATGCACACTGGGGTCTAATCTTTGTGATTGACCATACGAATGGGATCCTTGCCACTTGCCCTAGGTACTGGAGTCAGCTTCGTGCACAATGTTCGAGGTCTATGAGAGACCCCAGGCCCAGTTACCTGCTTCGTGCACAATGTTCGGGGTATAGCATATGGCATTGATCCAGAATGAGAGAGAAAAGATGAATGGTGAATGTACTTGCCCTAGGTACTGGAGTCAGCTTCGTGGACAATGTTCGAGGTCTATGAGAGACCTCAGGCCCAGTTACCCGCTTTGTGCACATGTTCGGGGTAATGTACATGTCACTAGAAGTAATGATAAATGAATGAAAGAATGACGAAGATAATAATGATATTATCTGTATGTACGTACGATGTATGATCACGAACGAATGTAAAGTATAACATGATTTTAATGAAAGAATGGTTTTATGAAAGAAAAGTATGTTTTGCCATAAAACTAGAACTCACTCAGCAACGCTGACTTTTATGCATTTTCCAGTTGGCAGGTAAGCATTGCTAAGGATGGCACGAGGCGGCTGCTCAGCTCCTTTGGATGACATCCATTTATTTAAAGCTTTTGTGATGTAATACAACAATTAAATTTTGTAACTGACAAACGATGCATTATTTTGCAAAAGTTTTTATGATGAAATGAAATGCCATTTGTTTTATGTTTCCGCTGCAAGGTTTTGATGATTAAATGCAAAGTATATGTTTTATGTGCGATGAATTACCAGCTGTAAGCGTCCCGGGAACGGGGCCTTACAAGTTATAAAGAGAAAATAGAACTTTTAAATAAACAACTAAGGGAAACCGAGGTTGTTGCTTTTAATCAAGCCAATGATATAAAGTTCTATTTAAATTCCTTGGAAGAAACTAAGAAAGAAAAAGCAGTTTTAGAAGTCGAAGTCAACTCATTAAAACAAAAACTGCATAGTTGGACCAGTTCTTCTAACATAGTTCAACATTTAGTGAAAGAACGAAATAACGGGGACGGGTTGGGTTACAAAGTGGTTCCACCACCACACGAGATCTTGTTAAATGCTAAATGTAGACCAGTAAATAAAAATCCAACTAAGGATCATGTGGTGTCCACTCCTCTAGTTAGTGATCCGGATTCCACGAGTAAAGCGGTGGAATCTGTCACTAAACAGAAGGAGGCTACTTCGAAAGCAAAAGGCAAGATGCTTATTGTTAATTTGGATGAACAATTTGAAAAGGTTAATGTAAAGTCAGGTTCACACATGTCTTCTTCTGAACCCAAAATGACAAAATCAGTTAACCAAACCAGTTTTACATGTCAAAGTCCAAATAAGTTAAAGGTTAAAAATGTAACTAAACCCAACCAAACTCGTGATGCACCTGTATCACACTCAACCCCACATAAACAATTTCCTCAACATGTAGAAGGTAGATAGTTGTGGAAAGAGAGGACACATTTCTTCTAATTATCCTTATTATCAGACACCAAGAAAGAAAATTAGACTTTATGATACTAAACCACGTTTTTCTAAAAGGAGCTCTATCTCTCCACCAAAGAGTATAAATAAACCTAAAGTTCAAACCGCAAGCCAGTCGTTTGTTTATCACAAACACGCCTTACACAAAACTGGCTTATGGATAGAAAAGTCAAGTCCAGTGTCTGATAATGAGAACAAGAAGAATAATGATATGCCCTCACCCTCAAATGGACAGTGGGTTGAGTTCATGATATGTGATTTCTTAGGGTCACCCAAGCCAGTTAGGCTTGGGTCCCAAACCTGAACTGATAATTTCCTCTGAATGTGTAGGGTGTCCGTTACAGTGCTATCACAAACACCTGGATTGTAAATAGTGGGGCGTCTAGGCACATGACCAGGAACCTGTCTCTCCTTTCGAATGTCAAACAACTTAAAAGGGGACATGTATCATTTGCTGGAAATAAAGGAGGATACATCACCGCTCAAGGCGAAGTGGGAAACCAGAAAGTCATGTTTGATAAGGTCAACTACGTTTAGCAATTACAGAACAACTTGCTTTCGGTATCCTAGATATGTGACAAAGGATTCAAGGTTGTTTTTGACAACAAGAAGTGCTATGTATTGAAGAAGGATTACATTATCCTGGAGGACCAAATCTTAATGTCAGCTACAAGATATAATGATTTATATGTCTTAGATCTATCAAAGGCCTCCACAACCGATCATCAAGTTCAATGCTTCTTGTCAAAGGCAACTGAGAGGGACTCGATCTCCTGGCATAGGAGAGTGGGACACATAAATCCACGGAAGATGAATCATCTGATTCAGAATGATTTAGTAAATGGAGTTAATGTTAAGGATTTTCAACTTCTGGATTTTTATGTAGCATGTAAGAAAGATAAACAGACCAAGAAGTCTCACAAGGCAAAGAAAGTAAATTCCATTGAATTGCCTCTCGAATTTCTACACATGGATCTGTTTGGTCCTGTGAGCACCAAGAGCATCGCTGGTCATTTGTGCTGTTATGTAGTCACCGAAGACAACTTCAGATTCTCTTGGGTAATGTTTCTGAAATCCAAATCAAAGACATTTGAATAGTTCAAACAGCTGGTGACCACATTGGAATCTCTCTACAAGCTGAAAGTGCGACAGATTCACTCAGACAACGGCACAGAGTTCAAGAACCAGTGGATGGAGGCATTTTGCAAAGAGAAATGAATTGTACATCAATTCACATCTGCCTACACTCCACAAATGAACAGAGTTGCTGAACGGAAGAATAGGAGCTTGATAGAGACAGCACGAACAATGCTAGTAGACTCAAAACTGCCCATCCAATTTTGGAATGAGGCAGTTTCCAATGCATGTTACACCCACAATCGAGTCTTGGTGGTTAAACGTCATGGTAACACGTGTTATGAGTTGCTCCAACGGCGTAAACCAATCTAGAGTACCTCGAACCATTTAGCACACCATGTACGCTGCTGAAGAAAACTCAGTCAGGGAAGTTCATTGAGAAGGCTGAAGAAGGGATTTTTTTTAGGATACAACATACCAAATAAGAGAGTTTACAACAAATCAAGGGGTCAAGTAGAAGTGTGGTGCAACGTTGATGTTCAGAGATACACCACCCCTCCTGCTGGAAAAGGACCCGCATTATTCTTTGATTATGATGGATTCTTTAAGTCCTTCAACATCCCTCTCTCCCTTCCTGATGATGAGTTATCGACCAAAATGATGTACGATGTCTTAAACACACCGTCACTAGACTCGATAACATCAGGTTCACAAGGTGAATCTTCTAGTCCTTCAGGGAGAGCAGTTGAGGTAAGCGAATCCTCCTCTGACGACGAAGAAATGGAGAATGATCAGGTGGATCAGGAGGAATAGGTTCCTGCTACTGAAAGTACAAAAGCATCAGATATTGATGCCTCTGACACTTTGGAACCTCGCACTCCAATGGATACAGATACTAAACCAGGAATTCAAAATCTGGATCAGGAAGTAGTCGTTCCCACCACTCCCGGATCCCGACTTAATGTATATCATCCTATGGACAACATCATAGGGGATGTACAATCGAGAGTACAGACAAGAAATCAGACTCAACTGATTATGCCTCAGTCATGGAAAAAGGCTATCTTCACGACGGTGCTTATCGATGTTTTGTGTCTCAATTTGAGCCAAAATATGTAAGTGAAGCCTTAAACAATGAGGCATGGGTGAGTGCCATGCAAGAAGAACTCTTACAATTCAAGAAGTTAGGAGTTTGGACACTGGTGGATAGACCAAAAGGTGCTAAGGTCATTGGCACTAAATGGGTCTTAAAATGCAAGAAAGATGACCAAGGGGTCATAATTCGAAGCAAGGCTTGACTTGTCGTTCAAGGTTTTAGACAAGTCGAAGGAATCGATTACAATGAAGTGTTTGCACCTGTGGCTAGAATGGAAGAAATCCATATCTTCCTAGCCTATGCATCTTACATGAAGATCAAAGTTTATCAACTAGATGTCAAGAGTGCATTCCTTCATGGGGAAATTCGTGAGACATTGTATGTCAGTCAACCCAAAGGATTTGAGGATCCTTACCATCGAGACAGAGTTTACAAGCTGGATAAGGCTCTCTACGGGCTTCATCAAGCCCCGAGAGCATCGTATGAGAAACTCTCAACTCATCTGGTGAAACACGGTTTTTGCAGAGGCGTTATTGACTGAACACAGTTCATCAAAGGAAAGGATGGTGACTTACTGCTCGTAAAGATTTATGTTGATGACATAATCTTTGGCTCCAGAAACAAAAAAATTATGTAAAGAATTTGAATCTGTCATGAAAGCAGAATTTGAGATGAGTGCTATGGGGGAGATGAAGTTCTTCCTAGGATTACAGGTGGATCAAACATCAAAAGGAATCTTCCTACATCAGACTAAATATGTAGGGGATATCCTCAGTCGGTTTGACATGGAGAAGGCCTCAGCTGCTGGAACTCCACTTGCCACGAACCACGATGTGGCACCCGACGAAAACGGTGATCTGATTGATGCTACAATGTATCGATGAATGATCGGATCCCTTATGTATCTCACAGCATCTCGTCCTGATATCATGTACGCGACGTGTCTCTGCTCCAGATATCAGGCCAAACCGAAAGTCAACCATCTTATAGGTGTTAAACGGGTTTTTCGTTATTTGAAGGGTACGCCAACACTTGGGTTGTGGTATCCTTATGACGATGATTTTGAGCTTACATTATATAGTGACTCAGATTACGGCGGTTGCAAAATGAATTACAAGTCAACATCAGTAGGATGTCAGTTCTTTGGTAGACAGTTAGTCACCTGGCAGTGTAAGAAGCAGACCTCCATTGCTCTATCAACATGTGAAGCTGAATATGTTGCTGCTGCAAGTTGCTGTTCACAAATCATCTGGATTCAACAGCAAATGCGCGACTACGGTTTGCAATTTTCTAACACTCCTATCTATGTTGATAATTCTGCTGCTATAGCCATAACAAAAAATCCAGTCTAACATCCTAAAACTAAGCACATCGGTATTAAATATCACTTTATACGTGATTGTTAGGGTCCCTGCGAATCTAAAGAGCCTAAACTTAACATTTATTATCAAGTTTTGACCTTGATTCGGGGTAAGAGTGTCGAACATAGAGCTATGCGACTAGACACTCCGAATGAACTTCAATCGCATGATTGAGCTAAGTGAATGACTCAATCGGCCAAATGAACAAGGCGTATGAGCTCAATCGCCCGAATGAACTCAGCCGCATGCTCAATCGCCCAATTGAACTCAGCCGCATGCTGAGTCGCCCGATTGAACTCAGCCGCATGCTTAGTCGCCCAAGTGAACTCAACCGCATGCTCAATCGCACGACTGAACTCAGTCGTCTGGTTCAATACGATTGAACCAGACTAATTTCAGAACAGGTTAAATTATCAATAGTTTCTGTTATGGACAAATCTCATGTTTATGTGTCTTGTGTTACAGAAACATGGCAAATAGGTGGATCATCAACACCAAGCATAACATTTGTGCTCACTTGGATGCCACCACTAGGAATGCTGTTGAGTTTGTGGGTATTATTGCATTTTTGAGGCGATCAACGATCTACAGAGCCATATCTGCTCCATGCACACCCTACAGGTCTTTATAGCAGGCCTGTGGGAGGGTGCATCTGTTGACAGATCTACTGAGCCCTACTGTATTCGGAGCGCCATTTTTGGGCAAGAGATTGAGGTGACAGCAGCAGATCTTCGACGAGTATTGGACCTGGGTGATGGTGCTGCCCACCCAACCAGGTTACATCCTTTGACTGTAAGGGGATGTTTTCTAAGGATGAAGTACACTGGGGACATCAACGCAGGTGTGCTCAACAAAAGCAACCTGTGTCCCTAGTTTAAGTACTTAGCACACGTCTTTCTTAAGTGCATTGCTTCACGGAGGGGTGGATTTGATGATCTCTCTGACCAAATCCAGAATGCTTAAGTGGCACTGGTGCTGAATTACCCCTTCAGCTTCTCCAACATGATCTTCACTTACATGATCGAGAACCTTGAGGCCAAGGGTAAGGAGAGCTTCTACATGTATCCAAGGTTCTTGCAGATGATCATAGATGAGAAGTTCCCCCTACTTCCCAAGGAGAAGGACGATGTAGTGACCCTAGAGGTGATGGATGATACCACTCTGGGCAGGATGAAGGTGTACAGGGGGAAGCAGGTAAAGCCCCCTGTTAGGAGATTGTTCAGGCATCTGGCCAATGCTGATTACGTGGTGCCTTCTCACAAGAAGTGGCATCATAATGACAGTGATTCCAATGTAGAGCCTATTGAGCTACCCACCAATGACTCAGATGACAATGATGACCACGGTGATGGTCAAGGAGGTGAGGCTCTGGGTGGATCCGATTCGGCTCCAATCCACCCTAACTTTTAGATAGATGAGGAGGAGGAGTCGAATGAGGAGCCTCTGGTACGAATGGTGGGAAGTCGGGTCGTGGCCACTGAGAGAGGGCTCAGGGCGGTTGGTGGACACCAGGGTGAGTCCAGGGATGCTGTTACTGCTGATACTGATCCATCTTACATCCCGAACCATCCCATCTACCAAGGGGGAGCATCCTCCTCTAAGGGATCGAGGAAGAAGAGGATGGCTCAGCCCCATGGGATGAAGAGCAAAAGAAGGAGGATTACCTTGACCACCATAACACCCACCACAGCTCCCACCACCACTACCACAGCTCCCACCACCATACCACACCCCCTACCACTACTACCACACCTCCCACCATTACTGTCACACTCCCAACCACCAATACTACAGCCACCCCTTCACCATCCACTCCTATCCCACCACCCATATTCACCACATCCACCACTACCACCACCAGCCACCAAGCAGGTCCCTCAACCCACTCTACCATCACTACCAGACCCACTCTACCCTTCATTGAGGTAGAGGAATAGCTAGCCGCACTAAACGGATGGTGCTAAAGCTGTTAGCTGCTAATGAGCAAAGAGCTACACAGCTAAGTCAGTTTGTGGAGCTTAATGCTGCTTAAGCATAAATATTACCCAAGTTTAGGAGCAGAATGATCAATCAGTTAAGAGGATTGAGGAGTTGGAGGCCAAGAACAAGAAAATCATGCTCAGACTGAAAGGATCAAAAGATGAGCCGTTAAAGATCTGGGAAGGTGAAGGTGATGATGATGATGATGAAGATGATGATGATGATGATGAAGATGATGATGATGAGTCTGATGAAGAAGATGACAGTGATGATGAAGGATCAAGGGGAAAGAAAAGAGGTGATGATAATGATGAAGAAGGTGATGCTGCTGCATCAGCCTCTGCTCAAGGTCAAGAAAGGAGGACTAAGAAAGCACAAGACCAAGGAGCATCATTCTCAGGCCCTACTATTGAAGAACTGACGGATAAGGATAAAAGTAAAGATTAAATGTATTGTATTTAGAAAACTTTGGTACTTGATTCAAATATTACATTTATGTAATTAATGTTTATCTATGTTTATCTAATGTTTAAATGTCTTTATTAATTACCAATGATTGATGTGTTAAATGTTTAAATCAAGCAAATCAAACATCACAGCAAGATGAATATGATGTTTCTCCCCCGCAGCAAATCAAGTCTCAATTCACCATGATTCTTGATTTGCAAGGGATTGTCAGACGGTCGGTGAGCTATACTCCCGAAGAAGGATAAATCATTCACGATCTGACTGACGAGCAACTCGCTGAGATATTCCGATTGAATCCAGACGAGCTGATCAAAGATGCTCCTGAAGTAAATATTCTAAGTGATGAGGAGCTACAGGATGTTGATGAAATAGAGATTGAAGATGTGACAGCTGAACACTATCCAGAGTACATTGACCGAGAGGGCAATGTGATCCCTGATTTGGGTGACACTCTCGGCAGTGCTACATTCGACAAACTAGATGAGATGGAGAAAGAAACAGAGAAGAATGAAAGCCAAGCCTAAGCCTCAGACGCTGATGTGATATAAAGAAGGTTGAATGGGCAGCTTGCTTTGCTGAGATACGAGCCCAACGCACAGCTCAAAACCAAAATGCCTACACCAAGCTCTACAAGGTCAAGAAACATCTAAAGGTGTCTGGCAAGATTATTGCATGGGTGTATTTTGAGGATCTTAACGTTTATGCTTTTAAGAGGGAGAAGGGAATAGAGTACTTCAGATACCCACATGATCTGAAGACTCTCCCTGGTTTTGAGCTCAACCAGCTGGCACGCTTAAATCTGCTATATGTTGATCCTAGAAAGATGTCAGGCTGGTTGAGGCTGCTCTAAAAAAGTAATACCACACCAGATGGGTTAACTTCAAACCTCAACAACCGAAAAGATACATTCGTAGGTCTGAAGTGGATCCCATATCTGGAAAGCCTAAAGTGGTGCTGAAGTGGAGTCCTCCGCGCACAATGTCCAAGATTCCCTTGCGGGAAATGCCACATGACTTCACTCCACACTTCAAATGGTGGTATTATGATTGGAGAACAGACGAAGCGGTCATAGTTCTAAATAGAGAAGGAAAATAGAAACTATCCGTGTAGTCGACCCTATGTGGCTTACAAACTTGTCTGCAAAAGATGTCTACACATTGTACAAATGGCCATTATTCTATGGCACGCAAGATATAGTACAAGCCCTCCAGTTCCAGAACGTTATACGACTCTGCTTTGATTTGAAATACATGCAAGAGTTAATAGAGAGGATAAGTACAAGAGATTTGAGGAGCTTATGAAGAATGTTAGACGCTAATGTAAACTAGGTCCAAGGGGGAGTTTGTTGATACATATGTACCTAGTTTAGGAGCTTAATGTAAATGTCTATCATGTCTTACATATATGTAATGAATGAGTTGAATGAAATACAATATGTGATTGATGCTTATAATTTAATGTTTCATTGTTTATTTTGCGATAAAGTATATTGAACTAACTATATAGGTTTGAGGTTATTGTGCATAGTTCTTAGTTAATAATGATTGAAAAACATGTTCAAACTTAATCGTATGAAGTCTTCATGCGAATGGACCATCCTAATGGACCATCCTAATGGACCATACGCATGAATACTTCATGCTAATGGACCAGTCGCATGACTGAACCAGGAGACTGGATCAGTCACACGATTGAGACATAATATTGACTCAGTCGCACGACTGAACCTTCAGTCGTGCGTATGAATCAATCGCATGATTCAGTCGCACGACTGAACCATGCTAATGGTTCAGTTGTACGATTGAAAAACCCTAACCTATAAATACCACCTAATTCGTGGAAAAACACAACACTTCAAGACTTTTGACACATATTCGTATCCTAGCCGTCCAGAGACTCCAGAAAGCCTGTTCCAAGTTTATAGTTCGTAGTTGATCTTGTTCTAATCGTTCTTAACGTTTCTTTAATCGTTAGATTGATCGGAATTGCGTTCTCACTGATTGGATCGCCAATCAAATAGGATTCCGCACTATTTGATCTGGTTTCACGTATTATCAGTTAGTACTCCGTACGTACACGGTCCTTACACGAGAAACGTTTTTATAACAAGAAATCACCTTAAAGAGTTATGGTGATAAAATGGAACATTTTGATTTTGACTCGAAGAAAATATTCTTAGATTTAGGAATTATCATTAAGAGGTAGATAAACACTGAAAAATTATTAGTGTTAGATAAAACACAACTAGAAACTTTACAATAGATGACGCGCAATGTACGTCATCTTTGGGGTCAGATGACGCACGTATGCACGTTAAGGAAGTGGTAGTCATAAACGAAAGATGACACAGATTTACGCGTTATCTCTTTACGACACACGAAAGATGACACACATTTTATGATGTGCAATAGATGATGCGCATTGCGCGTCAAGGAAGGGATAATCATAAAATGAGAAGATGACAAACATGCGCGTGTCATCTTGTGAATTTTATAAAGCACTCAAAATGACACGCCGTCATAAATTTAAAACTAAAACATTACTGATGCAAGTAGTCACAATATATTGCAATGGAGATTTAGCAATATATTGATGTTAGAAGTTATAGTTCTGAAGGAGTTTAGAAGAACGTCAAAGATGTTTCGAAAGAGTTCGATAGTGTTCCACAAAGTTAAAGTGACTACGAGATAAAACTCAAAGACATAGCTTAAAATGCCAATATGGATCTTAGATTTGCATACCCGTATAACCAAGTCAAGGAGTGAAGACACATTTTTTACTTTGTATGACCAAACGTACAGGAGATAAGATCTATTAATAAATGGATGTTTCTTAAACAGTTAGTAGTTGCATTATATCTTATTTAATTTAGGGGCTGTTTGTCAACTTATGAATAATTAAATACTAAACCAATAATAAGTGTGAGTCATTAAATGTTAAACCTTTAAGAGGTCTGAACTATTAAAAGCTAATATATTGTTTGGCTATTCAAATGCAAATATCTGATCAATTCAGATAAGAGGTTTTAATCATTCAGCATTTGACCTCTTAACCATTTAATACTAATATAATGCTTAACCATTCAGAGGCAAATGTTTGAACCATTAAATACTGAACCATTCAGACATCTAAACCATTAAGAGGCCGCCACCAACCCTTATTGCTTAAAGTTAAATTCATTAATGTTACCATGTTTTTGAGTTTTAGTATGTTTACCTAAATTGGGCATATTCTATATGACTATAGTTTGGATTTGTGGAAATAAATCTACATTCAAGCTATTGTGAATAGTTGGCTGGATTCATTAGATGATTTTAGAAAAGTTATTTCACAGATTCATTATAGAATGAATATTGGATGCAACTTAAATGGTATTATTTTTTGTATCCTTGGACTTATATGAGAACTTGATTCCATTAAAGATAACTTCTTTACGTTATTTAACTTTGTCTTTGACGAAGCATCAATAAGGGTAATAGTTGGGAGTTAATATCAAGTTCAGTGAGAATTTTATGTAGTAGAAAAAAATTCCTTTAATTTCCGTTGTAAGAGGTTGGCATCTCTAGTTTCTTTTAACTTAAACTAGAGTAAATGCATCGTGGTGCTCAAACCGAGAGTTTGAATCGACCACTTTATATCTAGATTGAGAAAGTAAATGATTCATGATTATATTCAACTAGATGTCATTAACAAAAAAATAATTTACAAACAGTTATACAGAATGATTATTCTATCACTAAATGCTAAACTATTAAGGCTGCTTGATTGAATATTTGAATAATATATACAATAATTATTTTACTTAGTTGAAGTATTTTTTTGCTAAATGAAATGTATCTATTTAATTAGATGTTTGAATGACTAGACTGAATAATAAAGAACACAAAAAAATAATGCAAAAGATAATAGAAAATCCAAATTACACATCAGTCATTCAAAATCCATGGTTAAAACATACTAAAATCCAAATACAAAGTCGGAAGTCAGGTAAAATGCAACTTCTTTTTTTACTAACACCAAACGGCTCGTCGTTCTGTCACTCCGCTACCTCCTATTTCCGTGTGAAATATGACCCAATCATTATTGTTGATTTGCAACCAATATACAGACACTGATTTGCTAGTACATGAAATACCAAACATTTTTGCCCTTTAGAAACTTACCCAAATTGATCCATTTATAAGTAAATGAGTCAAAATTATAACCTCTAATAATTTTAAGTAAATGAGTCAAAATTAAAACCTCTAATAATTTAGCTGATAAATGTTCAAATTTTTAAGCTTAGTAAATTCAATCAAGATGTTAAGTCATCATCCAAGAAAATCACTAAAAACAATGGCTTCAAAGTAAGCATATTTCCTACGTAGCTAGCTTACGCAATGGTTGTATTAAGTACCTCAAGGCCCTCATCATTTTCCAAATAATCACGAAAACATATTCATAAAGATTGTCACTATTGTGGATTATACTTTCTTTTTTAACGACCAACAAAATATATTACTAGAAGGTACTAGCCAGTTGCTAGACCAAGTTACAATCACTAATAAATTATCAACAAAAACAATACATTATGCCTTTGTATTACATATATCAAAAACACGCCATTGATCCTATAAAACTTTACACTTCCTTGTTCAATTTTTTATCCACAAGTAACTCATGGACTTCACATCTTCATAAATCCTCTCCAATGATGGTGGTTTCCGATTAAAAAAACATCATTTCTAGATTTCCATAGACACCAAATAGCCGTTAGAATAATAGATTGCATAGCTTTTCTTCGTTTCAACGACCCCAGAACATGCTTATGAATTTGTAATAAGTCACTGACATGGAATACATAACAATAAAAATATACCACACCAGTTTGCAATAAGATCCCAAAGCGACTGAGCCATTCTGCATCCCGCTAAGACATGAACCGCTGATTCGATATAGTCCCCACAAAAAGTACAATTAGTTGACACAACATTAATAGTTCTTTCAGACAAGGCTTTAAAGTTGGGATACGCTCCATTTCTGCTCTCCATGCCAACAGTTCACTTTTCTTGGAACCCAATTAGTCCATTCAAAACTAAAATTTGGCATATCGTGCTTATGTTTCCGAATTTCTTGCTTTAAACTTGCCACAAAGAAGTTTCTTAAGGGGTATAATAACCACAACCATTGATCATTGTTACTAGAGAAGCTAGCGAGAGACAACAAGGATTTAAGCTGTCTTAGCTCATCTAGCTTAGTGGAAGATGTTACATTTTTTTCCAGCTAAATGAAAAGAGTATGCAATTCATCATATGCTGAATCCTCTCAGATATATAGCATAACTTTTATTTTTCTACAGCAAATAACCTTGGAAATCTATAGCAAAGTGGTTCATCGTCCAGCCAATGATTGATCCAAAATAGAATCTTTGAATACTTGCCCGGATTTGCTTGAATGAATGTGGGCATGTCAATGCCTCACTTCTTTAACACATGTGATATGTTAAAGATTTGTTTCCAAGGACCTGGCGATGATAATCGAATGGGTATAGAATTCGACGACTTTTCATTATGGTGAATAGCCCATACCACCATTCTCCAAAGTGCATCCTTTTCAACTTTAAATCTCCACCATCATTTAGCCATCATTGATACATTTGCCTCCATCAAAGAGCCCAAACCAAGTCCACCATACTCTTTAGCCATTGATACTTTTTGACAAGAAACCCAATAATCTTTTTTATTCCTGTAGCTCCTCCCCATAGAAAGGTCCACCGCATGCTTTCAAGGGAGTTAATGACTTGTAAAGAAGCCTTATATAGAGAAAAGTAGTATGCAGGGAGAGAATTAAGAACTGAATTTATCAAAACAATACGGCCACAAAGGATAAATTATTTGCTTTCCAAATCAATAAACGATTTTGAAATAATTGAAGGATGGGCTTCCATTTCTTTATCAAATTCATATTGGCCCCAACATGGAGGCCCAAGTATTTAAAAGGCAAAGAGCCAGCATTGCAATGAAGAGTACCAGCAACAACATTTAAGTTAGAGTTGTTCATACACACCTCATATAACTTACTTTTGGTAGGATTCATTTTAAGACTGGAGACCAAGTTGAAGCACCTTAAAATCCGATTGAGGTTCCTTGCACTAGACATAGAGTTTTCACCGATGAAAATAACGTCATCTGCATAAATAAAATGTGAAAGCTTCGGGTCATTTATATTAACAGTTATTCTGTGGAAAAAATCAAGCGCACACGCTTGTTTCATGATCCCCGATAATGCTTCCATAGCAATGATGAAAAGGAAAGGGGAAAGAGGATCGCCTTGTCTGAGACCCCTTGAGAGTGGAAACTCTTGGGTCGGGGAACCGTTAACAAGGATGGAAGCCCGGGCGCTCGTAAGGATTACCCAAATCCAATTTCTCCATTTCTGCGGAAAATTCATTTGCTCCATGATGGATATGAGGAAGCTCCAGTTTAGAAAATCAAAAGCTTTATCGATATCTGCTTTAAATATTAAACCACATTTCTTGGATTTATTCATCCATGAAACAAGCTCGTTAAGAATAAGCGGCCCGTCCAAAACACTACGTGAAGCCAAGAAAGCATATTGCTCTTCTGATATAAGTTTGGGAATGACACCTTTTAGCCGGTTTGCCAAGATCTTTGAAGTCACCTTATTTATGCAACCAGTTAGGCTAATTGGGCGATAATCCGAGCAATCCGAGCAATCCAACGGATCTTTGATTAAGCATGTCAATGAAATCGTTCTACAGACCATCCCAACATTTTTTGATGAAGTTAAAATTAAATCCATCAGGTCCAGGAGCCTTGTTACCATCACAACATTTTTAATTTCTTGAATTGTGAAAAGTTGAATTAGTGAATCATCCTCTTCTACTGAATTACTGTGGATTATACTAAAAATAAATTATGCAAGTCTTGAATATGTAAAATTCCTAAAAATCCGGACCTATCATGTTTAAGAAGGTTTAAGCCGGTCTATAACCCACCGAGACATAAGAAGAAGAAAAAAAGAAACCACACATGCTTAATTCCCATTTAAAGCAATTTTAAACCCATGATGATCAATAATATAACCGAATTAGAATTTATGTTTGAAATATTCATGCCTCTGTAGATATAAGAACTTTTGTTTTAATTTGGTATGTATTTGTTTACATAGAAATTGTAAGTTTTCTTTTTATTATTTATATATACTAATTTTCAAGTTTTATGTGTATCTTTGATGTTACAACATGCTTAGTCCCAATAATTTTTATTTTTAAATTTGATCACCTATATTTTTTATATTTAAAATTTGAGTAAATTACACTTTTAGTCCTTATGGTTTGATGGTTATAATACTTTTCATCCAATAGTTTAAAAACGTCCGGTTTAACCACTATGGTTTAAAATTTGTTTAAATTAAATCCAAACCATTAACTCCATTCAATTTCTCTGTTAGATTTTTATAAAAAGACAAAAATACTCTTAGACTATTACAAATAAACCTAATCCCATGTTTTTTTCTTGAACACATCTAAACAACCTCCACCACCACCCACTCACCGATAACCATACCGCCACCACCCACCACTCTGGTTACCGCCACCACCCATCACTCTCCGGCAATCACACCGCCACCGCCACCACCACCACCCACCACTCACCAGTAACCATACCGCCACCACCCACCACTCTTCGGCAATCACACCGCCACCACCCAACACTTGCCAGTAACCACCATCGGCATTCGTAGCCCGTCGACACCTCGAGGAACCCTAATACTCAACGAATCTTGACTTATCACCAAATTATTATTCGAATTCCCCAAATTGAACCCCCAAATAATTCCCACACGAATTCGTCTTCGGATTATGTGACAAAGGAACACACAATCACTCAAACACTTGCATTCACAAATCACTCCTACTACTAAAAGACGATTCCACCTTTCTGCTAATCGAATGTCATATCACCGATCTCCTTAAACAGTCCGTTCAAACATTTTCACGAATTCACCATCGATTTAGCGTTACAAAACCTCAAATCCCCACCTAATCCATAAGCCCTACAAGGGTTCTCTGGTTGCGACCAAAACATGTTCCAAAACTCCATCTATGATGACCTTATGTACTGTCAGATTTGACCGGAGGAATCGACGTTGAAGCGTGTGAGAGGCCTTTGTTTTGCCATTGTTTCAGTAAACCCAAACATGGTCGTTTCGATGAACGGATTTGGAAGTAGAATCGGTAAATGTACGGAAGCGTCATCTCCGGTACACCGGAGAAGATGTTTCCCGTCCAGTTACCACAGGTCCAATACGACGATTCACGACTACTCACCGGCGACTCACAGTTCGCCACTCAAATTGGAGTTTTAACTTTGAAAGGGGCTATTACAAAACTTCTGTCACAGAGAGAAAAGAAGCGAGAAGAGAGAAGAGGAGGTGGTGGTGGTTCCGTCACAAAGAGAAGAGAAAAGGATAGAAGAAGGTGGTTGTGGTGGTGGTTGCTCAGGCTGGAGTTGAAATGGTGGTGGTGTGATGAAGATGTTGATGGTGATGGTGTGATGGTGATGGTGTGATGGTGCTAGTGTGGTGGTCATGGTTTTAAGGCAAGAGATAGGGAGGGGTGAGGGTAATATATATTATTTTATTATTACTTAATTTAATATTTTATTTATATATATAAATAGGGGTATTCTAGTCTATTCACAAAAAAATAACATAAAAGTTAGACGTCGTTAGTAGAACGTAGTTAATTGTAACAAATTTTAAACCACAGTGGTTAAATCGGACGTTTTTAAACTATTGGATGAAAAACATTATAACAACCAAACCACAAGGACTAAAAGCGTAATTTACTCTTTAAAATTTTGTGTTTACGTTTCAATCTAAATGTTGCGAGTTAACACACTGCAGCGTATGCGTGTGTTTCGACATTTGTACGCTTATTTTTCCCCATTTAACAGCCCTGTCACAACGCGCTGGTACCAGGTCAACTTACTTATTGTTTTATATGTTTTATGTTTCGCCTTGGTGGTTCAATATTTTTATGTCTACTTTTTGTTCAGTTTAGTTTTTGTCTTTTATTTTTTTCGATAAGAGTTTTTTGGTATTGGTGGTCACTGACAATAGTATGCCATTGGTGTTACTTAGTATGGTTTTACGTCCCCACCACAACACGGATGCTTAATACTAGTTATAAGCAATAAGCAAATTTAGTTATAAGAATCATTAACAAATTTATAAATTATTATTTTTTTAAAACCAATTTATTAAACGCGATTATAACCTACTACTTATATATCTTTAGAACTGGAAAGGCATATTAGTAATTCTTATAGTTTTTAAAAAACAAATAATTTGTAGCCGTTTTTCCGGCAATCCCACGATCTTAGGAAAGACTTTTTCAATGTGTTCTTGTTTTATCCTTTGTTATTAGCAACTATACACATCCATTCGGAACAGGTCTCGTGAAAAACTTTATTTTGGCCGTTGGAATATATATTTGTTGAATACAAGGAAACAATTATAAAAAATATGATACATATCTTTGCAAATAACATACGCACATGCATGTGTATGTATGCCTTTTAAATCGCAATAGGTGAATAATCTTAACAAACATTTTTCTAACGGATGATGTAGTTTTGGTTGGTTATACATGTTAGGCGTCTAAAAACACAATCCTAGTTGGTGTATGACGTTTCACATAAAATCACACTTCCAACGATGATTTATTTAAGATTAGCTTTGGCTTGTTTGCATATTATGATGTTGTTGAAGCTAGTACTCCACCATTCGAGCCATTTGAGACATCTTCATCGAATAATCGATGTACAAAGAGCAACCAACTTCTAATTAATGTCTAAAAACTATTTTATCAGATTAAACAATAGAAAGATAAGAAATGCAATCATACAAACTAAGCAATTATACAAACTAAGAGAATCAGTATCAAATTATAAGTGAGAGATCATGTGGTAGGAGATGAGTAAATGCCTTCAATCATACATGTTATCGTGATGAGTAGTAGTTATCATAGACGACTACTTCACAATCAGCGACGACTTTCCTTGTTCATAATATCACCTCTCATTTAATATCATGGGCCCCTCCCCAATACAGTTGTTTTTTTTTTTTTTTGATAAGGTAACAAGTGTTTGGAAAAACAAATACCTAACATAGCTAATCCTGATTATTTTATTCAAAAACAAACAAACACTTACAAACACTGAAAATGAGCAAAGAAACAATACAAGATGAGGACAAATTTCATTTGGCACTTAATGAAACTTCCATCGATGATAACACAACATATTTATATTAATCCGTAAAAAATATCAATGGAGCAATTCAAAAACTTAAGAATTCCCAACAAAAGTTGTTGTTCGTCTTTGCAACGGTCTTTCTTGCGTGAGCCTCGTGTGGCTCAAAACTGTAATCTTACCAGTTGATTCAAGATACAGAAAAAAATGAACAAAAGACACGAGCTCCGGATTATACTTTGCATTCCCTACTTTTGTTTTTATGTTTCTTTGATCTTCTTCGGTTTCTTCTCACTAAAAGTACAATCTTTAACACATTTCATCTTCAACTAACTAGCGATATAGAAGTTAAGGTGGTTATTAATCAAACGGTTAGATCGATGACTCGAGCCTTGTTACCAGCAAGTCCAATGCTTCTCTCATCCAACTGTATTGGCAAGATTCTTTAGCTTTAGATGCACTCACCTGAACAACAATTCAAACATTTGTAAGCATAAATCTTTGTAAAATAGCATATATGTGATTCGATTCAAAGTTTGAATCTTTTCGCATTTTAAAACATACCCAACGTCTTTGGCGTATGTCTTTCTCGGGCCATTGGTCGAGTTGCTCGGTCACAAGCAAAGGGAACATATGGCCTTCATAGTATGCATCATTGCCTTTGCTCTTGAAGCACCATTGACCCAATTCACCCCCAACGGTTCCAAGCACTCCGGCCTCTTCGAATGTTTCTCGCAGAGCCGCGTCTTGAATCTTTTCATTCAGTTCCCATCCACCCTATAATCATTTGACCATAAGTTAGTGATGAGTTTTGGGGCACATTCATATAAACAATTCAATCATGAAACATCATTTACCTTTGGGAACAACACTCCTTTGCCTTTTCTTGAGCATTTATCACAAGAACCTCTAGTGCATTTTCAATGCCTGATGCCTTTATACTACCTTTCAATCTGTAAGGTATGCATCTGCACAACAATTTACCCATCAATTAGTAGACAATTTAAGTAAGAAGCTAGAAATTCCAAATACATACACCATGTATGTTTTTAAAAGATAAACTGCAGTCTTCATAGTGGCTACAACCAGTTTTTTAATTATAAATTGTAGTTTAAAGGGAGGTTATATATTTAGAAAAGAAGAGTTAAGAAATCAGACAAAATCGATGCGACCCGTTTTGAAATTATACATTTTTGGTCCGAATGATGAACAGATTCAAGAACAAAAACTGACCCAACAACTACACGTTGATGGTCGTTGTTGTAACGCTGCAACTGCCGGCCGGTACGAGCAACCACCACTGCTACCATATTTTTTTATTTACTTTTCTTTCAAATATAACCTTTGAAAACGAAGACTGAAGGCAAAATCCGATGCCAGAAAAGAAAAGAGATTGAATTAGAAATATTAATTGAAGCACCAATTAACAAGATGGCAGTTGGGGTTGTAGAAAGGAGAGAAGAATAAGATATATATATAGATATAGATATAGATATAGATATAATAGATATATATATATAGATATATATAGATATATATATATATATATATATATATATAGATATAGATAGAAAAAAACGGCAAAATTAAATAAATACACATAAATGTGCAGGCTAACCGACACGAGCCGCTTTGAAGCCGGTCTCCACAAATAAAAATATTATGATATGAATTATAATTTATAATTTTAAAGAGAAGGGTATCTACGTCGGTAGGCCGAATTGCATTTAATTATCCAATGGTAATCCAAATTTGTAATGGCTGTTTTTTATTTGAAGATGATGGGGTTCAATAACTGAATTTTAGTAGATGATCATCTCGTCTTTTATTTTTTCAAGTAAGCTACTTATTTACTTGTATATTTTATTAATAATCTATATTTGTATTTATATGAATAAAAACTTATTTTTTTAAATAAAAAAGAATCACATTGTCGTCGTATGCCATACACTCAATATTAGATGTACTAAATATTTGGCTTTAACACATCGTATAAGTTGATGGAGGGTACCGTGATGGAAAATATATATGCATCGTGTAAATAGGTTTTGACTTAGATTTTTTTTATAACACAATGAGTAACGGTTAATGTTTATTAAGAGATATTTTCTGTCATATCAACGTCAAGTCACAATTATTTTTTTGTTAAAAAAATGATTGATACCCTGTAATGTTCATTCATCATTATGAATTTGGTGACTTGTGACGTTATAATAATAATAATAATAATGTCACTTTAAATATAACGTCTTACTGTAATGGTGATGTGGGAATTATGCGGTGTTATGCATGGGTAACGTCCAATTACACATGATCTAAACGTATTTTTCTTGAGAAGTTACATAAACATAACATACTTAAATTAAAAATAATAACATTACTATATCTCAATTACTAACGTCTATGACTTTTTCTATTTTTAAATACTATAATATTATCAAATATAAAGTATTTTGGCTAAAGCAAGACAAATGCATGTAGTTTGCTCAATTTGCTTTCTTGGATAAGATTCAATCAAATACGCTCTCTCACATTCGATCTCACATCCCCATCCGATTTTTAATTTCTTTTGGCTGTAGGTTTAACATAGTATTTTTAGATTATTTTAATGTTTTTTATTAGTGTAATACTTTTATATGTATTTTATCGTTTTATAACTTCCAAAATGTAATATGTACACTCCGAGTATCATTTTACGCCATGTTTATTTTTAGAGAAAATGTCACAGAATAGTAATCAAGTTTCAAAAGTGTTTAAATTTAGTCACTCATGCATATTTTTATCAAATTTGACCACCAAACGATCAAATCGAGTCATTACCAAAATTATTATGACAAGATAGTAACGATGGAAAAAACGTGGGAGTCAGAATTTTAAATATATAAAATTATATTAAAACATAAAAAAAACATGTTAATTATGAAAAAATAAAAAAATACCTAAAATTTACTTCAACGTTCTAGATCAGCATCAAAAGATAGAAAAAAAATATTTTCTAACTGAATTCAAAAGTATAACATGCTAAAAAATATGTTATGACTTTTAATTTGTATAAAATATAAAAACTGAGTGATCTAATTGGAACATTTTTAAACCTTGAGTTATCTAATTGGAACACTTTTGAAAGTTGGTTACTATTTTACAAAGTTACCCCTTATTTTTAATAAGTTTTAGGATAAATGTTATTTATATCTAGCCGCTCCACACCTTAACGTAAACTTTATTCAAAGCTATAAATAGTATTTCACAATTTTAACGCTTATTTTTACAACATAACTCTTCTTGGTTTTTAATAATATACCATTGTGATGTTTTTTTTCGCACCTTGATGTTCAACATTGCGTAAGTGCCCAGGATGTTAAACATTGAGCCGATGACTTCAAATCCCTCTTTTTACGTACTTACGGCGTCCGCATCAGCGTCACTACGTGCGTTGGGTGTTGATTTTGTTCAAAACCTAGCCGCTTTACGTTCAACCCTAATATTATACGAACTGACATCAAATATGATATGCTTTCTTTTATTTTTCTAAATACGCCTTTGTATTTTTAACGCTTATTTTATAGTGATATACCTTATTCTTCGCTATAACTTCATACGCATCTATTTACATACTCAACTACCTCAGTCTTATAGCCGCAACACATCGGTGTTCACTATTTTGTTTTGAGAACAATTTGTAGTTTAACGCGCCACATTCCGCCGGTTTATTAATAGTTATACTATAACACATTTACAAAGGTCGGTGAATTTTTTATTTTTTATTTAATTTCAGCCTTTATGTTATATACTTTAGGAACAAAATGCACATAACTCCATGACTTGGTTTAGTGGTTAGAGTATTTGTGTTTTGAATAAATGATCACGAGTTTAATTCCCCATTTCCCTCTAATTCACTTTTGTTACTTTTTTTGGTTTAATGGTTAGAGTATTTTTTTTTTGTTTTTTTCAATATTAATTCTTTCATAATTATAACACGGGCAAACTTACGTTTGTCCCCGAGAATACTTTTTTTGTGTAATCACCTAATAGTTAGAAAGCTATAGTTGAATGTCCGTTGCAATATAGTTCGTGAGACACACAAGAGATTCTACAACTAAAACAACAAAGTTGTATAGATTAGGGTTGGTTCACCAATACTTGTCACACCCCGTTGACCAGGTTTGGTTGTGACCAACTGATATCATCACAACACAACGAAAGTAAATACATTTCAAATTACATCAATTACATTACCTAAAGTAAATGTCTAAGTGACATTACATCATTAAGCATTGTAAAAAGTAATAATTGTCTAGAATTCAAAAGAAAACGTACTAATTATATTGTTCATAAATGATAAAGTGAATTGGGCGGTGGTTAAGTCTCCGAATGTCCAACTAAGGTAGCACTTATTCATAAGACACATGTTATTTACTCTTCTCTGAAAATACATACCCAAAATACATCAACATAATGTTGTTGAGCTCATGAGTTTAAGAAACGTTGATTTTTTTGACAAATATAATAATCCATAATAGTGCTAATGATAAAAAAAACAACAATAATATTAATATCAATAGTGCACTATAGAATGTATCACAATCAAAGCCTGACCCGGACTTATTCGCCTAAATACTAAACTATCCCCTAACCCCTTGATACTAGATTGTTGGGTTTAAATATGCCTTGTTATGCATGGTTAAATTCCACTAACTTATGACGCAACATTTATTGAATCTCAATAGGGGGGGGGGGGGGGGGGGGGGGGGGTTTCCTTGCATAAAGGGCCAAGTGTGTGTTGGGGATTCCCCAAATAGTACTATCCACAAATCGCATGGCTCCTAATAGAGTTAATGATTATGCTCCATCAAGGGTAAGCACAGGTGGTATTGCACCATAAAAATAATTATCGAGTATGTATTTTATCTCAAAAGTTTTAAAGTAAAAAGGGGTTCATGAAACCCACCCATAAATGTTCACATTATAAAACCTAGAAGTCTAAAATGCTACCAAGTAGGAGGCTTCCTAATTGTTTCATATGTATTAGTACTCCATTACATGATGGTTAAGCCTAGGCATCATGTTTAGCTTTTCCTTACTTAGCTTGTTGATTTCTATTACACATGTGTATTCTTGTTTTAGGTCTTTGAATTTTAAGTTCATAACTTGTGTTTTGCTTAAGTTTGGGTTATTATATTATAAGTTCTGATTATAATTGTTCTTTTAATTGTGATATGGATCTAAAGCAGTATGGTTTTAATGGTTGGCAAGTTTAGTCCATCAACTTTATTAAATTTACATTTTAATCCAAAGTTTTGAAATTTTGCAATTAATTATTTATGATTGATTTACCACTTCAAGTGGGTTAGGCTACTGGATCAAGTTAATATTCATGGCATTTGGTTTTTCTTATTGGTTTTTAAGAGTTTATTTTGGGTTTAAGCATTTTATGAAGGTAAAATTAAAGATTTCTTACTAGAAATAGATGAGTGGTGCAAATAGTATTTACATATTAGGTATAACTTATTCTGGGTATTATTAGCCTCTTGAGTTTTATAGTTATGATTATAGGGTCAGTGAGTTGATTATTATTTTTTAAACATGCATCGGATTGCGTTTCGGGTACATTCGTAATTTATGTTTTAAATATGTTTTTTATTAAATTTAATTTTTCTTTAGGATTAAGAGTTATAATTTACTGAAAAAATACCACTTCCTTTATTTTTTTGATTTTATATATTTTTATGATTTTTCTAATTAATAGGTAGGGAACTATTTTATGTTAATGGTAAACTTTGTAAAATCTTTAGAAAATTCAATAATTGCAAAGTTTAGTTTTTAACTTATTTTAATAAGTATTAAACCATTAGTTACTGGAATTTTGGGACTTAAGTTGTTTTTGATGGTTTTGAGGTTTAAACGTTATCAGTTCGGTTTTTAATGAGTTTTGGGTTTGGGTTGCCTTCGATCAACTTTTTGTCATTCATTTCTTTTCCATACATTTTATAATTCTTAGATTTTATTAATTTTTAATAATATTTCTCCCAAGCTCATTTTTAACAATTTTCACTATTTTCAAATGTATAACTTTTATGTTTTTGTTTACTAAGCAAATAAATTCTCAAAAGTATAAAAAATAATTTATTGGTATTTATTAACATTATAAATCTTCCGGATTATTTATATAATCAAACTTGTATAGTTATGTCATTTTCATCACATGGCTCGGTTAGTCTCATTAAGTACCTTTTAAGTCTCGGTTTTTCTTCAATAAACATTTTCGTTTGGGTTTCTCTGTTCCAATCACACCTATATGATAAATAATATGTACATAACCCTAAATTTCAATATATAAATTCCCCAACTTGATTCCTTTTATTTTCTAAAAAGTTAATATATTTCTAGTTTTTACATTATTTATAAAATGCAAATGACTATTTCATAAGTTATGAAATTTTATTTTTAACTTTAGTTAAGTAACTTTATCTTCCAAAAATATTTAAATCATACTTTATGATTTTAGATCACATATTTTAAAATCGGGTTTTTTTAGGTGGACTACTTTTACTAAAACCGGGTTTGTGACCAAGGAGGGTAATGAGATAGCTTTTATATCATTTAGTTATAGAAAAATAAAGTGTTTTAAAGGTTCATAAAAAGTTAGAGTGTCATGGGATTTGTTTGTCACTATCATGAGGATACGTGATGTTTCACTTGTTACCAGGTTTCAATGAGTTACCTTGATGCAATAGTTGATCAAGTGAAGTTCACGAGTTGAAATGACAATATGAAATGATGAGACAAAGCTATCCAAAATGATAGGTTATATCAGCTCTCGGATGAATAAAAATGAAAGACGTATGTTTCGAGAAAGAGTTAGTGTGTTCATGTGATGTTACCTGGCATAAAGGTTGGATGGTGTGGAACTTGTGGTTAGACTAGAGCTTCAAGAAGGCTAGAACATCAATGTTCTTGGATCTACAAGAGGGTATTTGAGAGTGTGTTCAAGTAAGTGGTATTAGAGAGAGTTTAGAGAGTTGGAGAGTGTGAGTAGTGAAATTGTGTAGTGGGGAAGGAGAGAGTAGGAGGTGGCCGATTTGGAGGTGAAGGTGGTAGGTTTGGGGCCCATACTTCTTGGTTACTAAAAGGTTATGCATGTAAAAGTGAAGATTTTGACTATAGTTTAAAGTAACTCAATATTTGCTTGTCTAGCTTATTTTTCATTAGGTGAAGGGGTGGTAAGGAGAAGACTACATATTTGTTTAAATAATACAAGTTAGTTTATATGTAATGGTTAGTGTGTTTTATTAAAATGCAAGGCTTGTTTACAATTATTAAGTAGGCAACATGGATATGTGCCTGTGTGTATTTAAATATATATAACTTGTGTGGCGTGAATTTATGTATGTAACATGTATGTGTATGTGTCGTGTGTGTGTGTGTTGTGTGTGTATATATATAAGGCTATAGAAAGGCTGATGCACCCATAATAATCCAAGTGCTTTGATGTGATCCAAATTATACATATAAAAGACATCAATTGCACATGAATTATTCTATAAACTATTACTGAAAATGATGATTTGATACTCAAATTGTTCATATTGTGTTTTCAGGCTTGGAAAAGACATGATTAACAAAAGGAGCTTAAATAAGAAGAAAATAAAGAAAAAACCAATTTGGAATTCAAGCATGGGGCCATGCTTCATGATGCACGCCCCCATGCCTAACCTGAACACACCCTCGTGCTTAAATCAACACACCTCCGTGTTTGTTGGTCCGACAGGACAAAAAGTACTATTCCCTGACCCGAGGCACGGGGGCGTGCCCCAGGAGGCACGGGTCGTGCCCCACCACAAACACGGGGTCGTGCCCCATTGAACACAGGGTCGTGCCCAACAACATCTAAGCGTATGAGCCGACCAACTTTTACGTACATTGTACTAGCACCGGGCCATGCTTAAACACTCCAGAAAGCCTATAAATAAGACTTCATTTGCAACTTGAAGATGAGCTTTTTGGAGGTGAAGTGCTAGTGTTCCCTCTTGGGAACCCAGCCTTTGGAGGTCTTTAGAAGGTTTTGAAGGTTCATTCAACACTTAGAAGAAGCTTGGGATCGTTTAACATCATCCACAATGGATCACCGATTTAATTGTTCTAATTTACCGATGATTTCATTACTATCTTTTATCTTTTGTTGTTTTGTTCAAGCTCCTTATGAGTTAAACTTCATCTCTTATTCTAATTTAATGAAACTTATATAATTTGTAATGAACTAATGGTGTGATATATATTATGTTAATGTTATGGTGGTTTTGGAAAAACTTTTGATGGGTAGCATCTACATTTGAATGAGAAGTTATAAATTTATGGTTTGTAATTGTGATTGTCATACACGGTTGGAAAACATATGATCAGATTTTATTCGCGAAACCGGTCTTCATAATAAATCTATGGCTAATGAACTAGAGATGGTTATTAGAAATCATATCACCTTAACTTTATGATTACTTGCAGGTTCCCTTTTATTAGTTTGAGAAATCTACAGTAATTGTTACGGTTTTCTAAAATTAATGGTATGTTAGGAAGGAACTTGATCAACTCTTTTAACATTAAGTTATGTTTTCAGAAATCGTAAGTCAAAAAGGTCACAAAAGATTAACGTACATTACTATGTCTTTGATCTAAGTAGTAAAATCTGCCTGACATGATCATAGTCACTATGGCAGAAGGATAGACGAGAAATCACGCCAGCTCATCTTTATAAACATTAACATAATTACATTAATCAATATCTTTAAATCACACCACCAATTAATCACAGTTACATAAGTGTAGTCTAATTAAGACAACAACCTTACTTCACTGAAAGAATCACCAAAAGTCTCAACCTGTTTTTATCTATTTTATTTATCATTATTATGTTTAACTTATCATTTTCTAAAACAAAAAAATGATACTCAATTATGAGGGTTGCTGAGTAGGCTTAGTATGTACACGAATTGATACTCGGTTTTTACCAACACTATATTACCATACGACAAGTACACTTGCTATAACACGGTTATTTATCTATTTTGAAGTTGACGAAGGAAGAAAAGAAATAAAGTACAAAGTCGAGGGACCAAACTCGTCAACGAGGGAAAGTTGGGTAAGTGAGGGTATATAAAGGGAGAGGGCGGCCATTACGCTCTCCCCACACCCACATTTTCAGCCAAAGAAAGAGGATAAGAGAGAAAGAAGAGAAAAATGGAGAAAAGTTGGTTCGGGTTGGTTCGAGTGAGCCAAAATCATTAAGAAGCGAGTCAAATCGAAGCTCTCCTCGTTGTGGTCGTTTGTGTGAGTTCTAGGACCCCTCTTTTATGCATTTTTGAATGATTTGAGGCTGAAACACATATGAAATAGGGTTTTTGAGTGTGTGCATGTTTGACCCGTTTGTGTATGTGTATGTGTGTATGATGCGTTTGAGCCTTGTTTGTGAGCTTGTGTGTGCTTGAATTGTGTTTTGGTATGCATCCCTAAGGTTTAGAACGGTTGATTTGGGCTTAGAATGAGCTTAGATGAGCTGGAGTCGAAAAGAAGATTGGGTTCGGGATGAACTACATTCTGCACCAGCTAGGGCTAGGCGACCGAATGGAGGCCGTACGGCCGAATGAGGTGCGATTGGGGTCCATTCGCACGATTGAGAGTTCATTTGCATGATTGGGGCCAGTCGCATGGGGAGTCATGCGACTGAGGGTCCAGTCGCATAAGTGCTCATCCGCATTAGCTCCATCCGCATGAGAGTCCATTCGCACGATTGGGTGTTCATTCGCATGAGTGTTCATCCGCATTGGTTCATTCGCATGATGTTCAGTTGCATGGAGGCCATGCGACTGAAGGGTGTCCATATGCCCGAATAGGGCTGTTGCACCCAAAGGAAAGTGTAGTTTGACTTCTGACTTTCGGGGGAAAGTGCAGATGTAAGTTTTGACGTAAAGGTTCCCGTAAGTTCATGTAAGATGACGATTGAGGTCTTAGAGAGCATGTTGGGCATGATGATGATGTTGCATGATTATGCATGTTATGTATGTATGATGTTGCCCTATATGATGATGATGCCTGTGTATGTTATGTTCCTTATTATGATGTATGTTTATCTTTCCATGGCTTTATGTTGAACGTTAATGAATTAATGAGTATTATGTAACGTAAGTGAAAGATAATGAAAGAGGATGTCGGGACACGCCATTAAGGTGTCAGACCAACGGTGTGTGGGTTCACTATCCCAGGAGGATGCACATCGGGGTCTTTCTTTGTGATTGACCATACGTATGAACCATTGTTACGTGCCTTAGGTACTGTGACCATTTGGTGCCGAGCACCACCGATGAAGGTCTTTTATAGGCTTAGGTCCAGTACCACGAGACTGAAGGCATATCATATGACAATGGTATACCTGAACTTTACCTTAGGTACTGTGACCATTTGGTGCCGAGCACCACCGATGAAGGTCTTTTATAGGCTTAGGTCCAGTACCACGAGAATGAAGGGTAAAGTTCATGGTGATGACGAAAGGAAAAGATGTAATGATGAATGAACGAATGAAAGTATGAATGAATAAATGAATGGAAGTTAACGAACGATGAGATAATAAATTTTATCTAGTGTACGTATGATGCGTGATCGCATGAAAGTAAAGGACGATTTTAACGAAAGAAAAGTATGTTTTATTTTTATAAAACTAGAACTCACTCAGTAATGGTGACTTTAATGTGTTTCCAGTTGGCAGGTAATGATTGCTGAGGATGGCATGAGGCGGCTACTCAGCTCTTTTGGATGGCATTCTTTTGTTAATGTTTTTGCATTGTAATGCGAACGAATGATGATTTGAAATGAACGCTTGTATTAACTTTGAAAAGCATTTGTAATGATATGAAAAGTTTTATTTTTATGTTTCCACTGCAACGTTTTATGAATGATTAAATGTAAGCTCTATGTTTTATGTGCAATGATTTACCAGCTGTAAGCGTCCCGGGAACGGGGCCTTACACTTGCCTTTTGTATGTGTGGTTTAGTATTAGTAATAACCAATTAAAACTTATATGGGTGAACAATCTTTATCAAAATATATATACTATCCGCACCCATCAAGTTTTTGTGTCATTGCCGGTGACACATTTTAGTTTGAAAGACGATCCAAATTTGTGACTATTTTGTTTTATCTGAAAAAAATTATTTAAAAAAATTGTATTTATTTCAAATTAATTAGAAAATATAAAGATATGAAGAAAAACTCTATCCACATAATGCTATCAAAAGTTGAAAACAATAAGGGATGAAGCTTAAAAGTTAATGTAATCGTTATGGCCAAATCAATATACCAACTAATATTCTTGGAGTGATAGACCTCCACCTCATTAAAAACTAAGTGTGGGGAGAGTCTAGCCAAGGACCCGAAACCAAAACATGGTTCTATGTTACTTTCAGTCTGTTTATTTTTATTTTTTTGTGTGCTTAGGACTTTAATTTTCTGCTTTAAGTAAATTGGTGATGTTTTAGATTAATCCCAATGTATTCTTTTGAGCTCATTCAAGGCGGCTATGGAAAAATGATCGCACGCATTTGACTCATCATTTTAGGGGAGCTTTTGTTTGCCTTTCTCTACTTAGTATTATTGTGAATCACATTGAGGACAAGGTGAAGTTTAAGTGTGAGGAAAGGTAATACATGCTTGATACTTTGCTTATAAATAGGTCCAAGTTATAATTAATTTTTTGCAAAAAGTCACTCTAATTTTAATGTTTGTGGCAAAAATACCGAAAACAATTTTTGATAAAACAAAATATAAATATATATTTTCGAGAAATATATAAGCAAATAAAGCACACCTAAATAATCATAAAAATGGTTTTTGTGATATCTTGAAAGCAAAAAGAGTTGGTAAAATATTTAACAAGTAAAATGAAACACTTATACCTAATTCCATCCTATGTGTGAGCTTATTTTTGAGCCTTAAACAAGTTTTGCATTTATGCATTTTTGCTTTCATTGTGGATATATTAAGGGTGCCTTATGTTGCGTGTGAATTAGAACTTGTTTGGGGTATGCATTTCAAAACCTTATAAGTTTTTCTTGCGTAAAAATGATTTAGGCAATTAGGAAAACCCGACATTAGAGCCTCTACCATTTCAAATATCCTTACCCAAACATTATCCCTAGTTAGCCTCGTTATGCTTAAACGTTTTCATTTTCTATCACCCATACCACTAAGCCACTTAACCAAAATGCCTTCAACAATACTTGTTTTCGTTAAAGACATGTTTTGGCTTCTTTCAAAAAAAAAAGAGATAAAAAAGAAAGAAGAAGAAAAGTAGTTCTGTCATTTTGTGATATTTCAAAATATGACATCAAGAAATGAAAAATGAGATGAAAGATGCCCAACTTGTGGGAAACTAGTTTCATGAAGAAAAATGCAACAAAACCAAACTGAATCCAAGAATTCGACATTCAAATTCGTTGGGTGCTTTTAGCTCCAAGCCAAACGATCCTTAAAAAAGATTGCTATGTATGTCATCGGGTTAAGGAACAGGTCCAGTTTTTGAAATTGCAATACGGTCTTGACGATCTAACCTTAAACGAGTCCTCAAGTTAGCATATCCCTTCTAGCTTGAGTATTGTATAAGGAACCATTTTGTTGGTTCCTTTTAGTTTATAAAATAATCCAAGACCGTTGTTTTTAGCATTTAGCCACTTTTACCCAAATAATCCATACCCTGAACCAAGCCAAATACAACCCATCAAAGTCCTTGTAACACTCGGTTATTCTTTAAAAAAAAAGAAAAGAACGATAATAGTTGAAGAATAAAGAAAGAAAATGTCAATAAAACCCAAGTTGAGGGGTTAAAAGTGTAAAAAGGACAAAAGTTCAAAAAGTTGGTGTAAAGGTGCGCATGGCCGCCCACCCTCTCTTCACATCACCTTTTCATCGGGTTTTAGAGATAGAGAGAAAGGAAGAGAGCAGAAACTCTTGGTTGAAGAAAAAGAAGAAGAAGAAGGTTGAACTCAAGGTAGAATTCAAGATTTCTATGTGTTCATGTTGGGTTTTGCCTCGGTTATCTGCTTATGTGCTTATATGTTCGTGTGTGTGTATTTGGTGTGTTATTTAGGTGTTTGAACTTGTTGCATACGGGTTAGAAGGAAGAAACACCCAAAGTTGCACCAGGTGAGTTTCTAGACCCCGGTTTTACCTGTTTTAAACTCTTCTTGGGGCTGAAAATGTATTAAAATGATTTTCAAATGTTTATGTATGTATATCCGTATGTATTATGCATGCTTGATGATGTTCCTTAGATGCTTATAAGTTGTTCACGCTTAGAATAGCCTTGGTAAGCTTAGAACAATTAGGCTTGATCTTGGGTTCGAAATTATCCTAGGAACATGTTGAACAGAAGGTTCATGTGCCTGAATAAGGCCCATGCGCCTGGAAATGCCTTAGAAATGATTAAGTGTAGCTCATGCGCCTGAACAGTGCCCCCATGCACCTAAATATTAGTCGGACGACTAAGTTTAGGGCCATGCACCCCAATAGTACCCATGCGTCTGAATAATCCCATGCGCCTAAGTGTTGGCTGATGCGCCTGTATAGTGATGAAGCGACCAAACAGGGCCCATGCGCCCAATTAGTGTCAAAGCGCCTAACACTTAAAATTATTATAGAATTTTTGGGAGTCTGTGCTTTTAGGGTTTTGACCGAGGTTTGACTAGGGTTTATTATGATGGGTTTCATGCACGATTATGATTGTTTTTATGATTGCTCCTTATTATTATTATATAATATATTAATATTATTACTATAGTATCTGACTTTACGTGTGTGCTTATTATCGTAACGTAAAGTATTACTAATAATAGTGAAAGAGTAATGAAGAAGAGAAGTGAAACTTAATTAAAATGTTAACAAGTCTTGCAAGCTTACAGGAGGTACACGGCCATGAGGTCGTCAGCTCAACTGTGATGCGGGTTAGCTACCTTCAGATGCACACGGGGCCAGTAAATTGAGATTGGCGGACCTTTGCAGCATACCCTAGGTGTCTGGGCCAGCCTTGTATACAATATGTAGAGCCCCTTGTGGGAAAAAAGGGCCCAGCACCATTTCCCCCGCGCACATAGTTAGGGTATTGCTCATTGGTCCATATAGACAGTGAAAGATTAATATAAAAGTATACAGAGTAAACAAGGCATACAGTAAAGAGATAAAGCATTACCTGATTGTATAGTTAATGCGTGCTCACGTATAAAGAGATGAAGTTTTCATAAAAAGAGTATTTTTATATGTATACCTACAGATAGTATTTTGTTACTTTTAAAACTAGAACTCATTCAGCAACGCTGACTTTTATACATTTTCAGTTGGCAGATAATTATTGCTGAGGATGGCACGAGGGTGGAGCTACTCGGCAGCAAAAGACTGACATCCATTAATACCTATTATTGCTATTGTTTTGTAATCCACTTAAACAGTTCATTTGTATTCGATTAAACAATAGTGTATTGCTCAACAACAATGTTTTAATGAAATGAATGGTTTTTGTTAAAATGATTCCGCTGCTTAAAGTTTGTAAATTTATAATGTTTAATGTATTGAATGCTGTGAATGACCAACTATGAGGTCTTCGGGAACGGGGCCTTACAAGTTGGTATCAGAGCCAAAGTTTAAGAGAATTGGGTTAAATAAAATTTTAAAACCTAAACTTAAATTGAAAATGGGACAATTGGAGGAATGTCAGCCCGAGTAGCTACGTGCCATAAGGTATGTCTTTTCTTAATGTTAACGGTATTATGTGCCCATGCTATTTGATTTATGTGCTCTTAGTAGATTTAGATAATGATTATGTAAGAAATGCTTGGGGTATGAAGAGTAAAGTAAGTGGCTAATCAAAACTGGCCATTGTAATTAGGGACTTACTATACTTGACATAAACCGAGTTATTACCTTCAATGACCCCATTAGTGTTTGAATCTTATAGCGTGTTAGAGGATGGCTGGATAGAAATCTTCCAAGACTCCTAGAGGCAGAGGCCGTCCACGTGTGACTAGGAGTAGTGCTAAGGCTCCTGAGACGACCCATGAGAACCCTGAGGTTCATGGCCGAAGCGAAGAGAATGAGAATGCTAGCTTGAATGCCTCAGCTAGGGAGGCGATTGCTGATGAAGTACACCAGGTCATGCAGACAGTCTTGCCGTCTATGGTGACTGAAGTCATCAGGGTTGTGAGAAGCGAGGAGAGGAAGGAGAAAGAGAATAGAAAGGGATCAACGGGCAAGGGAAGCAGAAAGGAGGAGGAATAACCAGAGTCTGAGACTGTGTTGTCCGAGGAGGAGGAGGATGATGTAGTGGGGGTAGCGACCGGAGGATGCAGTTATGGGGCGTTCCAAAGGTGTAAGCCCCCAACTTTTGATGGGAATGGCAATGTTGCTGCCACTCACCATTGGGTGAGAGAGATGGAGGCAATCTTGGAGATCAGTGAGTGCCGCGAGGAACAAAAGGTGAAGTTCGCGACTCACTCCTTCGTTGATTCAGCGCTGTGTTGGTGGGACAATATTTTCCAAGCTAAGGGTGTCAGAGCCATCGGGAAAATGCGATGGAAGGAGTTTAAGCAGTTGGTGATCGAGGAATTCTGTCCTCACAGGGAACTCGATAAAATCGAGAGGGAGTTCTTGCAACTTGAAGCGGGAACCATGACCCACCAGCAATACACTACCAAATTCAACGAGATGGCGAGGCTGGTGCCGGATCAGGTGACGCCGGTGTCAAGGAAGATCAAGAGGTACATCCAGGGACTGATTGCTGCTCAACTAGGTACCTTTCGATTGGTGGTGGATTTGGCGGGTAGATTGTATGATGAGCGGGATGAGACTGTGGTGGAGGTGAAGGTGACGAGTGGGGATGGTAAGAACTGGAATGGGAAGAGGTTTGGACGTGGTGGTTTCACTCCAAAGAACAAGAAGACGAGGTGTACGACCATGGGGTGTTGTCAAAATCAGGGCGGAATAAGTGTGGTAGTTGTGGAAGGGAGCATACCGGTGAGTGCAGGATAGGAATGAATGTATGCTTCAGATGTGGCAAGCCTGGCCACATCGCTAGAGACTGTAGGGTGCCGAAGTGCTACAACTGTGACGGGGAGGGCCACGCGACCAAAGACTGTAAGAAGCCGAGGGCGGAGAGCCTTGGAGCAAAGAAGAAGCCGGAGGAAGGTGGGCAGAGGGCAAGTGCTAGAGCTTACACCACGACCCGGGAGGAAGCCAGTGTTGATCCCGATGTCGTGTCAGGTTGTTTCTAGTAAACCAAACTTGTGCCTCTGTATTATTTGATTCTGGTGCTAGTAGAAGTTTTATTTCCACTACTTTCTATGCTAAGTTGCCTATTAGTAGTAGAAATGTCAGTGAACCATTTGATGTACAAACCGCTATTGTCAAGTCCATAAGAATTACTGATGTGATAGAGGACTGTGCTACAGAACTAGAAGGTCATAGGTTTGCTGCTAGGCTACACGTGATGCCCCTAGGTGGATTTGATATAGTACTAGGGATGGACTGGTTAGCAACCTATGAAGCAAACATCATATGTCGCAAGAAGATGATTCGATTAGTTGCGCCCGATGGGAGCTTGGTTACGATTTATGGAGATTGCGTTACTACGATCCCGAAGATGATTTCGATGGCGGTGGCGGGGAAGTGCATGAAACGTGGATGTAGTGCCTACTTGGCATACGTAAAAGATGTGGATGCGTCGGTACCGCAGTCATCTGAGGTACCAGTGGTGTGTGACTTTCCGGACGTATTCCAGGAAGACTTACCTGGCGTGCCACTGGATCGCGAGATTGAGTTCCAAATTAATCTGATACCCGGTGCTCAACCCGTTGCCAAAGCACCATATCGATTAGCTCCGACTGAGATGAAGGAACTCATGAGCCAATTGCAGGAGTTAATAGATAAGGGGTTCATTCGACCGAGTATCTCTCCGTGTGGTGCTCCGATATTGTTTGTAAAGAAAAAGGACGGAAGTATGCGAATGTGCATTGACTATCGAGAGCTGAACAAGTTGACGGTAAAGAATCGGTACCCGTTACCGAGGATTGATGACTTGTTCAACCAGCTCCAAGGTGCCAGTTGGTTATCGAGAATAGATCTACGATCGGGCTACCATCAATTGAAGGTGAAGGAACAAGACATTCCCAAGACAATTTTCCATACGCGTTATGGACACTACGAGTTCCTCGTTATGTCTTTTGGTCTAACTAACGCGCCAGCTGCCTTATGGATTTGATGAATCGAGTGTGCCATCCGATGCTAGATAGATCAGTGATTGTGTTCATTGATGATATTCTGATCTACTCGAAGAGTGAAGAAGAGCATGCTGGTCATATTCGAGAGGTGTTGGAGACATAAGAAGGGAGAAATTGTATGCCAAATTCTCCAAATGCGCATTCTGGTTGCACGAAGTTCAATTCTTGGGTCATGTGGTGTATCCTGACGGATTACAGTAGACCCCGCAAAGGTGCAGGCAGTGATGCAATGGAAGTCTCCAAAGACGCCATCCAAGATTCGTAGTTTCTTGGGGTTGGCGTGATATTATCGAAGTTCATTCAGGACTTTTCCAAGATCGGTTCTCCACTAACCAAGTTGACCCAAAAGGATGTAAAGTTTATATGGGGTCAAGCTCAAGAGAAGGCATTCGAGGAGTTAAAGGCAAGGTTGACTCAAGCTCTTGTCCTGTCATACCCGAAGGAAGCGAGGATTTGGTGGTCTATTCAGATGTTTCCTACTCGGGGTTGGGGTGCGTGTTAATGCAGAGAGGGAAGGTTATAGCCTATGCATACCGACAGTTGAAAGCTCATGAGGTCAATTATCCCACTCATGACTTGGAGCTAGCAGCCGTGGTCTTTGCGTTGAAGATTTGGAGGCACTATCTCTACGGGACGAAGTGCACCATTTTCACTGACCATAAAAGCTTGAAGTGTTTCTTTGAGCAGAAGGACCTGAACATGAGGCAGAGGAGATGGTTGGAGCTTATAAAAGATTATGATTGCGAGATCCACTATCATCCGGGCAAGGCTAACGGGGTGGCTGATGCCCTTAGCCGAAAGGAGAGGCCCGAGCCAATTCAGGTTAAAGCATATCAACTGATCATGACCTCCGATGTGATGAAGCAAGTCAAGGAGTTTCAACATGAGGCACTGAAAGAAGATCATCTTAACTCTAAAATGATGAGAGGTCTAGTTGGGGAATTGGGTGAAAACACACTTGGTGCTAAAACTCGATTTGGACGGGTGTGGATTCCTTGTTTTGGGGATCTACGTGTGAAGATTATGGATGAAGCTCACAAGACTCGATACTCCATTCATCTGGTGCCACAAAAATGTATCAAGACATGAAGAAGATTATTGGTGGCCGGGTATGAAGCGTGATGTGGTGGGGTATGTGAGTAAGTGCCTTACTTGCTTACAGGTGAAGGCCGAGCATCAGAAGCCGTATGGGAAGATCCAACCTTTGGATATACCGGAATGGAAGTGGGAGCACATCACCATGGATTTCATTACGAAGCTTCCGCGTACTCCGAAAGGGTACGATGCCATATGGCTGATTGTTGACCGTCTAACGAAGAGTGCTCACTTCCTACCGATCCGCGAGACATATTCATCTGAGAGTTTGGCGGATCTATTCATCAAGGAAATTGTAACTCATCGTGGTGTGCCGGTGTCTATTGTGTCTGATCGTGACACCCGGTTTACATCTAAATTTTGGAAGAAATTCCACGACGCCATGGGGACGAGGTTACATATTAGCACGTCATATCATCCCCAAACTGATGGTTAGTCAGAAAGGACCATTCAGACACTGGAAGACATGCTTCAGGCATGTGTGATTGATTTTTGGGGAAGTTGGGATGACCACTTACCGTTAGCTGAATTCTCATACAACAGCTATCATGCAGCATTGGCATGCCACCATATGAGATGCTATATGGTAGGAGATGCAGAACACCCGTTTGTTGGGGTGATATTGGTCGGAAAGAATTAGGGAGCATCGAGGTAATTGAGGCTACGAATGAGAAGCTTGAGAAGATTAAAGCCTTCATGAAGGCAGCCAAAAATAGACAGAAGTCGTATGCTGATAAACGACGCATACCATTGAGTTCTAGGTGGGTGACCGGGTTATGTTGAAGGTCTCACCTTGGAAAGTATCATCCGATTCAGGAAACGAGGTAAGCTAAGCCCGAGATACATAGGACCTTTCCGAATCATTGCTCGGGTAGGAGAGGTGGCCTATAGATTGGAGTTACCAGATGAGTTAAGTGGAATTCACCCGACATTCCATGTATCTCATGTGAGAAAGTGCTTAGCTGATGAAGACATGATTGTTCCACTGGAAGACGTCAAAGTAGATGAAAGGCTCAATTATGTGGAGAAACCAGTGGCAATCATCGATAGAAAGGAGAAAATATTGAGAAATAAAGTGGTTCCTCTCGTGCGTGTACAGTGGAAGCACAGGAAAGGATCCGAATCTACATGGGAGACTGAGGAGGAGATGAGGCAGCATTACTCTCGTCTTTTTGAGGAATAACAGGTTTCAGGGACGAAACCTATTTAAGGGGGGTGGACTTGTAACACCTGGTAATTCTTTAAAAAAAAGAAAAGAAAGATAAGAGTTGAAGAATAAAGAAAGGAAGTGTCAATAAAACCCAAGTTGAGGGGTTAAAAGTGTAAAAAGAACAAAAGTACAAAAGTTAGTATAAAGGTGGGCATGGCCGCCCACCCTCTCTTCACATCATATTTTCCTCGGGTTTTAGAGAGAGAGAGAAGGAAGAGAGCAGAAACTCTCGGTTGAAGAAAAAAGAAGAAGAAGATTGAATTCAAGGTAAGAATTCAAGGTTTCTATATGTTCATGTTGGGTTTTGCCTCGGTTATCTGCTTATGTGCTTATATGTTCGTGTGTGTGTATTTGGTGTGTTATTTAGGTGTTTGAACTTGTTGCATACGGGTTAGAAGGAAGAAACACCCAAAGTTGCACCAGGTGAGTTTCTAGACCCCGGTTTTACTTGTTTTAAACTCTTCTTGGGACTGAAAATGTATTAAAACGATTTTCAAATGTTTATGTATGTATATCCGTATGTATTATGCATGCTTGATGATGTTCCTTAGATGCTTATAAGTTGTTCATGCTTAGAATAGCCTTGGTAAGCTTAGAACAATTAGGCTTGATCTTGGGTTCGAAATTATCCTAGGAACATGTTGAATAGAAGGTTCATGTGCCTGAATAAGGCCCATGCGCCTGGAAATGCCTTAGAAATGATTAAGTGTAGCTCATGCACCTGAACAGTGCCCCCATGCACCTAGAATATTAGTCGGACGACTAAGTTTAGGGCCATGCACCCCAACAGTACCCATGCGTCTGAATAATCCCATGCGCCTAAGTTTCCATACGCCTGAATAGCCCATGCGTCTAAGTGTCCATGCGTCCCAATGGACCATACGCCCGAATAGTGTACATGCACCTGAATGGTGCATGCGCCTAAGTGTTAAAGTAGTTAAGTGTTGGCTGATGCGCCTGTATAGTAATGAAGCGACCAAACAGGGCCCATGCGCCCAATTAGTGTCAAAGCGCCTAACACTTAAAATTTATTATAGAATTTTTGGGAGTCTGTGCTTTTAGGGTTTTGACCGAGGTTTGACTAGGGTTTATTAATGATGGGTTTCATGCACGATTATGATTGTTTTATGATTGCTCCTTATTATTATTATTAATAATATTATTAATATTATTACTATTAGTATCTGACTTTACGTGGTGTGCTTATTATCGTAACGTAAAGTATTACTAATAATAAAGTGAAAGAGTAATGAAGAAGAGAAGTGAAACTTAATTAAAATGTTAACAAGTCTTGCAAGCTTACAGGAGGTACACGGCCATGAGGTCGTCAGCTCAACTGTGATGCGGGTTAGCTACCTTCAGATGCACACGGGGCCAGTAAATTGAGATTGGCGGACCTTTGCAGCATACCCTAGGTGTCTGGGCCAGCCTTGTATACAATATGTAGAGCCCCTTGTGGGAAAAAAGGGCCCAGCACCATTTCCCCCGCGCACATAGTTTAGGGTATTGCTCATTGGTCCACATAGACAGTGAAAGATTAATATAAAAGTATACAGAGTAAACAAGGTATACAGTAAAGAGATAAAGCATTACCTGATTGTATAGTTAATGCGTGCTCACGTATAAAGAGATGAAGTTTTCATAAAAAGAGTATTTTTATATGTATACCTACAGAAAGTATTTTGTTACTTTTAAAACTAGAACTCATTCAGCAACGCTGACTTTTATACATTTTCAGTTGGCAGATAATTATTGCTGAGGATGGCACGAGGGTGGAGCTACTCGGCAGCAAAAGACTGACATCCATTAATACCTATTATTGCTATTGTTTTGTAATGCACTAAACAGTTCATTTGTATTCGATTAAACAATAGTGTATTGCTCAACAACAATGTTTTAATGAAATGAATGGATTTTGTTAAAATGATTCCGCTGCTTAAAGTTTGTAAATTTATAATGTTTAATGTATTTAATGCTATGAATGACCAACTGTGAGGTCTCCGGGAACGGGGCCTTACTGTCCTAATGATTTATGCAAGTAAATACTTATATAGGTGGAGATTGATCCCTTACCAAGCATATGATTTCACATGTATTCATACTAGGCAATTGACCGTATTAGTCATACCTTATCATATGTATGATTTCATATATATATATATATATATTATATATATATATAATATATATATATATATATATATATATATATATATATATATATATACACGAGTGTGAGTGCATCTTGTGAGAAGTGTGAATTTTTACATATTAAAAATATTTAGAAACCACTCTATTGCTTGAAAGGAATCATTCCACATGTGCTTAACTGTTTATATATGGGTAAACCAAGTTTGTTTGTATAGTTCTCGAAAGACATATTTAATTCTTGATCTATCTGGTTTTGGTGGTGTTTCTATTGTGAGTGATTTTGCTTGAGGACAAGCAAAGTTTAAGTGTGGGAATATTTGATGTGATCCAAATTATACATATAAAACACATCAATTGCATATCAGTTATTCTATAAACTCTTACTGAAAATG